>CM066343.1:156061256-156093756 GCA_033807585.1 Hydrophis major
GATCCATCACTGCCAGCTCCAGTTTTATTAGTAAACCTAGGTGAAATTTGAATGTTTTTGAGCTAGCATGCATCCCTTTGCAGTAGTTAAAGAACAAAGAATGCATAAATAAGTGAAACCCCATTGCAATTCTCTTGCCCTTAAGAAGAAAGCTGGCAAAAAAAACAAAACCCATCATCAAATATATAGAAGAACAAGTAACATATGGTTAGTTGCAGCGTGCAGCTGGGCTGCAATGTTTCATAGTGATTTTATGTCCATTAGCTACTCCAAGAAGTAATGAGGGTATCCAAAAAGGTGCTAATCATTGACTTGTAAAATTAGCAAAAGGATTCAAAAGAGTTGTTTGCATGAAGTGGCACATTTTAGAGGCCAAGGCAGCCAGGAAAAAGTGAGGTCAAGGAGAAACATGTTTAGCCAGTAAGCTTGGGATTTTATTTTTCTCCTTCAGTGACGGGTGCCCAATTTATATATGTATAAATGTAATTCTGTTTCAATTAAATATATATATTTAACCGAATTATTTCATAGACTTGTTAATAATATTATCTTTGTTTCATGACTTCCTTTTCTTTTTCTTTTTTTTACAATGAGCTGCTGACCTGGGTTTTTTTTTCCACTGTCTCCTCTGATTTCTTCTGATAAGCCTGTGTTCTAAAGGAATACAATGAGACTATTGGTACAAATTATGAGCAGATAATGTTGTATGACATTTAGGTCAATGATGTTGTTTGCTTTGGGAAAGGTAGTTAAATTTAAATAAAAGATTGCTCAAATTAGATAGACCCAATGTCATTGGCTGGTCACCATGAATAAAATTAGAAAAATGCAAATAGACTTTTCTAGCATAATAAATTTATTTTGGTTCTAATAAGGTAGAAAGGAAATCCATAGTTAAATACATAGCTGATAATTTTCCCATTATCCTCTGAGGCTTTTGAATTCTTCTTTTTTTTATTGACACAGTGTGCAATGATGAAAAGTTAGCACAAGATTGATGCTTTCCTTATTACAGTTAATCCTTGATTTACACCCACAACTGAGCCCAAAATTTCTGTTGTTAAGAGAGACAGTTGTTAAGTTTGTTTTGCCCCATCATGTAACTTTTCTTACCACATTTGTTATGTGAATCACTGCAGTTGGTAAGATAATAACAAAGTTATTAAGTGGGTCTGGCTTCCCTGTTGACTTTGCTTGTCTGAAGGTTGTAAAAGGTGATCATATGACCCTGGGGACACAGCAATCATTACATATACCTGCCAGTTGCCAAGCATCCGAATTTGGATTATGCAATGATTGAAGATATGAAAATGGTCATAAGTCACTTTTTTCAGTCTCATTGTAACTTTGAACAGTCACTAAATGACTGTTGTAAATCAAGGATTACCTGTATTAATTTTCTCAAAAACTCTTTTTTCCCCATTTATTCTATTTTTTTCCCTTTTGGAGATGGGTGAGACTTGATGGTCTTAATATCAGTATAATTTAGAGTATTGCTCTGATCATCACCCCCAAAGATTTCTATAAGTGTTTTGCTCACCTTGATGAATATGGACATTTCCCATTTTCAGAACAAGGCAAAGTGAATAAATAAATGTTTGCAATCCATTCTTCTCCCCCCCCCCCCAAAAAAAAAAGAGAGAGAGAGAGAGACAGAGGGGGAATGGGGGAATAGTTGTCTCTACCAAAATGAATAAAAGTTATCAACTGGAGAATAGCATTTCCAGAAAAAGTAAACATTTTAACTTTCCTTAAATGCTTTCAAATTGAGCTGAGGCTGCTTTTTCATAATCTTTTCACTATAATGCCTAATATTAATGCCTATGTCACTATTCTAATAATAGGAAGATCCACATGGTGTATGTTTCTTAGTCTGGTTCCCCATATAGGGCTGAAATTACTTCCTTGATCACTGTACATGTTTGCTGGCAGCATGATTTTAATCCACATTGTTATTACTTCTTGAAAGGTGCCTGGAGACCCCATTCTGAATATGACTGCACAAAGTTGGAATACATTTTCTCATCATAGCAATAGCACTTAGACTTATATATCACTTTACAGAGCTTTACAGCCTTTTTAATGGTTTACAGAGTTAACATAATTGTTCCTAAAAATCTGGGTCCTCGTTTTACTGATTTTGGAGGGATGGAAGGATGAGTCAATCTTGAGCCAGTCAGGATCAAAATCATGGCAGTGGATAGAGTTAGCCTGCAAAAGCACATTCTAACTACTGTGCCACCATGGCTCTTATCTTGAAGAGGAAAACCCAAACCTGGCTGAATTAACTTAAATCAACTTAAAATGACTTAAATCAGTTTTAAATAACTTTGGGAGATATACAATATCTGCAAATGTCCCCCAAAAACCTAGGGGAAAAATATCTGGGATGCAGCTCTAATACTTTGCTTTCCATTTCCCTTCTTAAAAGGTCTGAGTCCCCCTCCACAAGAATACAGGACCATGGGCATCCAAGGGGACCAATGATGTCAAAATTAATATCATTGGACAACAGATGTCCTGCCCATTTTAAACATACATCACAAGGAGCATTGTTTTGTTTCCTCACTATTCTGATGTGACTTCCATTGAACGCCATTGTCTACATTTATATCTCACTCCAAGCAGCACCTCAAATATGAGTAGAATCTCATGGAAATCAGGATAGCAACACCAACATCCCAATAGCCTGCCAAACTCTTGTCTGGCTGGCTCTTAGAAGCACACTCTTACTGTGAGCAGAATGCACAAAATTATCCTCTTTGTCCTGTCCTGGTTTTTTTGGGCTTGTCTCATTAAAAGTTTCCATCAAATTCTTCTGTCTTGTTTTCTCTGTCTCCCATTCCAGAACTTACCAAGAGAAAAAGGATCAACCAAAGAGCTCCATTTAGCATCAGGAGGTAGAAAAATACTATTTTCCGAACTAGCACGGATTGGATTCTAGATGTAAATCCAAAGTCATTGCTCAGATGTTATTTTAGGTTTCTTACATTATTCCATTGTTACTGAATGATTTTGTTCCTGAAATCTCTCTTAAAAAGTGAAAGTTGCCTTTGTTAAACAAAAAATTGGTAAATCTAACCAATTAAAACTCTTGTTGCTTTATTATTTTATTATCAAAGTCTATTTTTCTTGAGTTCAGTTTGTAGCAGCACCTGAACAATGCAGCAAAATACATTAACACGGGGTCACCTGCTTTGCATTTCCAACAATAGAACCACATTTTCACAAAGGGTAATCTTAAGATGGTGTGTCTCTGTGTGTGTGTGTCTGTGTTTCCAGCACTTTGTATATCTTTATCTTAAATTTTAAATTGTGTCAACAATAGAAAATGACTGGAAAAGGGACTCATAATTATTCTTTTTTCTCTGATAAGTGGCACCTAAATAACCTTTTCTTAAAGAGGTCAAGCCATTTTATTAAAAGATAGGTCTGAACTCATCTGTTATTCTCTTCCACCTTTTCTACCAGGTTCTCCTAAACAATTGAATAACTACAAGTGTCTCAGGTTCCATAACTATACCCATTACAGCAATTAATACTTGGTTGTGGGGACATTTGGGCAAATGAACCCACTCCTTTATGATCAGCTGTGGGCCTGCCACATAGGTTCATAATATCCGAGATTGAAGCTTTCTGTGTGACAATATTAATGTTCCTGAGAGCAGGAATATAACTCGAGCTAGCACTGGTGGAACAGGTTTTTTACCTGAAGCTGAAAGATTTATTTACAGCAAATACTAACACCAGAGGTAATATTCAGCAGGTTCTGACCAGTTCTGAAGAACCGATAACAGAAATTTTGAGTAGTCCGGGGAACTGGCAAACACCATCTCTGACTAGCCCCACCCCATCTATTCTCTGCCTCCCAAGTCCCAGCTGATCGGCTGGGTCTTCTTTATTTGCCCTGCACAGGAGAACGGAGCTGGAAAGTGTTATGTTTTGAGCATGGGCGAGAAGAATGGAGATAAGCCTCTGAACGGTGAACTTCAGCTCTTTATTTACATTGTGACTTCTTCTTCTAACAGCAGTAAAACCCGCCTTATATAGGCAAACCTTGTAACGTTTAACCAATAACAAGCTAGGAACGCTAGCTTTTATAACCAATAAGAACTCTCTGTTAAGGGCCAATCGGATTCCCCAGAACGGACCAATCCGGTCTGGCCACTTAACAGCCAATCAGAAGTGCAGGGCCAGAACCCTGCACTTACTCCAAGCTCACACTTTATTAATCTTATTGCATACACAACAGAAAGCAGGTTTGTGGGGGTGGGGAGGGAATGGGCTTTTGCAATAATTTTCCTCCAGGAATGGGGATTTTGCAGTATCCTTTCCCTGCCATGCCCACCAAGCCATGCCCGGTAGCAAAATTTTTTGAATCCCACCACTGACTAACTCATCCAGGAGAGCTAAGCAGCAGGTGCCCTAATCATGTATAATGGTATGTGAGAAATGACCTAGGGAGACAGGGAGTCACAATCTGAGTTGAAAATACAGGTAGTCCTCGACTAATGATCACAAATGATCCCAAACTTTCTTTTGCTAAGTGAGACAGTTGTTAAGTGAGTTTTGCCCTATTTTACAAACTTTCCTGCCACAGCTCTGAATCACTGCAATAACACAGCTATAGAGTAAATCTGGCTTCTCCATTGAGTTTGCTTCTCAGGAGGTCACAAAAGATGGTCACATGACCACAGGACAATGCAATTGTCATAAATATTGAGTCAGTTGCCAAGCATCCAAATTTTGATCACATGGCCATGGAGATGCTGCAATGGTCGTAAGTATGAAAAATAGCAGTAGCACTTAGACATATATGCCACTTCACAGTGCTTTAAAGCTGTCTCTAAGTGGTTTTAAAGAGTCAACATATTGCCCCCAGCAATCTGGGTCCTCATTTTACTGATCTCGGAAGGACAGAAGGCTGAGTCAACCTTGAAATGGTCCTAAGTAACTTTTTCCAGTGCCAAAGTAACTTTTAATTGTCATTAAATGAATTGGTGTAAATCAAGGACTACCTGTAAAAGTACCTCAGCCTGCAGCTGGAATATGGACATGGAAAACATCTCAGAAGGAACCCTCCCTGGGTTGTTGTTTTTTTGGCACTGTAAAAGGATGTGAAAGAAATGTACTTGCAGATTTGCAAGATTCTGTTAATGTAATCTTATAATAAAGTAAAAGTGGTTCATCAAAGTGTGCGTCCTGTCTGTTCTACTTCACAAGGCTGAGATCATGTGTCCCTGAGAACCAAAGTAAAAGAGAAAAAACTTCAGACTAGTACTCACTTAATTTCCCCAGACAAATTTGAATATATAAGTTGCTTTTTACTGATCAACATCAGTTGATCTGAACTGAAAGCAAAGCTGTACTTTAAAGGGAGGATAATGCTGGAGTTCATGATCTGGATCAGCTAAACTCTAATTATGTTAAGGAATGCATAACCTATCAGTTAACTCAAGGATTCTCAAACTGTGAAGCTGTTAATTCCTAAAAATAATGGTTTGTATGATTCTGATGGTATTGATATCAATTATCTGTATGAAGATTTAATTTTTTCTCAAATCATGGGGGATGAATGGATGAATGGGGCTGTTCCAGGGAGTTTTGTACTGACTTTGATTCGAATTTAAGACCTGGTTTTGAAAGAAGAGTCAGTTTATTTAACTAGATTCACTTTTTCTTTCTTCAACTCAGTTTCTTCCTTGAAACAAACAAATAATAATAATCTCAAGATCTGTTAGCTAGGTCTGCATGATTTGATTCCAGATGTTGTTTTCATTTGCTTGGCATCATATTCTCAGCAGACAGCTTATACTGACAAATAACGCACTGAGGAACCAAAGCATTGCAAGGAAAGGATATGTAACTTTCACCATAGTTTTATCAGCACTCCTAATGGATAGGTGATCTTCAGCTTTTCTTTTACTACCCAACAAAACCTTTGACATTTTTAAAAGGTTAGAAATCTAGA
This sequence comes from Hydrophis major, assembly GCA_033807585.1. NCBI lineage: Eukaryota > Metazoa > Chordata > Lepidosauria > Squamata > Elapidae > Hydrophis > Hydrophis major. Next base: position 156,067,228 of record CM066343.1, read on the forward strand.
ATAGATCAAGACATTGTTCTTAACTTTCCCAGACATTCCAAAGAAATACTGAAAATTTAGACACTCTGCTGAAAATCACCATCTGGCTGGAAACTACTCTCTAATCCCTACATGGGGGATGGTTTTGACCAATGACTCCTTGCAGACTCTGCTACTTACTTTGCTTGGGCAAGCCTAGACAAACAGGAGCCAGTTTTGATGGCACTACAGTTGTACATTTGCAACTCATCAATTGTCCATATGCAAAGCTGGAATACTATTACATTTGCTCCTTGTCCAAGCAGAACTAGAATCCTGACAATGATCCAGCTTTGGGTTTATAAGCTTCACTTGTTCACAGATGGCTGGATGGTGGCCAGATCATCAAAAGTGGGCAGTTGAAAAGTGGGCTCCTCTGAAGAAAATGTATTTTCTCTCTTTTCTCTTAAGTAGAAAAGTGCATTATGATTATCTTAATATATGTTAAGAAAGATTGCAGGAACTGGATATGTCTAATCTAGTGAAAAGAAAGACTGGGAGTGACATAATAGTAGTGTTCCAAAATTTGAGGGGTTGCCACAAAGAAGAAGGGGTCACCTTATTTTCCAAAGCACCAGAGGGCAGCACAAGAAACAATGGATGAAAAGTAATCAAGGAAAGAAGCAATCTTGAACTAAGGAGAAATTTCTTAATGGTGGGGACAATTAAGCAGTGGAATGGTTTGCCTTCAGAAATTGTAAATCCAGTAAATTCATGACCTCTGCATTTATAGGGAACTGAGTCAACTTAGGAGGAAAATGACATTCCTTAAGTCTTGTGGATAATTAAGGAATCCATTTCACATCTTAACATCCCAAATCCTTATCCACTTTGACTTCTGGTCTCACCTACCTAGTACATTGATATGTTATACAAACCCTGGTGTGGATGGTTCTTAATCTAGCAGATGTTGTGCACCCAACCAAAATGGATCAAGAGTTTTATATATACATAGTCCCTGACTTACCTTTATTTGTTTAGCGACCATTTGAAGTTATAATGACACTGAAAAAATGACTTATGTCCAATCCTTGCATTTACAATCATTACAGCATCATCACAGCCACATGATCAAAATTCAGGCATTTGGCAACCCGAATGTGTTTTTGACAATTGTGGTGTCCCAAGGTCATGTGATCACTGTTTGCAGCAGTTCCCAATAAGCAAAGTCAATGAAGTAAACCCAATTCACTTCGCAAATGCATGATGTATTTGACAACTATATAAAAAAAGGTAAAATCAGGTGCAACCCACTTAGGAATTGCCTTGCTTAGCCATAGAAATTCTGGCCCCAATTGTGGTCATAAGTCCATAATGCCTATAAGTAAGTGCTAATTATGACATTTCAGGCAGTTTAATAAAAGATCCAATTTAGAACACATATCCAGTTCCCCAATAAAAAGCTAAATTGGAATTATGCCTTCAGAAAAAGGAAGCAAAAGAGTTGTAAAGGTAGACATTTCTATTGGAATTTTGTCACATTTAGAGCAACATTTGCTTGCATTCCCAGGCAATTCTGAAGGCAGAGGAGGAGGGGATCTTCTATTAAAACAGATTTTTTTTGTACACTCTGCACTTTCAGTACTGCAAGCTGTAAAGGAAACAGTTTTGCCTGGACACTAAATGGCATTGTGTAGCCATGTGTTCCCAACTGCATTGTAATCATTCAGAAAGACGTCCCTTGTGTTTCTAACTTGGATTGCAGGCAGAGGCGTCAATGTGCTCTTTAGAATCTCCTAAAAGCTGCTTTCCTAGTCAGAATCAGACACATGAGTGTTTTGTTTACAATAGATTTAGGTGTGCTTAACACTGCATAGGTTCATTATTATCAAAATGCAGCTAAAAGTTATTATCACAAGCATTTATTATCATTGCATTTAAAAAAAATACCCACAACAAAGAAAAGATTTTATCCTTCTATTTTTAAACACTGTAGAATCCGGTGATGCTTCCCCCTTTAATTAATGTGCCACAATAAAATAACATACAAAATCATTATTTCATGACATTAATGAAGTCGACTTTTCCAGCTCAATTTGAATAGGCAATTGAACAACAGAGCTCTAAAACACATTAAAACCAGGTCATCTGCTTTGCATTTCTAACAATATGCCCACACTTCCATGAAGGGTAATCTTAAACTACATTTTTTTCCCTTGAGTAGACAGAACATCTTTATCTGGAAATTCCAAATGTTTCAACAATGGGTGATTGTAAAGAACTAGACAATTATTTTTCAGCACCCATTGATTAATGACTTAGTCTATGACACAGAGAAAAAGTGTAGAACAAAGGAGTCCATTATAATAATGCATAGGCATTAAACCATCTTCATTAATAGGTCCTGGGTGGGGGGGGTAGGGGCACTTCTGGTTAGCTTAAAACAAAATGCACCATAAAGAAGGTGAAGACACAGTAGCTTGAGATGTTTTTTTAAATGTAATCAATGGAAAACATGCACAATGGCTTCCTGGTTAGACATACTCCTGAATTCTCTATTTGTGCTGTTTTTCTACCTCAACCAAGAAGCTGGAAGTGTTTTGAGGTACTCTGCTTTCTATTGGTGAGGCCTTACAGATGTTAAAATGAATTTTTGCAGATGCCTTCTTATCCCAAAGATTCAGATTTTTTAAAAATGCAACAGCTAAACTGCAACAGCCACTTTCCATCTGGTTTGCTTCTCATCCTCAATATTTTATTTTTTAAAGATTTTTTATTATTATTATTACATTTTTATCCTATCTTTATTGCTTTGTAAGTAATGCAGGGCAGCAAACATAACAGTATGCCTTACTGCTCCTATTTTTCCCCACAACTACATGTGAGAATCAGTGGTAGGATTCAATTTTTTTTTACTACCGGTTCTGTGGGTGTGGCTTGATGGGCATGGCATGGGAAGGATACTGTAAAATCTCCAGTCAGAGGTGGTATTTGCTGGTTCTGTGAATTACTCAAAATTCCCACTACTGGTTCTCCAGAACTGGTCAGAACCTACTGAATATCACCTTTGGTGAGAATGGATGGACTGGGAAAGAGTGACTGGCCCAAAGTCAGCCAACCAGTTTTCATGCCTAAAGCATGACTAGAACTCACAGTCTCTTGATGATTGATCCAAATCACCCAGCCAGTTTTCATATCTAAGATGGGATTCAAACTTCCAGTCTTCTAGTATTGGCCTAAAGTCACCCAGCTGACTTTTATGCATAAAGTGGGGCTAGAACTCAGTCTCCTAGTGACTGACCCAAACTCACCAAGCCAGTTTGGGATGCCCCTCCCTCCCCAGAAGATTGAAATATTTTGGGAAATATTTAAAAGGCAGAACATTATATTTCTCTAAAGGAAAAATGGAAAAGCATGCTCTTAAAGACAGAAGGCAGACTCAATCTTTCTTAATAGCCCCCAGCAGATATTTTGTGCCCATTAAGAAACATTGGGTCAGCCTATTCAGAAACAAAACACCTTCACTTCCAGCGTGGGATTAAAAATTTACATTCTTCTCCGCTCAAATTCTAAGAACAGGACATGACCATTTAGGACATAATAAGATTAACCCCAATCAGGACGCAGCGGCTAAGATGTTGAGCTTTTCGATCAGAAAGGTTAGCAGTTTGTCAGTTTGAATCCCTAGCACTGCGTAATGGAGTGAGCTCCTGTTACTTGTCCCAGCTTCTGCCAATTTAGCAGTTCAAAAGCATGTAAAAATGCAAGTAGAAAAATAGGGACCATTTTGGTGGGAAGGTAACAGTGTTCCATGTGCCTTCGGCATTTAGTCATGAGATGTCTTCAGACAGCGCTGGCTTTGTAACGGAGATGAGCACTGCCCCCTAGAGCTGGAAATGATGAGCATGTATGTGTGATGGGAAACTTTACCTTTACAAGATTAACCCACTACCATTTAGCAGAACAGAGCTCACTACATTGCACAATTTCTTAAGGGCATTTCAGATATTGCACAACATTCTCCTCCACCCACCCATCCACGGCAGCATTTCAGGACCTGTATAAAAATCCGGCACTCATCTAGGTAGTTGTTCAACTGACACAGAACCACAAATCTGGTGGTTCTGTTCATCAATAAACTTTCTTTCCGATCAGCTTCCATGTTGTTTCCATCATCTTTCTGCCAGCTTGGAACTGAACCAGATGGATTTTCCTTCCAATACAAGCTTTCATATAGCTATAGCTATAGCACTTAGACTTATATACCACTTTATAGTGCTTTACAGCCCTGTCTAAGCAGTTTACAGAATCAGCATATTGCCCCCAACAATTTGGGTCCTCATTTTACCCATTTCAGAAGGATGGAAGGCTGAGTCAACCTTGAGCCTGGTGAGATTTGATCTGCCAAATTGCAGGCAGTTGGCTATAGCAGAAATAGCTTGCAGTACTGCACTCTAACCACTGTGCCACCGAGGCTCTTGGTGCCTAAGTATCAAAGTCTCTTGGCAATTGGCCCAAAATACCCAGCCAGTTTTCATAACTAAGATAGGACTGAACCTCACAGTCTTCTGGATTTTAGATGACCGCTTATTTTTTGGCTGTAAAATCTAACTGAAATATAATATTATCCTTCACATATTCCACTTGTCACTACCCTGAAACAGATTAACATTCCACAGTTAGGCAAAGAGAACTTGATATGGAGATCTGATTATTAAGTGATAGCTTTCTCAGAAAACCCATTGTGCTTCATTAAAACCAGGTATGAGTAGATCTGCACACAGTGAATCCTAGTCCAATTTATGACCACTTTAGAGATTTCTTTTCTGGGTGATTTGTATTCAGATTTTCAATGAAAGATAACAACACAATTTTAAGAAGCAGGATGATATCCATTTTTTAAAATCTACATAGGGCAGAGGATTAGCTCTCCTTTTCCTGTCTACACACAAAAAACTTTATATAGCGATATAAATTTCAACTTTGCAAAACTTTTTGAACTGATCATGGGATCAGACCAAGGGTGGGATTCTACCAGCTTGCACCTAGAATTGGTTGTTAACATGCTAAGCAGTTCAGAGAACCAGTTGTTAGAAGAAATTACTGGCTTAATCCTGTAAGGAAGGTAGGAAGAAAACATTCTGGTGTTGCTTACACAAACTGCCTCTCTGTTAACCCTCTTTACATTCTTGGCAGGACTAGACTTCCTGTCTCAGGAACTTCTCTGGAGGTATTTTCCCCTCCTTTGCTGGTACTTTGCTTGTGCAGAGTGACCATTCGAAATTACAGTGGCACTGAAAAAAGTGACTTATGACCATTTTTCACACTTGCGACTGTTGCAGCATCCCAACAGTCATGAAAGGCCAGACGAGGAAATGTGTGCCCCTATGTGAGTGATATTGAGTTGGCCACACTCAGCCAATAACATGACATCAAGCCATGCTGTTAAAAATTTTGAATCCCACCCCTGGATCAGACAGATGCTAAACCTAGGAAATATTCCTGGGTAAGATTTTAAGCACAGCCCTTAGTTGAACTACAGCTTATCAGTGTTCATTTTGTTCATCAGTGTTGCAGTTTTCTCCATGCTGTTTTACTGCTAAGAGACTAATCCTTCAATGGGGGAAGGAAATTTATGGCCCCAATTACTCAATGGATTGAAGGCTTGATGTTACTTGTGTTTGTGAATGAATTGCTTATAGACATAGATTATGTATGGACAAAATCACTAGTCAATGATGGCAATAAATTTGATTCATTCATATGTATGGACAATTATAATGAACAAGAGTCATCCTTTATTGAAACAGTTATTTAAAACTTCTCTCTGTGTGTGTGTGTGTGTGTGTATATGTGCATATGTAAAGAAACAGTCCTTTTATTTATTTTTTTGTCTATTCTATTAAATGAATAATGGGAGAAGAAAGGAGTAACAGCAAAAATTTGTGTTACTCTAAAGAGAGTACAGGTACTCTTTGACTTATGACTGTTAAGTCTGGAGCATGGGTGCGAATAATGCAGAGGAGCCGGTAGAAACAGTGAACTTCAAACTCTTTATTTACATGGTGTGACAGCTCAAACTCAAGGGCTGCTATAGCCTTCCTTATATAGGCAACTTATTAACTATTCAACCAATAGCAATCCGGGAGCGCTAGCTCCATTAACCAATGAGAATGGCCTGTTAATGGCCAATCAGATGCTCCTGAACGGACCAATCCAATCTTGCCATTAACAGCCAATCAGAAGTGCAGGGCCAGAACCCTGCACTTGACTTCAAGCTCAAGATAACTTTATTTAATATTATTCATTCACAACACCTCTTTCCCCCGGCTTCTGCTTATGGGGCACGGTCACATAGTCCTTGAGGTAGGACAGTTGTTTTATCAGTCTTTTTGATTTTCGCAGAGTGCCTGGCAATTGGCTGCACTTTTGCTGAGGTAGATCGTTGTTTAACGACAGGGGTGCTTCTGGTTCAGAGTTCGCGTTTCCGTCATCACCAATATCTTCGGCCACTCCCTGAGGTGAATTTACTCCCATCCCTTGTTCCTGTTCCTGCATTTCAGTTCTGTTATCAAACCCTTCGAAAAGATTTTCCTCTAGTTGAAATTCGTCTTCCTCTGTATCTCCACCCCCCTCAGGTTGGTCATAAGGGAGTTCGGAATTGCGTGACTGCAGTCGTGATCGTAGTTGATCTATGTGGCGCTTCCAAAGTCTATCATCAGGGCACTGTACAAGGTATGATCTTGGGCCAGTTACGCGGATTATGGTCGCTTCTATCCACAGTAGATCGCCCGATAAGTTTTTAGCGAATACTAAATCGCCTACCTGGAAGGTATGGCATCGGCCGCTGGATCCGAGTGGTTTTTCCGGTTCCTAGGCTGGGTGTAACTGGTCAAGGTGGGAGCAGAGCTTTCGTCCCATTAGCAGCTCAGCGGGAGTTTTGTTGGTGACGCTGTGAGTTGTGATGTGCTGTAGGAAAAGGATTCGGTTGATTTTCTCGTCGATGTTGTCGTAGTCTATTTTTTGTAGGGTTCTCTTGACAAATTGTACCATGTGCTCAGCCCTACCATTGGTCGCAGGGTGCGCAGGTGAAGTGAGCGCATGTCGGATACCGCGGTCAGCTAGGTACTGTTCAAAAGACAGTGCGGTAAATTGGGGCCCGTTGTCGGATACCAGAAAGTCTGGTAATCCGTGGGTTGCAAACAGTCTTTCCAGTCTTTTGATGACCACTTCGGTGGTCGTGTTCCTCATTCGGTGAATCTCGAGCCAATTCGAGTAGGCGTCGACCGTTAACAAGAATGTGTGGCCTTTGGTCGGCCCAACAAAATCCAGATGGATGCAGGACCATAATCCCCGCAGCGTCTCCCATTCGGTTGGGGTTGCCTTTGGTGGAGCGTTGCTTACTTCTTGGCATCTCTGGCAAGTTTTAACCCATGATTCGATTTGTCTGTCTATGCCTGGCCACCACGCATAGCCACGTGCGAGGCCCTTCATGTGCACGATGCCAGGGTGGCCATCATGCAAGGTTCTTAACAATGCCTGTTGGAGTCGTTCTGGGATAATGACTCTATCACCCCAGATGATTCAGCCCTTCTGTTGAATGGTGCAAAGTTGTCTGGTACTTGGTCCAATGGCCATCCGCTTTCCACCCATGTGAGAACTCGTGGTAAGATGGGGTCACATTTTGTTTCTCTTGCGATGTCACGGGCAGCTAATGGTGGCGTATGGAGTGTCTCGATCTGCAACGTTGTCATCGTTGGTGCAGGATCGTTTATGGTTTCTGGGAGTGGCGAATGGCTCAACACGTCGGCGTGAGGAATGGCTTTACCGGGGCGATATTGCAGCTGATAATTGTAGGCAGCCAAGAATTCTGACCAGTGGGTCATCCTGGGAGAAAGTATGTAGGGAGTTGGCTTATCCCCAGCGATTATCCCCAGCAACAGTTTGTGGTCAGTTACTACAGTAAAAGCCCGGCCGTACACGTACTCATGGAATCTTTTAACAGCTGATACAATTGCCAGGGCTTCTTTATCGATCTGGCTATAATTTTGCTCAGTTCTCGAGAGTGTTTTTGAAAAGTAAGCAACAGGGGCTTCACTACCGTTAGGCAATACATGGCTCAAAATGGCACCCACTCCAAAAGGCGATGCATCACATGTGAAATTTAATGGTAAAGTTTCATAGTACTGTATTAGTACAGCATCAGAAGTCAGTAGTTTTTTTACATTACGGAACGCCTGCTCTTCTCTGTGACCCCATACCCAAATTGCTTTTTTATCTAGTAGGCGATGTAAAGGTTCAGCGACAGTCGCCTTGTCCGGCAAGAATACGTTATAGATATTGATGAGGCCTAAGAACGCCTGGAAGTCGGCCTTGTTCTGGGGTCTGGGAGTGTTTTTTATTGATCTCAGTTTGCTATTGGTAGGGTGAATACCATGACTGTCAATCAAGTACCCTAAGAATTCAACACGATCTGTACACAGCTTGCACTTATTTTTCTTCACTTTCAGGCCTGCTTCTTGGAATTTTTGTAAAACCAGTCTTAAACGATCCCGTAAAATTTTTGGAGTGGGGGCAGCAATGAGAACATCGTCAAAGTAGGGGACAACGCCTTTGATCCCCTGCAATAGTCTCTCCATTAGGCTCTGAAAGATCCCCGGGGCTACACTGACTCCAAATTGGAGCCGCGTACATTTAAAGGTACCTCGGTGTGTTACGATAGTCTGTGCCTGTGCCGTTTTTTCATCAACCGGCAGTTGCTGATAAGCCTGAGCTAAGTCTAGTTTAGACTTTTCCACCCCCTCCCCCTCCCCAGGGAATGGAGGAGGTGTTGCACCACCAGCACCGGATATGGATTTTGTTGTAGGGCATGGTTTAGGGTGGCTCGATAGTCCCCACAAATTCTAATGGAGCCATCCAGCTTAATTGGTGTCACGATTGGGGTTTCCCATGGGGAGTGGATGGTTGGCTTTAAAACTCCCTGGGCTATCAATTTATCAAGCTGTTCGTCGATTTTTGGCTTTAGTGCGAACGGAACTCGACTAGGCTTAAGGCGGATGAGAGCTATCTTTGGATTAAGGCTAAAGGATATCGGGGTCCCCTTGTACTTGCCTAGCTTTTCCGCGAAGACGTCCCTGAATTCGTGGGCGAGGTCCTCCTCCCAGTCACTGCCGCCGATTCGGTTAATGCCTGCCACTTCAATGCCGAGTGGTGCGAACCATTGCAGGCCTAACAGGCTAGGTCGGTCTTTGTCGATCACCGTCTGTCAGCCTCAAGATACCTTCCCCTTCTACCTTTCTGCTAAGATACCTTCCCCTTCCTGCCTCTCTGCTATTATTTCATTATTTCTCTCGGCTGTCATGGCAATGGTGGGAGGGGGGATTTTATATGGGAAGAAAGCTGGAGGTGTTTGCATTCCTTGCTGGGCTAGCAAGGGGAGGGGGGATTCTTGTCTTTAACTTTCCGTTTCTTGGCTATCTTTTTCCTCTTTTGCGCAACTGCGAACTTTTATCAAAAATGTCAAGGTCATTTGACAAGACGTCTCATCACCATCTGGAGATGACCACATGAGCTGTTTCAAAAGTTTTAATTGGAAGAATCATTTGAACTTTGGGGGGTGGGAGCAAACCTTTGTCTTTGTATATGCATTCTACCCGCCAATTTCTCAGTTTCGGAATTGCTTTGTAGCTACCACTTTATTTCCCAGTAAAAGGATAACTTTGCTCTACACCATGGAGTCTGAGTATTTCTTTCTTGGGATTTAGAAGGAGCGCAGCCTGACACCGTCAGGGGTAAGTACGCTATGCAGTCCTTGAACGCGACCCAGACTCAACTGGATCCTATGACTGGAATCCGGTTCCCCTGGTAGTCCTTTAACACAAGCCGTTGGAATTGAAGGTCTTGGCGCTGGATAGTGGGGATGAGTTGCTTGAGGGTCTTCCAGGAGACCATTGAAAGAGACGATCCCGAGTCAATTTCCATTTGGCAAGGCTGATTTTCGATGGCCTCTTTGACTCGAATTTTCTTGGCATCCAGTGAAGAAGCGTGGCTGATAGTGAGTGTTTGGTGGGCCTCTTCCCGTCTCGTTAGGCGATTCACGGGTTGGTTTCTTTAGGAGTGGTTTGCTGGTTCTCGCCTTACAGGATGATTTCCTGTCGATTGGCGGAGATTGGTACCCTTTGAGGTCTGGCTGGGTCCAAGGAGACTTCTGCAGACTCGTCCGATATGGCCTCGTTTCCCGCACTCATGGCAGAGTGCGTCGTGGAATTTGCAATCAGAACAGTAATGGTTGGCCCCGCAGCCAGCACACGGTTGCTGGGATTTCGGGTAACAGTCCCAGTGGGACCGCAGGCGATGGACCTCTTCTTCGTTGCTGTCTGACGATGAAGAGAAGTCCTCATTGGCCATTTTGAATACGGTCGGCCCGCAGTGCGTTAGGAATACCACCCGTTTCTTCCCGGTTGTGGCATCCTTCAGATTATTCATTTCCAAAAACATTTGGAAACGGTCCATGTAGGACTCCCAGTCCTCTTGAGCTGGGTCGAACGGAGTGGGTAGTACTACGCCGCCGGACATGGTTCCGCCGTTGTGCATTTCAGCCACGTGCTTGGTTGTCTTTGTTGTTGTTTTAGTTAGCTCTGATGTCATCCAATCCCACCTTCATCACCAGTGTTAAGTCTGGAGCATGGGTGTGAATAATGGAGATGAGCCGGTAGAAACAGTGAACTTCAAACTCTTTATTTACATGGTGTGACATCTCAAACTGGATGGCTGCTATAGCCTTCCTTATATAGGCAACTTATTAACTATTCAACCAATAGCAATCCGGGAGTGCTAGCTCCGTTAACCAATGAGAATGGCCTGTAAATGGCCAATCAGATGCTCCTGAATGGACCAATCCAATCTTGCCATTAACAGCCAATCAGAAGTGCAGGGCCAGAACCCTGCACTTGACTTCAAGCTCAAGATAACTTTATTTAATATTATTCATTCACAACAACAACCACAATTGGAATCAGGCTTTCTGTTGCTAAACAAAATTGTTGTTAAGCGAGTCACACCCAATTTAGTATCTTTTTTGCCATAGTTTTAAACCAAATTACTGCAGTTGTTAAGTGCATTATATGGTTGTTCAATGAATAAGGTTTCCTCAGAGGTGGGTTGCTTGGGGTTTGCAGGGGTTCGGAAGATCCTCTAGCTAAGATCCTTCACAGGTCAGAGAGTCCTCAAATCCCACTTCTGGCTGGCCCCACCCACCCTGCCTCGCCCCACCCCTCTCCGGAGTCCCCACACAGTCCATTTTGAATGCAGGTAAGTGCAGGGTGTACACAAAAGCTTGGAGGGGGTAAAAATGGGCTTACCTGAAGTTTGGGAAGGCCAGGAAAGTGCAGGGTGCACACCGAGGCTCAGGGAGGGTGAAAATGGGCCTCCTGGAAGTTAGGGAAGGCCAGAAATGGGCCTGTTTCTGGCTTCCAGAGAACTTCTGAAGCCCAGGAAAGCCGTTTTCATCCTTCCAGAAGCTCGAGGAAAGACTCCGGAGCCCAGGGAGGGCAAAAATCCCTCCCCCACCACCACTGTACTGCAGGTGACTAGGTCATGCTCATCATGGCCACACTCACCTAACAACCGGGCAAAGAACCCATTGCTAAGCCCACCCCTGGGTTTCCTCCATTTACTTTGCTCTTCAGAAGCCAGTTGGGAAGGGTGCAAATAGTGATTACGTAACCCCAGGCTCTGCAACAGACATAAACACATGCAGGTTGCCAAGCACCTGGACTTTGATCATGTGATTATGGGAATGCTACAATGGTTGTAAATACAAAGACCAGTCAAAAGTCATGTTGTGAATGAATAAATGTGTAATAAAGTTATCTAGAACTTGAAGTCAAGTGCAGGGTTCTAGCCCTGCACTTCTGATTGGCTGTTAATGGCGAGATCAGATTGGTCCGTTCAGGAGAGTCTGATTGGCCGTTAACGAGCCGTTCTCATTGGTCAACGGAGCTAGCACTCCCAGGTTTTCATTGGTTGAATAGTTAATAAGTTGCCTGTATAAGGAAGGCTATAGCAGCCATCCAGTTTGAACTGTCACACCATGTAAATAAAGAGTTGAAGTTCACTGTTTTCACCGGCTCGTCTCCATCCTTCGCACCCATGCTCCACACTTAACAAGTCACTTTTTAAAAATGTCGTTATCAATTGTTGCTACATGAATGGTTGTAAGCCAAAGACTACTATATTCTTAATTTCAAGCACAGCACTTTGTTATTCTGCCAAAAAAAAAAAAAAACCTATAAAAGTTCTGTGTATTCAAAACCTTTAGCCAATATATTGCAAAAATTTCAGCAGATGGAAGATGTCTGAAATAAAGGGTCACATGGTTTGTTTGGCACTTGTCATTAATAGTACTTGTTGGTGGTCTATGATCAATTAATGATGTGTGTTGAGGTAGCCTATTACAGTTGCTTCCTTTTATTTATTGTGGGAGGAATTTCTGCAACTTTATCAACACTGCTTCCTGCTCTGTAACTGCCTGCCATTTAATTTTGTCACAAGTTTTCCCATCTCTTGATCCTAGTCAAGTTACTCTGGGCTGAAGAGGAACGTTCAGGAAAAGAGCTGTAAGCAGCCAAATCTATCAAATTCTGGTTAGGGGAGCATATATCTTGTTGTGGTCTGTTGGCTGCTGGTCCCTCCAGTAGCCAAATCAGAGGAGGAGGAGGAGATGAGGAAGTCAGGCAGGGGTGGGATTCTACCAGTTCGCACCTCTTCATTAGAACCGATTGTTAACATTCTAAGCAATTCGGAGAACTGGTTGTTAGAAGAAATTACTGGCTTAATTCTGTAAGGAAAGCAGGAAGGAAACATTCTGGTGTTGCTTACAGAAACTGCCTCTCCATTAACCCTTGTTATATTCTTGGCAGGACTAGACTTCCTGTCTCAAGAACGTCTCTGGAGTTTTCCCCCCCCTCCTTTGCTGGTACTTTGCTTGTGTGGAGTAACCATTCAAAGTTACAATGGCACTGAAAAAAGTGACATGACCATTTTTCACACTTACAACTGTTGCAGCATCCCCACAATCATGAGAAGCCAGGAAAGGAGATGCATGCCTCAATGTGAGTGATATTGAGTTGGCCAGCCAATAACATGACCACCAAGTCCTGTCCACCCAGTCACATGACCACCAGACCACGCCCACCACTACATCATGCCCCAGAACCAGTTGTTAAAAAAATTGAATCCCACTGGAGTCAGGTCAGCATCAGGGCAACCTGGGAGCTCCGAGGGGGAAGAGGGAATGAAGCTGGCAGAAAGAGACAGAGAGATGCACACAGAGAGAGAGACAGATCCTGTACCATCCATCATCCCTCAGATGGGAGTCAACAGCTCCCAAGTCTGAAGGTGGTTGGTGAAGAAGAGAAGGAACAGCTGGGTCCAGTGCCTGATGCACAGCTGCACAGAAGACAGAGAACAGGAGAGCAGTGGAAATCCGTGGGCTGATCCTTGGGAAGGAAGATCCAGCATTGCTAACAAAGCCCCACATTAGCTCTGAGGATAAAAGGCAGGGGACAGAGATGAATAGATGTGGCAGACAAGTATTTATCTTCTGACCAGATGGACTTGTCAGCCTGCAATGAAAGAGAAACTTTTTGCTGGGCTGCTGGCACTCCTAATAAAGGAACCTTTGAGTCAACTTCAGAAGATTTTTCTTGTTGGGGAGCTGGGCCAGAACACATCTTTTTTTTTTTTTTAACAAATTTTATTAATTTTACAAAAACAGTACACAAACAATCAAGGCATAACAGCTTAAAAATTCTTTTCTAAAAAAAAATAATTAAAGAAGAAAACCAATAGAACACACAAAATAATTCCAAATTATAATATCAATATTTACGTTATTTATTTAACCCAACTTCTCCTTTTCATTCTAATTATCCAAGTTATTTCTTGCTAATTAAAATTGTATTGCCTTTCATCAACATACAAAACACAGAACATAGAAAACAAAACAAAACCTAAAACATCTTTTCTGAAGGCTGCTTGATCCCGAGTTAAAATTCTTTACACAGACAAAATTCAAACATCATATTCACTTTATATATCCTTCCATATCTTATTACCATTTTCAATATCGTTCTTTGTCTGTTCTATTTCTAACTATCCATTCATCTTTTTTTTTTTACTATACTTCTCCTATACACTAATTGGAGTGACGCCTTTAACTCATTGCCCCAACTTAAAATTATTTCATATAACACTTAATTTATCTTGGGATTCTGTTTAGTACATTCTAAAATTACACAATAAATTTTATAAGAAAGGTAAAAACACAACAATAACTTAAAAAAAAAACCTATATAACCACTATCCATATCATTAAAAAAAAACAAAAAACTAATCATATATATTAATACTCATTTATATCTTAAGCATTTTACTCTAGATACACATATAAAAACACAATCTTATGTACCTTCCAGAATCCCCCCCCCTATTTTTTCCAATTAGATTCACCCATTGTCTCCAAATAAGCTTTTTTTTCTTTAAATCTTGTTTCCCATCATTGAGGCTTCTCCTCCCCCCCTTTCTCTCTTGCTTATTCTTCTCCTTGCCCTTTTTATCCCTTTGTCTCTCCTCCTCCCTTTTCTGACTCCCTTTCCGTTGCTTTCTAACCTTGCATCCACCTTTCCTCTCATTTTTCTCTTTTTTGGTTGTTTTTTCAAACCTTAAAATCCCCTTTTTCTTATCCTCTTTCTCCACCTCCCTGGAAAAAACCCATTGTTCATCAAAGATGGCTTCTTCTTCCTCTTCTTCTTTGTCCCAGTCATTCTGCTGCGTAATCAACTTTTCATAAGTACATAACGCCATTTCTAAAAATTGAAATAAAGTGCCCAAAGTATCTTTTCCATCTTGTTCTTCCTTTTTATATTTTTGATATTCAGTCTTTAGTTCATCCACAAGCGATCCATCATGAAAAGAGAAACTTTTCCCAAAACAACCACCCAAGTATTTTTAATCAAGAATAATTCAAAAAAAGTTCCAAAAATTAATACTTTTTTCCCTTCTTCTACTTCTCTTTCTGGGGTTACTATTTAATCAAGGAGGTCCAATTACCATATATCTTTCTTTGGGATTCTAGGCAATCTCCTCCTTTTTCAGTTTCTGCCAATTTTTTTTCCTCTCCCTTCCCACTTGCAACAACATTTTTTTTAAAAAATGATCAGAAATCCATACCTCCAATAAGGGTTTTCCGATTTCTTAAATTATTAAATCTAATGTGCAGTCTTTTGTCCCTTGGCTTTAACTTTCAAAATAATTCACATTCAGTGCCCAAATAAATTTCAAATCTTCATCTGCTGTTTCTATGGGGTGGGAGAGTGAAGAAAAAAAAAGTTTCCCTTTAACAACTTTCTCCGCCGCTTTCCGATCTTCTTAGGGATACAATGTATCCTCCAGCAATTCAGACAATTCAGTTCCAGAGAGTTTAAGAGATGTTGATTGACCCGGCTCAGCCAGCACTTTCACTTTTTTTGCTTCCTCCAGCACAATCTTACCCGGTTGCAGGCTTCTTCGTGGCGGCCATTACTGACCGCCGCTCCACCACCTTGGGAAAAAGGGGTTTTTCCGGACAAGGAGGGGGTCTGTGACACCCCCAACCCCCTGTCTGGCTCCCCTCTCTCTTCGGCTGCCTCTACAGGGTAGCCATATCCCCCTGACCCATTTGGATCAGGGGCACCTCGGCGGCAAGCGCAGCAGGAATCGCGGACAGTTACGAATTCCTGCTGCCACTGAAGCCACGCGGAACCGGAAACCCCGGCCAGAACACATCTTTATGGTAGCTCCCATTTCCTCTTTGGCTCCAAAACCACAAAAGGATCCAATTGATTGGTCTAGTGGGTCATATTCATATTTTGAATAACTCCATCTTTTAAAATGGCATGCTGTTTTTATGGCCAGCATAATGACATACAAATAGTCCTCAACTTACAATCTTTTGTCAGCAGCCATTTGAAGTTACACTGGCACTGGAAACAGTTACTTATAACTGGTCTTCACCACTTATAGCTTTCACAGTGTATAACATCTGATAAGATCAGACATCCAGCCCTTGCTTATCAATGGAGACCGAGTGGAGCAAGTGGCCAGTTTTAAGTTTCTGGGTGTTACCATAAAAGAGGACCTGACCTGGGGTGCTCACATTACAGCCCTGGTCAAAAGGGCCCAGAAGAGATTATACTATCTGAGACTTCTCAGAAAACAACAACTGAATGAAAAACTGCTGAGGACCTTCTACCGCTGCACCATAGAGAGTATCTTAACTTACTGCATCTCTGTATGGTTTGCCAATTGCACAGTGGCAGATAGGAAAGCACTCCAGACATCATTGGCCAGAAGATCATTGATTGTCCTCTCCCCTCTTTTATAGCTCCCTCTGCCTTAAGACTGTTGAAAACATTCACAACGATCCATCTCATCTTGGGTACCCTTTTTTTGAACTATTACCCATGTGGTAGATGATACAGGATAATAAAAAAAAGGACAAATAGGTTGATCAACAGCTTCTATCCCAGGGCAGTAGTTCTTTTGAATTCTACTGTATTGTGCAATATTGGTGCGGTGTTGGGGTTTTTTGGTTCAATGAGTGGAGTGTGAAGGATGTATGTTTATGTTTATTTTCATGGTCCTAGTGTGCACTGAAGATGGTGTTTGATTTCGTTGTACGGGGTGCAATGACAATAAAGTAAACTAAATCAAGAAAACTAAACTAAAACTAAACATGGTTCTTGTGTTGCCAAAATCTGAATGCTTAACAACTGGCATGTGTTTACAGCAGCATCCCAAAATCATCTGTTCACTATTTGTTATTGCATGACTCATTTAACAACTGCCATGATTTGCTTAACAACCATTGCAAAAATAGTTGTAAAATTGGGCACTACAAGTTACCTTGCTTAACAGTGGAAATTCTGGTCCCAGTTGTGATCATAAGTCAAAGATTACCTATACCTGTTTTTACTTTAGGTGCCTAAGAGAATGATCCATGGAATGAATCCCACTCAATCTTGTCTTAGCTTCATGTCCATCTGCATTGCCATGCTTCTCAGGTTATTTTCCCTAGCCACCCAGACTTCTGACTAACAGGTAGTTGAACCAGGTGAATTCCTGGATCTCTTGTACTCTTAAGTTCTGATGTGAGGACCTTTATATTATTGGTTTGCCTCCAGAATCAAGCAGAAATCCACAGGAAGATCTTTGCATTTTTACATCACCTCCTAGTACAAATCTTTTAACTCAGAGAGGGAAATATATAACCAAAAATAGAAAACAGACTTTTGAAAGTAAATAAATCAGAAGAGATATGTGAAACAGAATAGAATAATAGAATAGAATAGAATTCTTTATTGGCCAAGTGTGGTTGGACACACAAGGAATTTATCTTGGTGCAAATGCTCTCCGTGTACATAAAAGAAAAGATACATTCGTCAAGAGTCAAGAATCATAAGGTACAACACTTAATAATAGCCATAGGATACAATAAGCAATCAAATCATACTAAGAAACAGTTAATATAAATCATTAGGATACAAGCAACACAGTTACACTCACAAGTCGGGGGGGGGTGATAAGGAGTGATGAGAAGGTTAATAGTAATATAGTAGTAGTGTAGACTTTGTAATAGTTGAACAGTGTTGAGGGAATTATTTGTTTAGCAGAGTGATGGCGTACGGGAAAAAACTGTTCTTGTGTCTAGCTGTACTGGTGTGCAGTGCTCTATAGCATCATTTTGAGGGTAGGAATTGAAACAGTTTATGTCCGGGATGTGAGGGGTCTGTAAAAATTTTCACAGCCCTCTTTTCGACTTGTGCATATATACAGGTCCTTGATTGAAGGCAGGTTGGTAGTAATTTTTTTTTTCTGCAGTCCTAATTATCCTCTGAAGTCTGTGTCTGTCCTGTTGGGTTACAGAACTAAACCAGACAGTTATAGAGGTGCAGATGACAGACTCAATCATTCCTCTGTAGAACTGGATCAGTTCTACAAAGGAATGATTGAGCAGTTTGAGCTTTTTGAGTTGGCACAAAAAGAACATTCTTTGTTGTGCTTTTTTGATGACATTTTTGATGTTAGGTGTCCATTTTAGGTCTTGTGATATGATAGAACCTAGAAATTTGAAAGTCTCTACTGTTGATACTGTGTTGTCTAGTATTGTAAGAGCATTAATTAGTTGACAAGATGAGCCTCTCTTTTTGTGGTAGGTTATGAATAGATAGGTCTCACTGCCATTTGGTCTATGTACTATCTGTAGTAATATTAGGAAGATGATTATTATTTTGTTTTTCTGAATTAGAATGTCACTGGGATGTACTGTAAGTGCAGCAGCTTTATATACTGAAATTTCAGGCCTGCTCCATCACACAACAACAAAAAAGATTTGACTGAAGAGTAAAACTAAGTGGAAATATCCCCCATAAAATTCTAACAAAAGTTGCTTTAAATATAACAAGATAAAAAAACCCAGCACATAATTCAAAAAAATGAAATACTTGCAACATTTATTTGACGTATAGTACTTGCATTCAAAGGCAACAATTTCCATAACAGAGATAGACAAGTTAAGCATTTTGAAATTCTGTTTTAAATTGGTGAAAACACTCTAAAATGCTCAAAATAAAGGAATGTTTGCTGAAAATGATAAGAACGTACAGAGGTGACAGAATTGACTTGATTGATTAAGGAAAAGACAGTATCTTACATTTGTCAGTGATAGGAAACTCTTTATGGACTTTTTTTTGCTGAAAATGAAAAATGAAGTTGTGATTTATGGATTTGATAATCAGAAGAGGTATAATGTAGAAATAATGGAGCCATGATGTAATCTTAGGTGGAGAGGATAAAATAAAAATTGATTTATCACTGCTGAAGCTGCTTCTTTATATATTTGCTTTTTTTGTCTTTTTAAAAAATTCTTATTGACATACAAATGGAAAACAAATGCAATTGATTTATCCTGCTCATTTAACAAAGAGCTTTAGAAAGTATCTCTTCAGAAAGAAGGCTGAGCTAAAATTCTTTTGCCTTGGCATTGCAGGAAGATTTGTATGAAATCAAGCTTTGAAATGAATCAGGACCCCACCTGCAGACAGAAATGATATTGCAGTGAAGAAGAACATACGTTCAATTTTGCAGCTATTAATATTGTTGGCCGATTAGCTACAAAAATAGCCTGGGCTAATAATGGGCCCCTTATAAGCGAGCAGGATTGCTGATTTTTCACCAGCTTACCAGATACTTAGAAGCCAAGGACTTGGCAGCCAAGGAAACAACAGCCAATGACTTAATAACCAGCCCCAATCAACAAATAAAAAGCCACACATAACTAGGTACTACATAAATGCTATGCATTGAGTAGCTCAAAGCAGACATTCTGGGGAGAGAGAATTTCCCTGAAGATGGGCTTCTACATGTGGAAAAAAGGTCAGAAGACTAAACCTCTAGTCCCAGTGACCGACCCAGATTATATCCTGCAGAAATGATATGGTGCAAGAATCATGATGCCACAACATATACCAGAATGCTTTATGTCTGTACTCCATATATCATGATGCTGTTGCCTAAAAGTGAAGCACAAATTCTGACATTCAGCTTTCAGAACAACTTGAGTCACTGTAATTTTAATTATCAAAGCT
The DNA here is from genome assembly GCA_033807585.1 of Hydrophis major. NCBI lineage: Eukaryota > Metazoa > Chordata > Lepidosauria > Squamata > Elapidae > Hydrophis > Hydrophis major. The sequence goes on from CM066343.1 coordinate 156,086,871, forward strand.
GGTTGTTTCTTTCTCAATTGAGTGGTGAGCCATGAAGTCATCTGATTTTCTGACGCCACTTTTACTTGGGGTATTCTCATTCCTCCACTATGTATCTTAAAGAGATAATTGCTGTTCGGTTTTGTTTTTCATCCAGTGGTAACAGTGTGTTGATTAAGTGTTTTTTAAAGTGTTTTTTTAAGGTTTAATTGCACCAGCTTAAATATGTATGTCTGATATAATATTTACTGACAGCTTAGCTGCAAGGACATGCACGGTTCAATAATCTTGGCTGGTTATATAGCTTGTTACATACGTTATAACTTTAATTTGCTGGTCAATGTTTACAGCTTAACGCTACTGTATTTTATTTTGTGTTTGGTGAATCTTATTGATAAACTATTATGGTATGTATTGTAAATGATGTGGGTTTAAAATAAGAAAGCTCTCTTGATGATCTCACTCTGACATGGAGTAAAATTAGCATTAATTAAAATGCATTTATCTCAGAGCAGCCTGTTATTTTGAACATGGGCACAGAAGAAAACACATTGTATTACAAAAGAGAGATGGTTTTCTTTAGGGGGTGCTCCCCCACCCTAAGTAGTAATTAAGCTGCTTCAAAAATAGCACAGGGGCTCTTTGTGATATGCTGAAGAGCTTTCTTCTATCAGTTGGTTTGGACACTATTGTTCTTAGCAGATGCTTTTATTATCTATTTTAATTCCTTTTTTTTCCTCTTCCTTTTATTTTTACTTCATAAATTGCGGTTCTTTGCATGTTCAAGTAATGAGTAGAATCTCCATGTCCTAGAAGTTCCTCCAACAGGTTTAACACATATTTCTCTGTGTTAAATTATAAATACAGATGTCCCAAATTATATATACAGATTTTATATATATATATATTATATAATTATAAATTATATTTAATTATTTGAAAAATACTGCCTTAATCCATGCTGACCTGGTATATTTGGTTTAGAGCAGGAGTGTTAAATTTGATTATATTGAAGGCCACAGCCATTGTGTTTGACCTCAGGAATGGGCATGGCCTGTTCAACATTACTCATGTGGCCAAATGCCACGCGGTAATTTGTTTTGCTAGCACTCTGCCAGTGAAAATGGAGCTTGTGAAGGCTTGTGAGGGCCACACGCGGTTTCCAGAGCAACCCAGCAGACCAAATCTAAGCACCCCATGGGCCAAATATGGCCCACAGGCCTTGAGTTTGACAACCCTGGTTTAGAGCAATTGCTTATGGGTGTGACTGAGAAAAATGTCTATCTTTAGAAAAGATAGACTTGAAAATGCAGGCTCAGAGGAAGGAGAGATGGAAAAAGAGAGGGAGAAAGAGGGAGGGAGGGAAGGGGGGAGGAAAGAAAGGAAAAAAGGAAGGAAGGAAGGAAGGAAGGAAGGAAGGAAGGAAGGAAGGAAGGAAAGAAAGAAAGAAAGAAAGAAAGAAAGAAAGAAAGAAAGAAAGAAAGAAAGAAAGAAAGAAAGAAAGAAAGAAAGAAAGAAAGAAGAGATCCTGCTAAAAATCTATCCAGCAGAACCAACTGGCTTGCAAATCTTTACCATTTTCAGCCTAAATTTACACAGCCACTGCATTTGACCTTAGAAGATTTCTGTACAGTACAGGCAAACAAGCTTTGAATGATTGCTGTGGTACAACATAACAATCCTATTGCTATGACCCCTGGTGTCTGGCAAAATACAGTAGAACAATAATTGTCAATCCTTCCTGTACAATGTGTAACATTTGACAGAGGTCAGCATTAGCTACACGACCTTTGGCTGGTAGTCAAAGAACTAATATCTCTTCTCCAGTTCAACTGATAAAATGTTAAATAGAATCAATGTTGGCCACATTGAGACAAAACCATTTTTTACACTAAAGCATGCCTTTTAACGTGTCGAAAAATAGCTCCAGTGACAGCTTTTCTCCTATGTCTTCGGTAAATATATTATTTCAAATGTCAAAAATTTAATTTTATCAAGAAAAGTGGCATATTTCTTATTTCCAATCAGTGGAATGGCATGATTAATATCATGAGGTGTTTTGCAGGAAGATGGGCTTTTGAAAGAGGCCTTTCTGTAGAAAGCAGAAGTTTGTTTGGATTTGCAGTCAATATCCATGATCTATTTCCAACCACCAGTGTAATTCCTTTCTTATCTTACTGACATTACATGCATAAGGAGGATACGAGGATGGGTTGACCAAGACATAATCTCAGTGGTCTAATGGCATAAATAGTGGGCCCATTATTCAGCCAATGTAGTCTCTTTTTTTCCTTTTTAAGTATGGATTTGTATCTCTTTACTGCCATGGTTATAAAGTGGAACATATCGCTGGAGAAAGGAATGTGTGAAAAGCTCAACCATCCATATCCCTCCCCCTCTGTTGAGAGAGGGCTGTTCCGTTTTGGCATAGATGGCGTCTTTGGCCCCTCTTTTAAATAAACCAGCTGTCCTCTCTGTCCAAAATGTGGACTTTATTGTTTTAAAAAGAGTTCCTTTTGTTTTTTAAATGCAGGTGGACTGCTGAATCTAGTCCTGATGGGTTTGTTCTTCTATGTTGTGCCATGCATTTATAAAGTGGCTGTTTTGTTTCTGCAATGTGCAGGTCTGCACAAGGTTTGCTGGTTTGAAAGAGAGATCAAAGTTTTTAACTTAGGACTGGTTGCTTAGGGACAGGGTGGGATTCAGTTTTTTTAACAAACGGTTCTGTGGGCGTGGCTTAGTTGCTGGGTGTGGCTTGGTGGTCATGTGACTGGGTGGGCATGGCCAACTCAACATTCACTCATGTCAAGGGGCACTTCTCGCCTGGCCTCTCATGACAGTGGGGATCCTGCAACGGTCATAAGTGTGAAAAATGGTCATAAGTCACTTTTTTCAGTGCCATTGTAACTTTGAATGGTCACTAAATGAACTGTTGTAAGTCAAGGATTACCTGTAGAAAAATACAAAAAGCTTCTTTGCTTGCAAAAAACTGCCCTAAATATCAATCATTAGATTAAAAATACCTGCAAGCCAGAGTTACAAATCAGGCAGGGTGCCAGAGCACCTTGAGGAATGAAAATAGTTAAAATGCAGTGATAACCATCAAGCAGCTAACTCTTGCTCATAAAGTGAAACCTTTAGCAGAGAGGTCATTTAAGCTCTCCAGAAAAAGCACCCAGGAAAAGCAATCCTTAGATCCATTTGCACCACTTAAAGATACCAGTTGGTCTCACTCACCTCACAAGATATCCTAAGGAAATCATCCAGATTTAAGAAAAGGTCACATGCCCCCCAGAAAGGCAGTTTAAAAAAAACAGTGCCAAGCTTGCATCCTGCCTCTTGGAAGTACCTCAAAAGAACAGTGCCAGATACCACTAAAGCAGTGAAGGAAGACCCCCTTCCCAGATAAAAAAAGAAACCATGAGGCAGGAAAAAATTCAAACACAATACAAATAATTAAATCACAACAGTAGCTGTTGTTTGTTGAAGCTGAAAAGGAAAAATTATCCCATCAATAAACTCAGGATTAAATGTCACCAAGCACAGAATTAACCTTCACCAAAAACCAGTTTTAGACCAAAACTCAAAAAGAGTATGTAAACTCACTTTTGAAATTGAATGTCAATTTTTCTAGCTAGCCAAGAAGCTTTGCTGAATGTCACTCATCTTGGTTCCCAATACACTAAAAGCTTTGCTTCATTATTCAATTATTTCTTCAAAGTGATGATTGTCCAAGGAAGTATTTCCTCCCAACAGTAGTGTAAAAATCTTAAAACAACCCTTCTCCTTTAAGAAAGCCAAGCTCTGGAGACAGTAAGTCTTGGCTGTCTGCTAAGTATGTAATAAGTGTGGGGAAAAAACAAAGGAAATTGCTTCTAACTGCTTAGAAAGTTAACAAAGGATTCTATAGAACCAGTAGAATCCCACCCCTGCTTAGGGACCATTTAAAGTTATAGCAGACTACCCAGAAGGTACTGGTGATCTAGTTCCATTTCACTCTTCCCCACAGTCATATGACTGCATTTTGGATACTCAGCAACAAGTCCATATTTATGGCTGTTTGCAGTGTCCTGCTGTGACATGATGACAATTTATGATGTTTTGTTGAAAACTGAGGTGTACTGCTGGTTTTTGACAAAAACCCTCCATAGTGAACAATAGGTTTGTTTTACAACTGTATTGTTCACTTAATGACCACTACAAAAAAGTCATAAAATCAATTCTGGTCAACCTGTTTTATGGCAATCATAATGTAGACCATAATAGGCACGTTCCATTATGATTGTAAGACAAGGATTACCTGTATATCAGCCTGCCTCTTGCAGTAAGATATAGTCTTTAGGCATATGATAGAAAACACAACTTTGAAAAATCACTGTGTGTTGTTGGACCTGACATCAGTCTTTCCAGGCTGAGTGCTCTACTATCTGAATCAACAATATACTCTGTGAACTATTATGGAGGTGCTGTCTTCACTTTCTTTCTCTCACACATAATATTTAGGCTGAGTTGGCTATTACTCCTCCAAAATGCACTCCCTCCTTCCTCACTACATTCCATCACAAGAATCAACTAAAACCATTATTACTCTGCCACCAGAGGTTGGGAAGATTAAGAGAAAATCATACTGTCCAATATGTGTGTATCTTGCAAAATTGTAAAACAAATGTTGGAACACCAGATGTTACCTAATACCATCAAACTCCATCATTTTATTTGTGAACTATGATGGTTGAATTCATGATAAACAATAATGTGGTTCACTTGATTTAGATTAAGATAAAACTGTCCTTATTTTTACTTGCTTGCCTGAGCCAAAATGAGCAGTTGCTATTAACACAGAGGAAACAGGAACATTCATTGTTTTTGTGATGACCCAGAGTGTAACACAAACATAACAAAATCCAAAATGTAAATAAATGTCCTTTAATGCCTCCAACTTGGCCCCACTGTTCAATAATTCTCAGTTGGAGATAAAACTTACTCAAAAATAATCCTCAAAAGAAAGCAATACAGGCCGAACTTAATGAGCAGAAAGAGGTGAAATAAAAAACCAAACAAACTACAATGATGAAAATTCCACAACGGACCAGGATAAGTAATTACCACATTCGAGGAGATAACAAGCACAGTTTGTTGGAAGGACGCCAGCCAAAATAACTTCAGACCAAAATAAAACACACTTTGCTTCTGGCAACGCTGTGTTGTAATCATCTCTCTTATATACTAGTCTCCCCAGCTTCAACCAATGAGGGGGATCATGGCCACTTCCTCTCTCGTAAGCCAAGTTGTTTCCTTCTCCATTTCTCCCTGCATGTCCTAGGATGCAGAAGGGATGGGCCTGGTTCTTCCTTTGACTGCCCAGCCGGCCTTTGCCCTTCCCCAGCCTCCTCCACAACCTTCAGAGCCACACCTCCACTTCCTGTCAGCTGTTCCTCCTCTCCCTCAGAGTTTTACTCTACCAAGGGCATGACAGTTTTCATGCATTACATCAGCTTTCCAACATATTCGAGTCACCTACCATCAGCTATGCAGTTTGAAGTCAGCACAGGATGCAAGAAATAAATATCTCAAAAGGATCATAACTTGGAAGATGGGAAGAACAAGGTAAATGCACAGTGCAGGAATGACTGAAAGTCATCAACTGGATTAAGAAACTAATCTTCTACCTAGATTTTTTTGTGTCATCTTTTCCTAGTTTTATGAGTTTACCTGATCAAGTATGGGCCACATTTTTGTGACAAAAAGCTTCATTTTAATCTTTTTTGTGGAGTCCTTTTTTGGGCCTATCCTGCCATTTTAATCTGTTTCCCATAAATTTGGCAGACTATCCAATTTTAGCAGTTATGATCAGAAGAGGATGGAAATCTGCCTGAGGCTTTGTGGCTGGAGGTCACTTGCTGAAGTTCATCAGGTTTCTTGACCTCTTGCGTCATCACTTCCAGCTCTGATTTTTCTACTCCATTAAGTTATTCCATCACACAATGCAATGCTGACTATTCCACTACCATTTTTTCCTCTTAGCCAGCAACTCCTCTTTGTGGAAGAGAATCCTTATGTAGAGAGCTTATTTACTGCAGTATCTGGTTTTATGACTACAGTTTTGAAAGATGTAGTAAATTGTTATTTATATTCACAGTTGAGAAAATGTTTCTATTCGTTAATGACTGTGGGAAAGAGCTGCGCATAGTAGGCTTGAAAATAATACAAAGTAAGTGTTTAAAAGGCCTATTTGTTGCAATGAACACATAACAAAAATTAATTAAATCTGCATATATTTGTGTGTTTTACTTGCATTTTGTTTCAAGTCTCCATAAGGAGAAAACAAGAACAGAAAATTCTGTTGATACTGAGCAACAGAGCAATTATCTGGTTATTACTCAGATTTAGGGTTAGATAGTCAGCGTTGTTTAAAGCTATTCAATTGGATAGGAGGATGGCCAGTTGTTGAAACTCAGGAAAGGATGTCAGGTGGGAAGGAAGGTCAAAAAAACCCACCATAGTCCATGATCCAAAACTCCACCCTTTTTATGTGCATCACATTATTGGAAGAAATATCCTTCTTGGTTTCCCTACTTTCTTCCAAGTAGGGGAAGAAAGACACTGGAAACATGATGACTGCTTGGAAAGATGGTTTAATGGTGGACAGGACCACATAGCTTGGAGCTCCTGGGTGAAAAAGGAATAGATGCTGAGAGTGTCTGGTTTTATGCCCTCTTTTGGGCTTTGAATTTGAGCTTGTGTTCTGATTGGTTGTCAGACTCCCATGGGACCATGCAGGGGTAACTTTGTAGGTTGTCTTTTGAGTCCCAAGCTTGGTTGACTCTTGCTGGGTGATGATGTAGTGAAAGGGCTTTGGGCAATTCCTTTTATGGCTCTGCCTGAAGGAGGTAGATCTTTGTTATGT
>CM066343.1:160571256-160906256 GCA_033807585.1 Hydrophis major
TTATATTACACTTATTCCGAAAGAAGGGGTTGACCCATTACAAATTAAGAACTATAGACCTATTTCTTTATTGAATGCAGACTATAAAATCTTTGCTTCAATCTTGGCAGAAAGGCTTAAAAAATACCTAAATAATTTTATTCACTCTGATCAGAATGGATTTTTACCAAAGAGACAGGTTAAAGACAATATGAGGGTAATCCTGGACACATTGGAATATTATGAGGTGCACTCGGAAAAACAAATGGCTTTGATATTCTTAGATGCCCAAAAGGCATTTGATAATGTGAACTGGAGATTTATGTTGTTATTATTGGAACAGATGGGCTTTGCTAGAAAATTTATACAAGCAATAGAAGCCGTATATTATAAGCAAATGGCAAAAGTAATGATAGATGGAAAATTCACAGACTCTATTAATATTAAAAAAGGTACAAGACAAGGATATCCATTATCTCCTTTGTTATTTGTATTGACCTTGGAAGTCTAAAATAGAAATATTATAGAGGATATAAACATAAAAGGAATGAAAGTCAAAAAAGAGGAATTCAAATTGCAAGCCTTTGCGGATGACTTGGTCTTTATTTTGGAAGACCCTTTAGAGACAGCTTTAAAACTATTGGAAAAGATAGAGACGTATGGTGAGATGGCTGGTTTAAAAATAAATAAAGACAAAACAAAGATTTTGACAAAGAACATGTTATTAAGGCAAAGAGAAGAGCTGGCAGATTTATTGAAAATTCAAGTTACGAATAAAGTTAAATATCTGGGGATATATTTGATGTCAAGGTGTACTACATTGAAAGAGAATAATTATATTAAGCTTAAACAGCAGATAGCATCCGACCTGAAAAAATGGGAAAACCTACAATTGTCATTGATAGGTAGAATTTCAACAATCAAGATGAATATTTTACCCAGAATTTTATATTTGTTTCAAACAATACCAATTAGGTTAAGTAAGGATTACTTCGAAGAACTAAATAAAATTGTGTTGAAGTATATATGGCAAGGCAAGAAAGCGAGAATAAAATTAAAACTTTTACAGGATGCTAGAATTAGAGGAGGATTTGGCCTTCCTAATTGGGAGTTGTATTATCAAGCTGCAAACTTAATGTGGGTTAAAGAATGGATAACATTAAGAAAGACTAGATTGTTGACATTAGAAGGTCATGATTTATTATTGGGTTGGCATGCTTTTTTATGGTATAAGGGAACTAAATCACAGGGTTATTTCAGAAGGCATTATATTCGGGAATCGTTATGGTTGAATTGGGAGAAAATTAAGAAACAATGTTATTTGAAAATTCCAGTTTGGTTATCAACTATTGAAGCTTTTTTGTATCCTATAACTTATAAGAAGGAACAAACAGTTAGATATGAGGAAATATTGGATGAAAAGGGTGAACTTAAAACGATGCAAAATTTAGAAGAACAAGGTATAAAGATGAATTGGTTTTCATATGCGCAAATACATGCAAGGTATCTTAAAGATTCTAAAACAGAAGGATTTTATGATAAATTGACTGACTTAGATAGGATTTTGACAGGTACTGATGAAAAAGTGATTAAAAATTATATAGTTATTTGTTGGAAATTAAATTAGAGGAAGAACAAGTTAAAGAAACAATGATTGTTTGGGGGAAGAATTTTGGATATGGGATGGATTTAGAGAAATGGCAAAAACTGTGATCACAAAATTATAAAATGACAATGTCAACAGCATATAAAGAAAATTTGTATTAGATGTTTTACAGGTGGCACTTTCCCCCGACAAGAATAGCAAGAATGTTCAAGAATAAATCTGAAAAGTGCTGGAAATGTCATCAGACACCTGGCTCATATTACCATATGTGGTGGACTTGTGAGGAGGCCAGGAAATATTGGACTAGAATTCGCATATGGTTGGAAAAAATGATAAAGAAACACATAGATTTGAAACCAGAGATTTTTTTATTGGGAATCGTACCTGATATATATAATAAAAATTTAAAATATTTGATTGTAAATGTATTAACAACAGCTAGGATTGTATTTGCTAAACATTGGAAGAGTGAGAAAATACCAATAGAGGAAGAAATTATTAAGAAAATATTGGAATGTGCTGAAATGAGTAGATTGACATTTGAAATTAGAGAACAAGAAGATAAACAATTTTATGAAGTTTGGGATCTTTTTTAATCAATGGTTAGATAATATAATATGATAATAGAATATTTAGGAAATTAGGAATTAATGAATATATAATTTTTCTTGGTTTTGATAATTCTTAAGAATATTTTATTATGATAGATTTGATATTTCATGATTTGTCATAAAATAATTTAACCTAATTATAGTTATCTCGCTTAAGTATGAATTAGTAAAATTATAGTCAAATGATTGTTTAATAATGATATTGGGATATTTTATTGATGATTGATAATGTGAGTTATTATGTAATATAATTATTCTGATGACTATGAAATGGATGCACAAAAGGGAGTGGTAAACCAACCGATACACTGTAAATTTATGAAGAATGTTTAAATTTTTTATTTTTATTTTTTTTATGTCATGTGTTATGTCCTATATGTTTTTTGTCTGTTGTTAAAATCAATAAAACTTTTACAAAAAAAAAAAAAGAAATTCAGATATGATACGAAACGAAAAGGAAATATTTAGCTGATGACTGGAATAGACTCTATAACTCCAAAGCTATTTGTAAGGGCTGCCAAAAATGAGAAACAAAAGGAGAAGCAGTTGTGACACAAGAAGCATGTATACCGCTCGCCTTCATATCTCATGTTTTTCCCTGAAAATGAGCATTCAGGAATGCTGATCATCCTAGTATATAACTCTGCTAAAAGTTAGCATAGGGTCATAATTTCTCTTTATAGCTACTTTCCAGTAGGAATATTGAGAAAAGCAATGTTAAAGATAAATACCAAATTGAAAATTCTATCTAAAATATTATTTTTTTTAATGTTTTAATGTTTTAATTAGCTTTTCTGCAGTACCTCTTCTGACTCATTTGGAGGTGACTGGGTATCAGCAACCTCTTTTAACTCTTCTTCAGCTACATATTCTTGTTGTTCAATTACTTGTTCTCCACTACAAGATTGTACATAATCTTCATCCTGAAAGAAATGCATAAGGAAGCCTTTCATTTAACCTAATTTTATTTTCTAAACATATCACTGCTTATTTATTCAGAAGGGGCTGGTATAAATGCAATCTTCTCAACTTGTTTGCCTGATTATCTGACTGGGAAAAAAGTCACAAACTTCCATACTTCTGTACGTTTTCTTTCTCCAGCATCTTAAATCTACCTTAAATATAAAGCTGATTTGTGGAGATTAGTTTTTTATCTGTGAATTAGGATTTAAATGGTGAATGGTGCTTAAGAGAAATTATAATACTAACCATGACAACAACTTTATACCTTGTTGAAACTAAAACTTTAAAGGATGAGAAGTTGGAATCTACATGATTATAAAAAGGTTATGAAGGGTGAAATAACACTACTTTCATATAGGTTAAACCAAAATCATATTTAAAATCATATCCATACGAGGTAGCTATTTACTTTTTGTATCAATAATTTAGAAGATAAAACCTCTTGAAATTTAAAACATAACATCAGCATTACTATAATTATTAGTTTTTAAAACATGCAAGCTAGGAAAAAATTACATCTATTTACTTAAACCATATATACCTTATATTCCATAAAATGAAAATTAATTGCTTCCAGGCAGCTTACATAGCACATTGATGTAATGGTTCACATTAATTCCTTTAAAATGTAGGATTTCATATTTTAATTAAATAATCAATTAATTTGAGAGTAATACAATACCTTTATTTTCCATGAAATGTACTTTCTCATTAATTATTTATGTCTTATGAATCTAAGAATTACATACAGCATTATGTGATTTAGGCTTAAACCAAAGATAAAGGACCGATAAATCCATTTACATTTGCTAGATTTTTAAAATTGAGAAATACTTCTAAAAAATGGCAATTTTCTCATTTCAACTCGAAGCAATGTACACAGAAAACATAGAAATTGAAACAAATTATATATGTGACATGTTCTAAAGCAACCTCAAATCTCTTTATTCAGGTTTAGACAGTTCTCAATTACAGAAAAAGCGGAGGGTGTAAATGAGTGAGCAGAACATCAATCACTTTGGAATATTAGCACCTTAAAGATGTCTTTAGCAGGTCAATAATCTTTTCACCTTCGAAGGACTTTATCAGATCTTGTCTAAAGCCTGGATAAAAGCTTTTGCATTAAGTACTTCTAACAATTGGCACTGCGTCTCCACCACACAAAGCTGTTTTCTTCCTTAAGGATACAATCTTCAAGGTCATGATTCTCAACTGCCTTCCAGAATGACAAAAGAGCATTACCTGCAGCCAAACAAGCTGTCAACACAAACTTTGTCACAGCCTAGATAAAGAAACTGGCAGACAGTGATAATAGGTCTAATTTTGCTCTGGTCCCAAGGGAGGTAAACAGATTTCAAAACAGTCTAAAAACCTAAGCATGTGCAGCAATGTTATCTCAAAAACTAAAGTAGGAGGAAAAGAACTCACCGGAAATTCATCTAGAGGTTCATTGATTTCAAGATCCAGCACTTCATCATTATAATTCTCTTCTTCACCCTGATCTTCCCCATATTCTATTTGGTCTTCTGTCAACTCAGCCTCTTGGCCTTCATACTGTTCTTCTGAATATTCCTCTGCATATTCTTCAGGAACATCTGATTTGTCATAACCAATTTCATCTTCCCCTTGTTCATATTCTAAGTCTTGCTCAATAGAAGTTTCATTAGCATTCTCAGTGAGCTCAAAGGATGTCACCACATTAGTTGTAGCATTAAGACTCACAGTGACATCTTGAGAACTAAAATATAGCAAAAAAGGGGTTTTTAGTTTAAATCAGAACATTAATACAGTGCATGAATTTTGCATAGAATGCAACAATATCTACCACATTAAGTAAAAAATAATTGATGCATCAATTTGATTTCATGCCATTAACTCATAACATGCAAATCTATATCACTGTTCCATCAAATGACGGCTATTTGACCAAAGGGATCAAACCAACTATATGTTCTAACAGATTAGCCTGGCATAAAGTGTGGGATTACTGAGCAAGTTGCATTCAGTTTTAAATCCCAGGTTAACAAATATACATAGGAGGTCAGCATCTGTTTTCCATTAGTGCAATATTAGTTATCTATTATACTAGTTATATTAATATTACTGGGAACCAACCAATGTTTTTGAATTTTAGGGTACTCTAAAGAAATATTTTTAAAAGGGTGTGTTTGAATATACTGCATCATGCTAGAATTTGCATTTAATTCTTATAAGCATCAACAGCAATAAATGTTCAATTTGAATTGTGTCAATAGCTCCTACCTAAATTCTGAGAAGGAATCACAGGTGTTCTGATAAAAAAATCCCATAAAACCCTATTAATTCAGCAAATTAAAAAATGTTTTTTGTTCATTAAAATATACCAACTTGTGGTACATAAAGTAATAATTATCTAAAAGTTTCTTTTTAATCTCTCTCCAAAAATGATTTATCGGGGTTTTGTTTATTTGTTTATATCGTGTTTCTTTCATTTTTCTCCCCACAACCATCCTGTGAAGTGGGATGAGAGAGTGATTGGTTCACCAAGTGAGCTGCCATAACCAAAAGTGGAACTAAACTTGGATTTTCCCAATGCCAATTCAAGTTGTCAATCCCAAAAACCACAATATGCAAAAGTCACAGAAATGAATGAATTAGAAGGCAGTGATGCTTTCAAAGTCAGGTCTCAAAGATGCAGCTCTGTCCTGGATGTAAAGACCCAATTCAATCATTATTATATGTGAGCCACTTCTGGGCAAGCTGAGTCCTGAATAAAGAGTTCAGAGTCAGAATTGTTCTGTTGTTATGTGTGATATCAGAAATAGAAATATGATCTAGATATTATATGCGGTTTGCTATATTTTAATTAGTAATTCTACTTTGACAAGAAACTTTTAGCAAAGGCAGAATTGATTAAAGATGGTTGTAACTCAATTTTTTCTATGAAACATCATGGTTAAATCATTATGCAAATAAGAAAGTGAGAACAATTATTTAGTTTAATGTGTCAAGCAATCTTCTAATAGGACTAATTTCAATCACATTGATCTATATTGTTTTTCTGTATGAGTGTACACATTCAGTTTTGCAGAGGCTCATTGGTAGAATGATTTTATTTCCCTCCATCAACAAGAAGATGGGGAAAGATGTGTATTTAAAACAAATAGGAGGGTGAAAAGATAAAATATACCAACAATGTACCTAAGAAATTCAACAGAGCTATTTCATTTTTTTTAGAAAGCTGAATAATTCTACAAATGTCTACAGAGATTCTCAGTCATCCAAGTCATATTGTCCCACAGGTGCTTTTTTCCAAAAGGCAACTGGACTTCCTTTGTTTTTCCTTGAAGACATTTTGCTTCTAACCACAGTTAGAACTGAAGAACTTCTTGGATGAGAAGCAAAACATCTTCAAGTAAAAATGAAAAAAGTCCAGTTGCCTTTTGGAAAAAGCACCTCTGGGATAATTGTACAAGTGTATTCTTAACACAAATGAATAAAACAGCAGTTCTTAATTCAATTTTGCAGTTAATATTATGTAGCAAACCAGACATCCTATTTCTTCTTGGAAGCATTTAATCAAAGTATTATTTTAATCAGTTACACTTAGCAATAATTACATTCCTAATGGTATATACATTAAAGAAAAGGTATGTAATTATAAACTCATATTAGAATAGCTATTCCTAAGGAATCCCTAGAAGCAATTAAAAATTTGGAGGAGGTTACCACAATTCTGAAAAGAATGCATCTGGGAAATCTGGTCCTAAACTACCATTATTTTCTGTTTTAATACCCAGCTGAAAATGAGTTTAATTCTTATATACTTGTCTGAAATGGGTTTCCTGGCTAAGCAGGGGATTGGACTAGAAGACCTCCAAGGTCCCTTCCAACTGTTATTCTATTCTATTCTATTCTATTCTATTCTATTCTATTCTATTCTATTCTCTACTCTATTCATAGATAAAATGATGTTGTAACAAATGATAAAATCATGGTTAATGCCTCAAAGATAATACTTCTTACACCCAACAGCACTTTTTATGTGCTGTTCTAGGGCAGGAATACAAACAAATATTCTGAATGTGCGAAATAGAGAAAACAAACTACAATACTTGGCTCAAATAAGACACAAACCTGTAATGCTGATCCTCTTCATTATCACTTTGCAGAAGATCATCATTCAGTTCTTCATCTGACATATCAGACTGAGTCTAAAATTGGGGGAGGGGAGAAAAATCACTTTTTTGAGCTGGACTTAAGACATAAATGAATATGAATTGTAATAAAAATGAATTGATATAAAATAAACAGGCAAGCCTCCAGCATGGCATTTGAATTTCTTTACTGGACTAGCAAGTGACAGATGATTCTAAACCATCAGGAGCTGTATTGATGTGGGTTTAAGTAATCAAATTGCCATATTTTTTTGCACTATAAGACACATTCTTTCCCTCCAAAAAAGTGGTGGAAATGTCTCTGCATTTTACAGAGCGAATATGGGCCAGTTTTTGGCCTGCAGAGTGCTTCTGGATGCCAAGGAGAGAAAAAAGAGGACCCATGAAGTAAAAAAACTATTTTTTTCTTGTTTTCCTCCTCTAAACCTAGGTGCGACTTATAGTCTGAAAAATATGGTATTTTTTAAATTAACAACTGTCTTAAGCATATATTTTAAACAGGCTGATTTTTACCTTTTTGCCAATCAACAAATCTTCTCCTAGTAAGTCATCATCCAATTCACTAGAAAAAAGAAAAGAGATACAGTCAGTACTTTAAAACAGTGGAAAAATTTCATCATTCAAGTCAACGTCATTCTATTTTACCCCAAATATACCTGAGGATCTCAGCAATAATGCAGACTAAAATAAGAGTGATTTTATTTTTCAGAAAGTGAGAAACTCCCATTTGTATATTAAAATAAATTATTGGTAGTTCTCAACTTACAACCAGTTAGTGACCACTGAACTACCTGTGAGCTACTTAGGATCCTGATCTGAAGTCACAATGGTTGTCCCTCCCCGCAGTCATGTGACCGGACTTTGGGTGCTTTCAACTGAGCCACATTTATGGCTACTTCCAATGTGCTGCAGTCATGTGAACACATTTTATGAGTTTTGTTTATTTATATCTCACCTTTTTTACAAAAAAGGGAAGCAAACATATCCAACACATCTTCTTCATCATATTTTCCCTACAATAACAGCCCTATAGGTTAGACTGAGTTTTGTCAAACATGGCATTTACATCCAATTATTGGCAAAAGTGTGCCTACAGAAACGCTATGGTGCACTTAACAACCGCCAAGTTTGCTTAATGACCACAGCAGCCACTTTACAACTGCAACATTCATTTAACTACTATTGCAAAAAAGGTTGTAAAATTGTATCTTTGATGCAGATGTACCGATGTATATTACAACAGTCATGATTGGTAGGCGCTGTTATGGTCATTGGTCAAGAGCAACTTGTAGAGAATAAAGACAATGCTAGATGTAACTTATAATTCTGCTTTATTCCAAAGGAAAGCAATTTCTGTTTCAAAAGCAGAGTAATTTGCTCTTTAAATAAAAATGTTCTCCCACCAATACTTAATGATGCTAAAGTGTACTAAGATGTACTAAGTTCATAGAAAGGGTCCTCAACTTGAGCAGAATTTAATTCAAAGAGATGGCCTGTTTTAATTCTTTACAAAATGAGCTAATTTCTACACTATAAACTTTAATGTCACTTTGAATGTACACTAATCGGCATACATTAAAATCGGCATACATACATTGTTGCGTACAGCTCTCAAAGGGTGATCATCTCCAATATACACTACATAAACATGAAATGACTGGCTGGCTAGCTGGCTGGCCGAATGAATATGTATATACCACATATATTATATGACAGAGAGAAACAACACAGTCTAGTTTGGATGTATAGATGGTGAGAAAAACGAATCTTGTGAGTTTACCAGACGGACGGCACAGGGAACAAAGCTGTTACAGAATCTGGAAGTCCTGCTAGAAAAACTTCAAAACCTCCTCTCCGAAGGGAGAAACAGAAACATAGTGCTTGGGTCTTGAGCTGCCAAACTTCTGGTCAACAAGCTCAACTTCTTAGCCATTAAAACTTTAATTAACCCAAGTTAAGCATGATCTGAATACAGGACATTTCCACCAGTCCCTTACCATGATTACTCACTAGTTAACACAGAATTAACAAGCATCATGGGCCTCCATATAGAGGAAGGACCTTCAGGGAGTCCTCAATATGAGTGTAATGGAATCTGCTCATCATAAGTTGATGGTCATAAATCAGAGCATCATACGACCCACCCAATTATTTTTTTTTTGGGGGGGGGGGTTTGCACCAATAGTTAAAGTTCACTATAGTTAAGTGAACTTTTTGTTCCCTATGGAATATTGTAGCCAAAAATTGGAAGTAAAAGCAGTAAAAAACATATATATAGTAACATGACTGCAGGACCCTGCAAATGGCCATAAATTCAGGCCAGTTTTCAAGTGCCTGAAATGTGATCACATGACTGGGGATGGATGTCTATGGAGATACTGAGTCACACCAGGTCAGTGGTCGCCAACTGGTGGACCAGGGACCACTGGTGGTTGGCAAGAAAATTTTGGTGGTCCGCAGAGAAATGTCCCCCCCCCCAAAGCACCCCCGCAAAGCAATTAATCCAGGCTGCACAAGAACACAAGGCTGCACCACCCACATGGCCTGCCCACCTGCTGGCCTCCACCCTTCAGCCGAGTGTAAACTTTACCTTGAGTAGAGCCATGCGAGCTGGAACTGGAAGATAAGAGGAATGGCAGGGGAGGGAGATCAGCCCCAGGGTGGCTTGCTGATGTTGGTGGGAAAGTCGATCCCATATTCTAGAGCTGCAGTAGACACAGGACTGGCCCTTTGGTCATCCTGGAGCAGCTCCTCCATGGCAGGCCGGTGCACCCAGGTGGAGGAGCAGATGCTCCGGGATGACCAAAGGGCCAGTCCTGTGACTACTGCAGCTCTGGAATATAGGACCGACTTTCCCACCAATGTCAGCAAGCCACAGTCAGTCAAAATTCATCTTAGTGGTCTGTGGGATTTAAAATTATGAGTTTGGTGGTCCCTGAGGCCAAAAGCTTGGCGATCCCTGATCCAGGTTATGGTTGTCCCAAGGGTGTTTTTCAAGAGGCAACTGCAGTTTTTTGTTTTTCTTGAAAGATGTTTCGCTTCAGAAGAAGAGAAAAGGCTTTCTGGATGAGAAGCGAAACATCTTCAAAGAAAAACCAGAAAGTCCAGTTGCCTCTTGAAAAATCACCTTTGGGAATGGGAGTGAAGCAGCCATTGGAACATGACAGAAGAAACTTCTAAAACAGGGGTAAGGAACGTTGGCTCTTTTATCACTTATGGACTTCAACTCCCAGAATTCCTGAGGGAGCCATAAAAGGTTCCCCATCCCTGGCCTACTGGTTTTTTCAGTTGTGAGGGAAATCAATTTTTGACTTGAATGGGACTGTTTAATATACAAATGTAGGACATACAAAGAATATATATAAAAATATGTCCTACATTTGTATATTAAACAGTCCCATTCAAGTCAAAAATTGATTTCCCTCACAACTGAAAAAACCAGTAGGCCAGGGATGGAGAACCTTTTATGGCTCACTCAGGAATTCTGGGAGTTGAAGTCCGTAAGTGATAAAAGAGCCAACGTTCCTTACCCCTGTTCTAAAACAACCTTGGTATAAGATGAAGAATGAATGTGATCCAACACAGACATGACTGTTCAGCCTATGCTGTGATACTAAGAGAAGTAAAACGAGCTACTTTTCTGCTCTTATTTCAACCATGGAAAACCACCCAACAGCATTGTTTATAGTTATTCAGTTCCCTAAAAAACCCTGATAACTGCAAGATTCTTAGCTGGGCCACCATGAAGAATTTAACCTTTATAATTCTCTGAGGACCTGGCTGTTCTCCCAGGCACCATGAGCTCTATGGATTAAATTTGTTTTTTTATACAGATTGGAATTACTATCTTAATCTTAGACATTTAGACCACCGAAGAACTGTTGTTGCAATTTGTATTCTCCCCCAAATCACTGCTTTGAGATGAGCAGCACAAATAAATCAAATTTATTTGGGGTTATAGGAATCTATGGATTCTGATGAAACGGACATAGTCCTCTTCAATATTAACTCTGCCACCCATCTTTGTTCTACTTGGTCAATGAAGGTGCCTAGAGAGTGATACTAAATCAGATATGGGACAGTAGTAAATGTATTCTTAAGTGAAATGGTGTGTCTCTCTCCTATCTATTCAACAGCTAAATAAAACCATTGGTAGCAGTCAATAGAATTACGAATTATAATCTACAAAATGAAGGGCATCAAATTCTATTGCTCCTTACTATCGAGTCCCAAGATAGTAATCAGTACCCTTGGATGTGGCCTGAACATATACTTTATTAATTCACCAAGTACTTGATGCCATCCAGATGTGTAAGGATTACAATTCTCAGAATTTCAAGCCATGTTTATTGATATAGGTAATCCTTGATTTATTATTGCAATTGATCCCAAAATTTATGTTGCTAAACAAGACATTGTTAAGTGAGTTTTGCCCCGTTTTATGACCTTTTTTTACCACTTTTGTTAAGTGAAACACAACAGTTATTAAGTTAATAACACAACTGTTAAGTGAATCTGGCTTCCCCACTGATTTTGCTTGTCAGAAGGTTGTAAAGGGGGATCACACAACCCCGGTACACTGTAACTGTCACAAATAGGAACCAGTTGCCAAACATCCGGATTTTGATCACATGACCATGGGGATGCTGCAATAGTTGTAAGTGTGAAAAACAGGCCATCCCAAAGGTGCTTTTTCAAGATGCAACTGGACTTTCTGGTTTTTCTTTGAAGGCGTTTTGCTTCTCATCCAAAAAGCTTCTTCAGCTCATTTTGAAATTAATCTGTCTTATTCAGAGTGTGCTGAAGAAGCTTCTTGGATGAGAAATGAAACATCTTCAAAGAAAAATGAGAATGTTCAGTTGCCTCTTAAAAAGGTACTTTTGGGACAACTGTGACCTGGATGACTGAGAATCTCCATAGACCAGGGGTGCTTAAATCTGGCCTCTAGGGCCAGCCTGGAAATAGCAAAGGACCAGACCGTGATGCCTCTGGCAGCCAAAACAGGGCCCCGTTTTGCCTAGCAGGGTGCTGGAGGCTGTCAAGGTCGAGAACGGGGCATGGACAGCCTCCCCGCACCCCATTTTGGCCTGCAGGGTGCTGCAGAAGGTGTCTGTCCCATCTGTCTCACCCCCTCCCCATCCAACCCATGGAGGAAAAGTACAATGCTAATCCAGCCCTTAAAGAAATCCAGTTTGACACCCCTGCCATGAACAATCATAAATCACTTTTTTCAGTGCTGTTTTAACTCCAAACTGTCACTAAATGAATGGTTATAATGGTTGTATCTGTACATACATAAATATACATATACATACACACACACAAACACAAACACACACACATATAATGCTTAATTTCATTTGTTAAATTTGCCACCCATCTCATCATGGGGCTATACTAAGTTACTTACAACAGTAAAATAGTGATTAAAATACAATATTAAAGGAATAAAATAATAAATGTAAACAATGGAAGTACAACAATACAAAGTTAAAAAGATGAGTGGGGGAGATGGAGTAGAAAGTACAGGGGGCCAATGAGGTCCTTACTTAATTAAGTCCAGCAACCACCTTTAATGATGTACTCTCCCATTTGGTCCCCAGGCCAACTAGCAAGCAGTCAGGACTTTAGGCCCTTGCGAAAGGATAGAAGGGTAGGGGTGAATCTCACTCGGGGGGGGGGGGCAGGATGTTCCAGAGGGCCAGTACTACAACAGGTAAGGCTCTTCTCCTGGATCCCATAGTCGGAGTTCCTTCCCTTTTAACTTTCATCCGCTGCTTGTAAGTCTCTGGGAACAATATATCTTTTGCAAATTTTAAGTTCCAGGGTACCTTCGTTGTTACTTTGTCCCGGTCAGCCAAAAAAACCTTTCACTTCTTGACTTCCTCCTGCACTTTCTTTCCCGGCTGAGCGCTTCTTTGTGGCGGCCATTTCTGATCACTGCTCATACCGCCTTCGGAAAAGGGAGTTTAGCCGGCTAGGGAGGAGAGGTGCGATCCTCTCGACCCTGCCAGATCCCCCCTGTCTTCACCACCTTCTAGGGAGGTGGCTTAGCCCTGAAGCCAGATGGCTCAGGGCACTCCAGCGGCGAGTGCAGGCGAAAACCGCGCACAATCGCAGGTTCTGGCCTGCCATGAAGCACTACAAACCGGAACTCCCATGGAGCTCCTTGACCACAGGATCCTCAGCATGTCTCCTCTGCCAGCATGAGTAGGATGGGCTTGTCTGAGCAGCATGATATGGTTCATAAAGAATTCTGAACCTGTTGTGGTTAGCCGGCAGCAGGTGCAGATGGATGAGGAGAGCAAGGGTCAGGACCATCAGGGAGTGGACTGCTGCCTTCAGAGATTGTGGGGGCTGGCAGCAGTGACGAGGAGGTTCCCGAGAAGCCTGTGCCAAGTCTCGTAGGAAAGAATAATTACAGCAGCACAGGCGACTCGGGAGTAAGGCTGCAAGGTAATGGCCCCTCCCTCAAGAGGATAAAAGCCAAGTTTGGAAGAGCCTTCTTTGCAGACAGTAAAGAAGCTCTGAAGCTCAACTGGTGGAAATCTTAGTTCATGTTTGGAGAATCTGGTAAATTAGTTCTTATCTCTGGGTTTTTGGCAGCCTTGACAAACAACTTGGCAAGGCTCTTTCTTGTCGGAGCTAATTGTTGGAAAGCAGCCTTTTATGTGTAAAGGAATAGAATTCGTGATTAAACCTTGAAAGGTAGGAGTTGCTGCCTTTGTCTGTGTTTGCTATCTGGGAACTCGGTTGGTCATGAATGTCATACAAGGCTTTAAAGGTCATAGCCAAAATCTTGAGCTGCATCCAGAAGCAAACTAGCAGCCAATGCAGCTCATGAAACAGTGGTGTAAAATGGATCATTCCATGGCCCCAAAGACTGCTTCTGATGCCACACCTTGTCCCAGTTGAAACTTCCAAAGGCATTTCAAGGGTGGCTCCATGTAAGGCGCATTGCAGTAGTTCAGACAAGAATGACCAAATGCAGGGAGCCTATAAATGAATGACCAGGCTGAGCTCAAGGGAAAAGTCAAATGTATCACCAGTCTCCCTTCTCATCCATAAGAAATCTAAAATCAGCCCACCTGGAATTCCATAGACCAGGGGTGTCAAACGTGATCACTGAGGGCCACATCAGCGTTGTGTTTGACCTCGGAGGCTGGGGTGGGCATGGCCAGCTCAATGTTTTATGCTGCAACAGCTTCCTGCAGTCCTCTGCCTGAGAAAACAGAGCTCAAGGGGGCGATATGCTCCGTTTTCAGCTGCAACAGCCTTCTGCAGCCCTCTGCCAGCAAAAATGGAGCTTGGGAGGGCTGTGTATGGCCCTCCTGAACTCCATTTTTGCTGGCAGAGGCACTGTGGGCCGGTCCTTCACTGTTTACAGAGTAGCCCTGCAAGCCAGAGTTAAATACCTCGCGGGCCAAATCCACCTCATGGGCCTGCCTTATCTTATCTACTGCCAATATGTTTTGACCATTAGTAGTTCAGATTCTTATAGAGGGCATTAGCACACAATAAACCTACACCCATTTGTACTGCCTGGACTCCTGATTTCCTGTGCTTGACAAGAGTCCTGATCCAGGAAAGGCTGCAGCTGGTACACTAACTGAAGCTGTGCTATGGCTCTTCTAGGCATGACTGCCAGCTAACCTTTGAGAAAAAGTTGCGAGTCCCCTAAGTCGCAAAGTGGGTCTGAACAGGGAAGGTGCAACCCTGTCCAGAATTAAAGATGTCAAAGACCCTGATCCTGAAGTTCCATCGTGCACTCCAAACCACTCAGTCTTGCCAGAGTTCAGCTTGTTGTCCCCTTCCAGGCCCCTAAGGCCTCCAGGCACTAGGAAAGCATAGCATCACTTAGGTCATGTGGATATATGAAGTTGCATAACATCAACATATTGATGATATTTCAACTCATGCTTATGAATAATCTCACCCAGTGGCTTTTTGTAGATATTGAACAGAAGTAAAGAGCAGGGTGGATCACAATTTAAATCAGAATTTAAATCACTAGTAAAAAGGCTTGATTTAAATCAACTCAATTTAAATCATAATTTTGAAAGAGCAACTGTCATCTCTGTCCCACAGAGTCTCCTCCCCTAACCTGCTGTTGACTCAATTACAGTCCCAATATTGCAGAATATACAGCTTCATGTATATTCATGTATATATAAGCTCCATTTCATGCTGAATAAGTTAAAATTATTAATGTATCTTAAACTAAAAACTATCTTTAGATAAGATTTTTACTCCAAAAGCATTTTATTAAAATAAATTTGATAAAAATTAAAAAAATCTGATTTAAATAAAAAAAAATCCAGTATTTTTTTAATTTATTTTTTAATCGATTTTTATCCACCCTGGTAAAGAGAGTCCTGAGTCCTGCGGTATGCCATAGGAGAGCGGCCAAGGATTGGATTTCTCACTCTCTAACAACACTTCTTGGAACTATATACTCAAAATATCTGGAGAATATCATATTTGGGGAAGGATGGTTTAAAACATTGCCCTCAGTTTCTGATTTCATAAACCAGCATAAAACCAAAGCAAGGTAAATGATAGAAAATATGCTGTAAATATGTTACATTAGGAGGCTTATTACACATATTATTCTAAAATGTAGAGTAATCTCATTTGAAGATAGCACTGTGGAAGAGACAATGCCTTCATCCACTTGAATCTTTACTATATAGAAAAAGCTCGCAAAGTTTAAAGTAACTTGTTTTTTGTTAAGGTGTGCAGAAAGAAGTATTGTTCATCCCTGCCATCACTACCTGAACAGCAATGACAAATGCAGATTTAAGCATAAGGAAGAATGTAACAAAGTTAAGAGATGAATTCCTAACTTAGTTTAGAATTATTTGATCCCAGTGAGTATGTACAGAAGTCACCTGAAAAGCAGTTTGCAAAAGCAAATGTTGCTGAACACTTTTATATGATAATTATATATTATATGCTACAGTAAAAGCTTGATTTTAATGCAAGGAGGGGTGTTTAGTAAATCTAAAGGCCTGTAAAATCTGAAAAGTGCTTTTTTTCTTTTAATATCCTTTCCAATTCCACAACTGCTGCAGAAGGAATAATAAGTTCCCCCAGTGCTGCTTTCCCATAGCCACCAAGATACTAATTTGCCTTCTTTGGCATGGCCCAGTTGTACAGTAAAAGCCCAACAATTACAAGAAATAGATTAAAAGTATGCAACCAGCCCCTTCCTCATTGAGTCCCTGATCTTCTCCATCCTGTCACATAGACCACTGGCTTACTCATCCTAGTGATCTTCCATAAAACTTCCCAGAACATCAGCAAAATCTATTAAATCAACTTCATCAAAACTTCAAATTTTGTCTACTGCATCCAATTTATCCACTACATTGAAGATGTTATCCATTCGGTCATGTCCAACTCTTGGCAATTCTACAGCCCAGGTCTCACCACTTCTATCAAACTTATACTATTTTTTAAAGTTTTTCTATGCTGTGATTGGTGTCAGCTTTAATAATGTCTCCACTAAATTAAGTTCCATTAAATATACCATGAAATGTTTATTACCCAGAAAAGCCTTTTCTGCTGTGGCTCCCGCCTCTGGAATAACATGCCTCTCAAAGTGAAATCTGCCTATTTCTTGACCTTCCCAAAGGACCTAAAAACCTTTGCCAACTGGCTTGGGACCCTGATGTGCATATCCCTTTCTGGAGGTGGCTAGTAAACCAACTGTTCCCAGTTTGTATATTGGTCTTTTTATCCTGTTGGTTATTAATTTTAATGTTTTAACTTTCCAATTGTTTTATACTGTTATATATAACATTGTAAGCCACTCAGACTCGCCTGAAAGTGAGATGGGCAACATAGAAATGTAATAACTGAACAAATACAGCGTACTCTTCAACTTACAGTACTATTTGGGACCAGACTTTCTATTACCAAGCCAAGATGGCTGTTAAGTGACTCATGTCCAATTTTACAATTTTTTCCACAATGATTGTTAAGTAACTGCAGTTGTTAAGCAAATCACAGTCTTGAAGCAAATCCAGCTTCCTCTATTGCCTCTGTCAGATGTCGACTGGGAAAAATCACAAATGATGATCTCATGACACCCACCCACCCCCAAATGCAGCAACCACTGAGAATACATGCCATTTGCCAAGCACCTAATTTTGATCCCATGGCCATGGGAATGCTCCAACGATCATAACCTTGAAGGCCAATTGTAAATTTCTTTTTTCAGTGCTGTTGTAACTTTCAGTAAATGAATAGTTTATAAGTGAAGGAGTACCTATAAATACTAAACTTGTTCATCTCTTCAGGCTCTAAACCAGGGAGGGGGGAGTTTACACAAAGGTAAGATCTGGTGACCTCCCTCATTTGGTGCATAGACTTTCTTTATCCACTGATTCCAACAGACAAGCTCATTTAAAATATTATTCACTGGTGCTAGTGGACACACGTTATACAAAGGAGTACAAATACAAGTATGAACAGTTATATATACATATATACTATAAGTATATATAATGTGTTTCCCTGAAAATAAGACCCACCAAAAAAGGCACCAGGTCTTTTTTTGGGAGGGGAGGAGGACTCACTTCACTTGCATCTGTCGCCCCCAACCTCTTTTTCGCTGTCAGAGGCCTTCAGGAACTTTTTCTGCGGCAGGCAAGGCTTTCCTGAAGGAGCTCTGCAGCCAATAACAGAGCTCCAGATCGATCTGCAGAGGTCTTCAGGAAAGCCTTGCTGGCTCCAGAAGAAATAGGCCAGAAAGGCAGGTGCCAGGGATGTGTGTGTGTGAGGCCTGGCTGCAACTGTCCAAAGGTAAGTAGTAGGGCAGCTCCTCCACCACCCATTCCCACCCTAGCTTAATTTTTACCCACGCACCCTGGAATGGGCGGGGTTTTAATTAGGACTTATTTTGGGGGGAGGTGTAAAAACCAAGCTAGGACTTACTTTCGGGGTAGATCGTATTTTCGGAGAAACACAGTAGACAGGAAAAAAAATGTAATTAATTGCTCGGATTTTTAAGTCCATTAATTCCCCCCATGTATTCCACAGTAAAATGCAACTCTGGTTAAAGAAAGTGGCCCCTGCCCACTGTCTGTTCGTCATAGCAGACATATATATCTCTACAACTAAGCAACAGTTATGCACATAGCAGATAAACACATTAATGTCTGTATTTGAACATTTTCAAAATCCTGTAAATTAAAACTGTGAGAAACAAGTGACACATAGTAGAAAACATCTCTGCATAAAAGATAAGCTTACCTATCCCAATCATCATCTCCAGTTCTCCTTCTCCAAGATCTTTCTGCACCAGGTTTATGACGATCAAAGTCATCCTCTATAAACAAAAGACATTTGATAATTTGAACAATATGAAACAAATGCTTGGATTCTCAGACAACAGTACTGATATTATTTTGAAGAATCATGGCCAGAGTCACCCTATAAGAGAGTTAGGCGGCATATAAATTTAATAATAAAATAAACAATGCTGGGTTTCTGCACTGTCCTTGTAGGAAAACAACTTTAAAACTGCTTTTAATCATTTTTTTAGCAAGAAGTACTGCTGGGTATCAACTTTTGTAAGAAAGTTGCTTTAATGAAAATGAACAGCGAATACTATAGACTGGCATGTGCAACAAAAGGTTGAAAAATTTAAGGTGATTCTTACAAGGCTCTGACTATCCAGTATCTCCGGACCAGATCTGACTCTTCAGGAGAAGATAAGTAATTTGATTCATCTGGATAATCAAGATAACAAGTTCATCCCATATAGCCAATTATTAAAAATTATATAAACTGTAGTCCAAAATAATCTAGGTTGCTTATCCCTCCTATAGGAATTCCTTTTTAAAATTCTAGTATCTACTGGAAGCTCTGGATTCATTATGTAGCATCAACAGGCATTCACAATGAGTATTTTCAGTACATATCTCATCTAGATCAAGGGTGTCAAACCCAATCGGGATTCTTTTTGCCTTTGCAGAGATGGCCTGTGTAAGCCATCAGTCTGACAGGCCTGATCTATATGATGTTCACTAAAAAGCTTCAACAAATTATTTGCCTAATTATCATTCAAAAATCTATTTTACACTACAATCCTATATATGAAACCAGATTAAATCTCAGCAAAATGTAGCCTTTGTTTATGTAGAAGTCCCTTGAATTCAAGATAATTCCATCTTTAGGCCATGATAAGAGATGCAATTGCAATTATTTGGAAGGAACTGCTAGAACAGGAGTCCCCAAACCTCCAGTCCATGGACCGGTACTGAGCCTCAGCATGCCAGAAACCCTGCCACAGAAACAAGTGAAGAAGCTCCCTCTGTGGGATGCAAGCAGCACACAAAACCCCACCTTCTCTGGTCTGCGGAAAAACCTTTCTCCACGGAACCAATCCCTGGTGCCCAAAAGCTTGGGGCCACTGTGCTAGAAGATCTGAGTAGGTTTTTTCCTGGACTCATGTCTTCAACTATAGAGCTAGTACAGGCCACAGCCAGGAGATTCTTTGTCCAGCAACAGTTTCTGAAATAAGATATTCTGCTATCACTTATACTCTCAGTATATTACGATTAACAAATTAGTTCCTGTGGAATCTATTCAGAAATTGCAACTGATTCAAATTGCAGCAGCCCAGCTGCTGATGGGGCCAATGTCAGATTAACCAAATGTTCTCCACCTTGCAGGAGCCGCACCAGATATCACTACACTTCTGAGTACAATTCTATATGCTGATCATTGCTTATGAAGCCATTTATGACTTGGGGTCTTCAGGACTGTTCCTGAAGTAGAATTTCTCTGGTCTGTGGATTCTGTTGAGGTGAGGATGCCAATGATTAATGAAACTAACTCTCCCCATCAAGGTTTTAGATGAGGGCAGTACAAAACAGGTTTCTTTTGGAATTCTTTGTTCCTGTCTCCCCAAAATCAGAACAGTTCCTTCCTTTATTAGATTCCAAAAACAGGAGAATATTATATTTTGGGCCTTCAAGGAAAGGTAATAAGATTACCTATGTCAGGTCATTATGACTTACTGCTGTAGGCTGGAGAAAATGAAACGTGGCATACAAATTATGCGAAATAAATGTTTACAGAAACCTAAGTTACTCACTTCTTGTATTATTCATTTATGCACATGGAATTTATGCAGTGTCTTCTATAATATTGGAATATATACTTAACCAATAGATTTAAGGATTCATAACAACTCTTAACTATGTTTCTGTTCCATACTTTCAAAAAGAGAAAGGAAGGTAGGAATATAACATGTCAGTTTTTTTTAACTGATGTCCTCCCTGTATGCTGAAATATAACTCTCATAATTTAATAAAAGAAAACGTATAGAATGAAGACTTCTGCTCTCTTTTATGCGGAAATCTCTAAAATACTGAAAGAAACTGAATGTGGCACACTATCAACTGGCAAAAGGAAGCTTTCAGTTTAACTATAGAATGTACTTCCTTAAGTTGGGACAATACCATAAACATGTAAAACAGGCTGGGCAAATTCATGGAAAATAAAACTACTAATGGCTATTAAGCCTGATGGAAATATATTTTCTGCAGTTTTTTTTTTAATAACAAATTTTATTAATTTTACAAAAACAATACACAATCCAGGCATAACAACTTGAAAAATCTTTTCTAAAAATAATAATAATAATAATTACAGAGAGCCAATAGAACATACAAAATAATTCCAAATTGTAATATCAATATTTACATTATCTATTTAACTTCATATCTTATCCAGACTTCTCCTTTTATCCAAATTATATTTCTTGCTTATTAAAATTTTATTGCCTTTCATAAACATATAAAACACAGAACATAGAAAAAAACTAAAACATCTTTTCTGAAGGCTGCCTGATCCCGGGTTAAAACTCTTCTCACAGACACAAATTCAAACATCATATTCACTTTATATATCCTTCCATATCTTATTATCATTTTCTTTTTTTATATAAACCAATTTTATTAATTTTACAAAAACAGTGCACAAACAATCAAGGCATAACAGCTTATAAATTCTTTTCTAAAAAAAAATAGTGATAATTAAAGAAGAAAACCAATAGAACATGATTCCCAATTATAATATCAATATTTACTTTATCTATTTAACTTCGTATCTTATCCCAACTTCTCCTTTTCATCCAAATTATTTGTTAATTAAAATTTTATTGCCTTTTATCAACATACAAAACCCAAAAAAACATAACAAAACCTTTATATATCCTTCCATATCTTATTACCATTTTCAATAACATTCTTTCTCTGTTCTATTTCCAACTATCCATTCATCTTTTTTCTTTTACTATACTTCTCCTATACGCTAATTGGAGTGACGCCTCATTACCCTAACTTAAAAGTACTTCATATAACACTTAATTTATCTTGGGATTCTGTTTAGTAGATTCTAAAATTACACAATAAATTTTATACTCTAAATACACATATAAAAACACAATCTTATGTACCTTCCAGAATCCCCCTTTTATCCTTAATTAGATTCACACATTGTCTCTAAATAAACTTTTTTTCTTTAGATCTTGCTTCCCACCATTGAGGCTTCTCCTCCCCCCCTTTTTCTCTTGTTTATTCTTCTCCTTGCCCTTTTTACCCCTTTGTGTTTCCTCTTCCCTTTTCTTACTCCCTTTCCTTTGCTTTCTAACCTTGCATCCACCTTTCCTCTCATTTTTCTCTTTTTTGGTTGTTTTTTCAAACCTTAAAATCCCCTTTTTCTTATCCTCTTTCTCCTCCTCCCCGGAAAAAACCCATTGTTCATCAAAGATGGTTTCTTCTTCCTCTTCTTCTTTGTCCCAGTCATTCTGCTGCGTAATCAACTTTTCATAAGTACATAACGCCATTTCTAAAAATTGAAATAAAGTGTCCAAAGTATCTTTTCCATCTTGTTCTTCCTTTTTATATTTTTGATATTCAGTCTTTAGTTCATCCACAAGCGATGCCATCCTGAAAAGAGAAACTTTCCCCAAAACAACCAACCAAGTATTTTTAATCAAAAATAATTCAAAAAAAGTTCCAAAAGTTAATACTTTTCTTCCTTCTTCTATATCTCTTTCTGGGGTTACTGTTTAATCAAAGAGGTCCAATTACCATATATCTTTCTTTGAGATTCTAGGCAATCTCCTCCTTTTTCCACTTCTGCTCCAATTTTTTTCCTCTCCCTTCCCACTTGCAACATCAATTTTTAAATGATCAGAAATCCATACCTCTAATAAGGGTTTTCCAATTTCTTAAATTTTTAAGTCCAATGTCCAAGAACTCTTTTGTCCCTTAACTTCAACTTTCAGAATATTTCACCTTCAGTGCCCAAACAAATTTCAAATCTTCATCTGCTGTTTCCATGGGGTGGGAGAGTGAAGAAAAAAAAGTTCCCTTTAACAGCTTCTCCTCCACTTTCGATCTTCTTAGGGATACAATGTATCCTCCAGCAATTCAGACAGCTCAGTTCCAGCGAATTTAAAAGATGTTGATTGACCCGGCTCAGCCAGCACTTTCACTTTTCTTGCTTACTCCAGCACAATCTTACCTGGTTGCAGGATTCTTCGTGGCGGCCATTGCTGACCGCCGCTCCACCACCTTGGGAAAAAGGGGTTTTTCCGGACGAGGAGGGGGTCTGCAACACCCCCAACCCCCTGTCCGGCTCCCCTCTCTCTTCAGCTGTCCCTACAGAGCAGCCATATCCCCCTGACCCATTTGGATTGGGGGTACCTCGGCGGCCAGCGCAGCAGGAATTGCGAACAGTCGCGAATTTCTGCTGCCACCGAAGCCACGCGGAACCGGAAACTAAATATATTTTCTGCAGTTTTGAATGCAATATTATCATAAGTATTTGTTGCTGAAGAATATAAACCAAATAGATTAATACGTCCTCAAATTCTGCTTCTGACCTCTCAGACATAGATGGCCAGTTAGTGGGGGAGGGGAGATTTAAAAAGGATGCTGGACCAAATCAACATTTGATCTGTTATAACACAGTATATTCATTTTAAATGAGTTTCTAGGTTTAGCAGTTCATATGTACTTTAAATAGCTAAATCATACGCAAATAGTATTGTGATAAACAAGCCAAATTCGAAATCCAACAGCTGTTTAGTTCAAGAAAAGAATTTAAATGGCACAATTTGTTTGAAGGGGAAAGGATACCTGATAATGAAGCTCTGACACCTGATAATAAATATGCAAAACAATACTGTAATTAGAAGCATCTTAAGGATCGCAGTCTAATATTTAATGATTTCAACCATCCAAGTCCCTCTTGCATTAACAATACTAGATTGTTCTCTAAAAGATTTTTCATCATACTTTGCATTTTAAGGCTCAAGTATGGACATAAGAATGCAAAGAAGAAATAAAACTAGCCAGGTCACCTATGACAAGAACAATTCAAACTGCAAGAACTTTAAATATTTGCAGAAGAGTTTCCAATATCCTCTCTTATCTTACTACTATAGACAGTCTACTATACAGTATTGTATCTTATAACAAGTTTCCAAAGCATTTTATATCAACTGACAATTAGAATTAATTAATCAGGAAGTGATTTAGACTACTAGAAGATAGGTCTTTCAAGTTCAAGCAATATTTTAATATTTATATAGCATACTTCAGTCTTGATATGTGAACTAAAAACCTTCCATCAGTTGCAAGCATACCTGCCATTTGATTCTCTCATTTTATTAGGCAAATCTGGAATCCCCAAAACCACCAATTCAGAATAATCATCTAAAGATATATAGATCTCTTTTCAGAGAAGCCTTTCTAAGTATGTGTTCCCTTTCCTCCTTGAATAATATATAATTGCAAGAACACTAGATATTATGATACCAATATTCTTACAAAAGTAGTTTTCTATGTCTACCGAACAGGTATCTTATCTATTTAGAATACAAATTGTGAACATATGTGCTGCCTAACTATACTTCCCTATGTGGTATGGCTGTATTATTACTATCTGTCTCATCTGCTCTACTACCTCCTCCAATGTTAATTGGTATCATTATGATTATTACAACTGTTGTTTTGCATGTATACTGAGAGCTTTGCACCTAAACAAATTCCTTGTGTGTCTAATCATTCTTGGACAAATAAAGTATATTATATAAATGGAGGCACTTATAGAATAATTATATAGGTAGTAATTATATTTTAAATCCTAAAAAGATTAAAACTCAACAGTCCAAGCAGTCTAGCTATGAGTAGATAGCATAGCACCTATAACATTATCTTCCTCTCTTAAATTTTAGCTACTAAAATGTCACTCTAATCTACTTATATTTTTTTTTAAATATTGTGACTATTTTATTTTGCAACTTAATATTATTAAATTTGTTTCTAATTTATACTGATAATTTTAGAACTGCCACAAACTTTAACTTCTAAGTTGAAAACAATCCTTGACCAGCTGCTGAGAAAGGTATATTTTTATTAGAGATCAAATGTATTGTAGGTCATACATAGCCAGAACTGAGATTTGCATGTCAAAATCTTTACCTTATACTTTTTCTTGCTTCCCCCTCGTCTTTCATTTCCCACTCCAAGGTAACCAATTAAAATCTTGCAAGCTGTTTTCCTAACAGACAGTTCAAGTTCTGGTATGCTGCTCCCTCCTTCCAGCTTGGCGACCTTGAAGAGTTTCTCCAAACAGTACAGCACCTTTTTTCAGTCTCCCACACATGCCCCCTTCCTCCCCTTTCTCCATAATTCATGGCAGAGTGTCACCTCATGGCAGCAAAGCACAAGCAAGTTAAGAGTCAGCAAACAGTTAACAACCTATATATATTGTATTGGGACATAAATAAGTTATAACTACAATAAAGCCTTGAATAAAAATCTTTGCTATAGGACAGCCCTCTTCAGAACCAATCCTCTTCTTTCTTTTCAGTCATAATGGGAAACAAAAAAATGCCATGGAAGTTTGTGGAAAAGAGGTATAAAGGTGTGGGGGAAGGTTCCTTTCCAAAAAATAAATGTACTTTTATCACTCCAAAATCCCAAATTATTTAACTGGGATGTAAGGGTTAAGCAAAGAAAATAGCCTTTTAATTTGGATACATAAATCCAAGTAAAACAAGACACTGTCAAAAAAACTGTGACCTTAAACTATAATGTCAATAAGTAGCAAAAAGTAAAACAAACAAAGCTTTGTAGTAAAAGCATATTTTCCCTGCAAGATGCCGCATTTCACAAAGAAATGTTTTGTTTTCATTCAATTTACAGGTATTGCACTGATTCTGTATATGGTCAGATCAGCAACATATCACTATCCTATATGCTTTATTATTAACAATGCACTGAAAAGAAGGGTATGCCCACAAATTTAGAGGCAATCCAAAATGAGTAAACAAACTTTGCAGCAAATTTGAACTGAGAATCAGACTAAAGATTTCAACCATTGTATCTTGTGGTTCTTCCCACATGATCAGCTTTATTTGTAAATATAGTCATCAACTTACAACAATTGAGCCCAAAATGTAAGTTGCTATATGAAAAATTTATCAAGTGAATTTTGCCCCATTTTATGACTTTTCTTACCCCACGTATTAAGTGAATCACTGCAGTTCTTAAATTAATAACACAGCTGTTAAGTGAATCTGGCTTTCCTATTCATTTTGCTTGTCAGAAATTTGCAAAAGGTAATCACGTGACTCCGGGACACTGCAATTGTCATAAATGTGATTCAGTTGTCAAGCATCTGAATGTAAATCACATGATGCTAAATGTGAAGTGTTCGTAAGTTGCTATTTTCAGAGCTGTTGTAACTTTGAATATCACTAAATGAACTGTTGTAAGTTGAGGACTACTTGTAGATACAAAAATGTTTAATTTGAATTTATCTTTCACTTTTATAAAAACACAAAAGTTTGGAATTTTCATATATACTGTAAGTAATGAAATCACACAACTAGGAAGTTATTTAAATCTTGGTAACATTACAAAAACACTGAACTGCAGGCTCTGGGACCAAACATAATGAAGAAATTGTGACTTATAAAACTAGGCAGAAGAGAAACATCCAAGAAAGCATATGAGAAATTCAAACTTAATATATAATAAGTTTTATACATGGTATGAACTATTTAAGACACAAGGCAAGGATACAGTCAGGTAAGGAACATATCCAGAACCAAGCCAAGACTGAGACATGGCAGACATAAATAGGCTGAATGTGAGTCTTTTAAAAGCAAGCAATAAGCATAAGTTCAACTTATATACCTTTTTTTCAAAGCAGAAAACATTAATGTCATTTGGGAATGCCATCACCCTGCTAAACTAATTCCCATAACACTTTCAAACTATTTAGTATTACTATTGTAATACTGTATTACTATTATTCTTCTCATCCTTCCTATTCCCTATCTCTTCCAACTTATGACTATAATCTTGTTGCTTGTATCTTTACAATTTATATTGCTTATTGTTCTCTAGTACGATTTGACTGCTTATTAGTATTGTATCTTATGATTCTTGATGAATGTATTTTAATTTTATTTTTTCTTATGTACACTGAGAGCTTATGCACCAAAGACAGATTCCTTGTGTGTCCAATCACACTTGGCCAATAAAGAATTCTGTTCTATTCTATATTCTCTACTCTATTCTATAGAATGTCTGCAGTAAGGCCAGGTTCATAATTTACACCCCTTTACTAATCAAGGACCTTTGCAGCAATGGGAAGACACACAGGTGTCAACAATCCCATCTAAATGTATCTCATAGAAGCATCAGAACTGGACGGAAGAAAGCAAACCCCACCCAAGAACAAGTGCAAATGGAAGGAAACATGAAATAAACGGGCCCCAATATATCCTGTGCCTCTATCTTCCTTTTATAACCCCCACCCTAAAGATCTCGCCGCCCCACTCGCCGCAATCCTAAGCCTTTAGAGAACTGCCATATCAAACTGGGGACATTACCTTTTTCCTTGCCACCCCACAAGAAAGCCCTAATTAGCATCGATGAGTTTACCTAGTCTGGGCAAGGAAAGGTCTGCAAGAAAACATCCAAGCTCAGGGAGCACCAAGGGCCCCGTCATGTCAACCTTGAACTAGGAACGTCCCCCATGATCGGGCCCCCGGCTTCTTCTTCCCTTGAAAGGTGTCCCAAATCCCTGAAAACCCCTTGGTCGGGTAGCCCCTCAGACAAGCCTGAGGTGCCTGTCTTGCCCAGCCAGCAAACGCCGCACACAGGCGGCGCAAACAGCGACCTCTCCTTCTCCTGCAACCCACGAGACCAGCCGCTGCTTCTCTCCTCACTCTCCCCGAGGGCGTCTAGCACCCAATCTGGGGCCTTGAAGCTTCCCCGCGGGTCCGCCGCCAACCCTCCCTCCCTTTTCCCCGCTTGGCCTCGGGAGGACGGGGAAGGGGATATACCGCACCTGCTCCTGCTCCTGCTCCTGCTCCTCCCAAGGCTGCTGCCATGGCGTCGGATCTCGCCAGGTCGCGGCGGCGCGAAAAGCCCGCAACCCTCCTGCCTCTCCCGACGCCGGGAGCTCCTCACGTCCAGCACCGACCACCCGCCGCGGAGCGGAAAGCTAGAACAACATGGCGGCCAGCTGGCTGAGGGGAACGCGGAGGAGGCCGACGAAGAGCGCCGCTTTTAGCGCCGCGTTGTAATCTGGGATATTGGAAGACCGCCTGTTTCCGTAGCGGAGCGGAAGACGGTGGAGTCGCCGGCTCGGCCAATCTGCAGCATTGGAGATAAGATGAGGGTGGGAAAAGTGGGAGGTAGAAAGAGGGGACGCCACGCCTTCTAGCATAAGCCGAGTAAAACGGGCCGCTCTTGCCCTTTACTTTATGGTCAAGTGAGTTTTATTTTATTGATTTTATTTTAAAAAAAAAACAAAACCTGGATTGCGAGGCACATGCGCCTGAGACGAGGCACTAGAAGGAAGCCGATGGAGAAGGATTTTTTTTCCCTCTTTCTTTTCTGCCAATGGAGCAGAGGGAAAATATTTTGGAGTTCTGTCTATGGCTACGTGGCTTTTACGCTAATGAGAAAGCCTAAATAAATTGTTCTTCAAGCTTGAGAATGGCTCATTGGTTGCTGAATAACCGACCTTGAACTGGATTCACATAACACACACGCACTGAATGATAAAGAAAACTTTGATCGGCCACAAAAGCTGCTTTACATCGTAGACAAAACTATGTTCTATCTAAACAGTCATATAAAAACACTCAGTGTTTTTCGACCTTAGCAATTTTTAAGCTGTGTGGCTTTCTCCCACAATAGTCAGATACTGGCTAAGTGACTGGGTGGGGAGCAATTCTAAAAAGGTTTTTTTTTTTTTAAATTAAAAACACAACTTAAAAGAGTTTTAAGTCTGCATATCTTAAAAGTTGCCAAGGTTGAAAGACACTGATTTTAGCCCTTTAGAAAAACAGCTGATGAAATGATGGGTGCACAGGTAAAATCAATATCTGAGCTCATGATTAGAGAGTTTGATAGAGGATAAGATAAATTTTGAAGAAAGGGATGAATATCTAGGCCACACATCACGAGTGTGTACAATCTGGTAATCATACCTATTACAAGCTCTAATGTGATTTTGGTGTTTGTACAGCATGGTTTATGACCTAGTATATTATGCAAATGTGGCTAATTGTAGGTTTATTCAATAGCCATACTTAAACCCTGATTTAATGTGATCACAAAAATTTTTTGGAGTCATCTGAACCTCAAGTTCTGTTGCCATCCTTTCAAATGAGGTTAATTGAGGATTAAACTTGGGATCTAAAGTAAGTGTTTCAGAAAAGCAATTAAGGATACATATTAATTAACTTCATTTTTCTGATCCATGGGAAAGCAGTGAAATAGAACAGTGGTCCCCAACCACCGGGCCCCGGACCGGTACAGGTCCGTGGATCATTTTGTACCGGACTGCCTATTTTGCTTGTGTGCCTCCATCTTGTTTCGACGGCGCTTGAGAAAGTGCTTCTGGGTGAGCTTGTTGGTCGTCGGTTGGAAAGCGGCGTTTGGGTGCTGAAGGAATCCTCGCGCCTTAGTTTTGTCAAAGGAGGGGGCCGGCTTCGAACGAAGAGCCGTCCCGATGGCGGTAGAGTCTCGTGTTACTCAGGAGGAGATTAAGAAAAAGCCCAAAAAGCCCATCGACTGCGAGAAGGTACAAAGGAGGAGTTGAAGGTGGCAGGAAGAAGCGGGGGACGGCTGGCTGGCCAGTCGCTCTGTTCGCCTTGCCTTGGTCGTGCGTGCTGATGCCGGTACCAGTCCGTGGATCATTTTGTGATGCAGGTACCGGGCCATGGTACAAAAAAGGTTGGGGGCCACTGAAATAGAGGATATCTAGAGTGCACGTATTTGTTCTCACCTGTGGTGGGATCTGTTAACTCGCAATGGGAAAATCATATCCATGTTTTCGATTATTGCATTATTTATAATTTTAAATAACTGCAATTGTAGTCTAGTTTTGCCTAGTTGTGAACTCTATTTATAGAGTTAGTTGTTATTCCTTCTATGGTAACAGAGAAAGGAAGGTCCTAGACTCCTTGGGTTGTGTTAATGGATTCAGACCATCCTATCTCTAGGTCCTATTGATTATCATGCCATGCCATCAGATTAATCTATCAGACAAGAGTAAGTTGTAGCCTTGTTTTTAATTAATTAGTTCATTTCCACAAAAGAATATAGGTATAATCTACATCATTATATTATACAGTACAGTACAGCTAACAAAGATTCTCATCCTACAGTAAAGCAGAATATTTTTGAAGAGCTTTCTTCAATAAGCAATTAACTACATTGCTCATTATACTAGGTTTTAATTAAGCAATAAAGCCTTCCATGTGGATGGTTTATCTTTCAGATAAAGATTTATCACACATCCCCCCCAAGCAGGTTTTTATCTGAAAGATAAGGAAAAGTACATCAGTGTCCACTTGTTAGTTTAAATCCTTTAATTAAAGGACCTCTAAATAAAATCATGGGCTCAAGTGATACAAAACAGGTTCATATCTTGAACTAGATGAGCATCTTTTGAGTGAGGGAGAATATAAAGAATTTTGGCAAATTCAAAACCTATTGAATCCTCTTCAAACTTGATTGTTTGCTTGCAGACATTTCATTACCTGACTAGAGAACATTATCAGTGGTTGCAAGTGTGGGGGTTTGTTTGTTTTACATACAGAATAGTAGCTTCCCTGTCAGGGATATGATTTTTCTCCAATGTTAATCCCAGTTTATCTGAGTGCTTACCTGCTGCAGGAGATAAGTTCTAATCTTTGGGTTTCCTTCTCAACTTTTTAAATGTCTTTTTCAAATGCTATCTATATTTTTTATTTCTATGTGTCTATTGCTGGGCAATTTTCCAGAAATTTCCTAGTATTTTTGGATTTGGCTTGGTCTAGGACAGGGGTCACCAACCTTTTGGACCTCAGGGATCACCACACTCATAATTTTAAATCTTGTGGACCACTAATATGAATTTTGACTGACGATGGCTTGCTGACATTGGTGGGAGAGAGAGAGAGAGAGAGAGAGAGATTTGGTTTCATACAAGGAAAGCAGCAGAAGTCTTTTTTTTCTCTCCCCCAAACTCCACCAGAAATGAGTCTTTACCAGTGCAGTTTTTTAGAGCAGGATGCCTTGCAGGGTCCCAAAGACTCATTTCTGGTGGAGTCTGGGGGGAGAGAAAGAAAGACTTTTGCTGCTTTCCTTGCATGCAGCCAAAAGCAGAAGAAGAAAGAAGCGGAAAGAAGCAGCCAGGCCAGGCCAGGCACGTGAGGCGAGTGGGGCAAGTTCCCCCCCTCCGCCCTTTCCCCCCTCCCCTCACTACCTCGTGTTGTTCACAATGCAAGCGATGCAAGCCTTGTGTTCCTGTGTAGCCTGGATTAATTGCTTTGGGAGCTGATTTGGGGGTGACATTTCTCTGTGGACCATCAAAATTTTCTCGTGGATCACCGGTGGGCCACGGCCCACCAGTTGGCAACCACTAGTCTAGGATGTTCACAGTATCCCAATTGAAACTATGGTTGAGCCTGTTCAGGTATTGTGAGATTAAGGAGTTTTTTTTGTGTCTTCTGACTGCTGGTTGGTATTCATGGATTCACTCTGCTACTCTTGGCTTTTTTGGCCTGTGCAGTGGCTGTTACAGTCCTTACAATGTATTTTAAAGACTGCTGTTTTTATTTATTGGACTACTTGGTGAACTACTGGTACTTCTAAGTGAAATATGGCTTCCAAGATTGACAGGTCCTTTGGTTTACTTAAGATGTTTTGTGTGGCATCTTCAAAGAAAAGCAAAGACCAGTTGCCTTTTGAAAGAGCATCCTTCGGACATTATTAAGATGAGCACAAATACACTGCAACAATACAGAACAGCAGGAAAAAAGAAATAGATTGCTTTATATAGGGTTGTGTGTGTGTGTGTGTGTGTGTGTGTGTGTGTGTGTGTATATATATGTCTGGCATTCAGCTTTGTTCGGGTATTTTCCCACGTGGTGCTTTTAAAGTTGTAGCAACGTTTCAGCAGAATCTCATCTGCCATCATCAGGCTTTTGTATGGTGTTTGTCTGTGAGTCAAACTTTTACAGTGGTTTCAGATTTAAATTTGGGGCAGCCTATTGCTGTGTCAGAATGGTTTTTTCTTCCTCCTGATTGGTTGAGAGTCTTGGTCTGTGTTTATTGGTCTTGGAGTTTGCTGTGTTCTGCTACTAATATCTTCTGTCTTTTTTTGGGGGGGGGGGCTCTTTTTGTATCTTGATACACGTGGAACAAGAAGATCTGCTTGTAAGTTTTGACGTGGTTTCACTATTCACTCAAGTCCCGATAAAAGAGACCCTCGAAATCATCAAAAATAAATACCAACCAGCTAAACACCTCATGGAACTAACAGAACATTGCTTAACCAACACCTATTTTATATACAAAGGACAAAGATACAAACAAATTGAAGGAGCCCCCATGGGATCACCACTGTCACCTGTCATTGCAAACCTGTTCATGGAAGAATTCGAATCCAGAGCCCTGGCTAATGCCATACTCAAACCCAAACTATGGTTAAGATATATCGATGACACATTCGTGATTTGGCCCCATGGACAAGAAAACCTAAACAACTTCCTAACACACCTAAACAGCGCACACCCCAAAATCAAGTTCACCATGGAAACAGAAACAAACAAACAACTACCATTCCTAGATGTACTAATCTACAAGAAAACAGATGGCACACTAGGACACACCATATACCAGAAGAAAACACACACCAACCGCTACCTCAACGCCCAATCCCACCACCACCCAGCACAGATAAACTCCGTGGCTAAAACACTAATTACTAGAACCAAACGCCTGGCAGACAAGACACACATTAAGACTGAACTATGCACCCTGACTAAAATATTGACAGCCAACGGCTTCCACAAAAGCAAAATCACCAACTTGATCCACAAAAGCACACTGAGACATAATAGAGACCCAGAAGATGAACAGACCCATGGAACAGCTGTCCTGCCCTACATAAGAGGCACTACAGACAAAATTAGTAAGATTCTATACAGACACCACATCAAGACTGCCTTCAAAACAGATAGAAAAATAGCAGCCATCCTCAGGAACCCCAAAGACAAAATTGACCTGGAAAACCAAGGCATATATGAAGTCCCCTGTCCATCATGCCCGGCCACATACATTGGACAGACCAATAGAAGAATAAGCACCCGCCTGGATGAACACAAAAATGCAGTCAAAAAGCTGGAACACACTTCCTCACTCGTCCAACACATGGAAGCCACAGGTCATAACATCAACTTCAATGGCACCAAAACCCTAGCCACCATAGAAAATCCCAGCCACAGAATCATCAGAGAAGCCATAGAGATTGAAAAAAGACCAGAAAGCATGAACAGAAGAGATGATTCCACCAGGCTGTCAATCATTTGGAAGCCTGCACTCACAAACAAAAAAATCTCCACACCACAAGCCAGGCAAACACCTGGGCACAAACAGATCCCCCCTGATACCTCCAGCTCAAACACACCCCAACCAGGCACCCAGATGAAACCCAGCTTCCTAACTAATGATAGCCGTCCATTTACCCGAAGCCAAGCTGCATTAAAGGCCTCCAATAAAGTAACACAATGTTGCCAGCCAATCAAGATACAAAAAGAGCCCCCCCCCCCAAAAAAAGACAGAAGATATTAGTAGCAGAACACAGCAAACTCCAAGACCAATAAACACAGACCAAGACTCTCAACCAATCAGGAGGAAGAAAAAACCATTCTGACACAGCAATAGGCTGCCCCAAATTTAAATCTGAAACCACTGTAAAAGTTTGACTCACAGACAAACACCATACAAAAGCCTGATGATGGCAGATGAGATTCTGCTGAAACGTTGCTACAACTTTAAAAGCACCACTACTATGACGTGGGAAAATACCCGAACAAAGCTGAATGCCATATATATATGTGTGTGTGTGTGTGTGTGTGTGTG
Organism: Hydrophis major; assembly: GCA_033807585.1. Taxonomy (NCBI): domain Eukaryota; kingdom Metazoa; phylum Chordata; class Lepidosauria; order Squamata; family Elapidae; genus Hydrophis; species Hydrophis major. The sequence continues at coordinate 160,605,041 of CM066343.1, forward strand.
TATAGACATATACATATACATCATATATATATATATAAATATATATATATATATATATTATATTTTCTGAGGTTCTCGCGGGTATTTGTATGTGGATCTTTGGTTATTTGGGTTTTCTCCCGCGTAAGATTGGAAGTATCTAGGTAACGTTTCGATGAAGTCTCATTCATCATCTTCAGGCTTGGTCTTCAGCTCTGTGCTTCTCAGAGTGATGTGAGCTTGCAGCTGCTTCTTCCTTTTAACTGCTAGTGGGGGTGTGACTTGATTGGGTGGGGGCTTGGCTGTGTTCTGATTGGGTGGGGGTGTGTTCTCATTGGTTGGGGGTTTGGCTGTGTTCTAATTGGCTGGAGGCGTGTTCTGTTCAGGTGAGGGCTTGGTTGTGCTCAGGTTAGTCTTAGTTGCTGGGGGATTTGAGCTGGTGAGCTGTGATCTTGCTGTTTGGCATCGAGTTCGTGGTCGTGCTGCATCTTCATGGTGGGGGTCAGTTCGCTTCATGTATGGCTCAGAGGGGTTTGAAGTGAGTAGTGATGCAGCTGCAGTGCGGCTTCTGGTCTGCGGTCGTGTCTCATCTTCTGTGTTTGTGTAAGTCTGCTTTCTACGTGGAAGTGTGGTGGTGGCATCTTGTGTGGCTCTCAGGGGTGTGGGTCTGGTGTCATTCTTCATGTTAGGTACTCGTCTGTTCATGAGGGCGGGTTTCCAAATGGCTGGTAGGCGGGAAGTATCATCTCATTTATTCATGCTGTGTGGGCGTTTATTCATGCTGTGTGGGCGTTTTTCTATCTCTATGGCTTCTCTGATTATTCTGCTGCTGAAGTGTTCAGTTTTGGCAATAGTTCTGGTATTTTTCAAGTCAATCTCATATCCTGTGGCTTTGAGGTGTTGGACCAGGGAAGAGGTCGGTTCTTCCTTTTTGATTGAGTTCTTATGTTCTTCAATGCGTGCACTTATTCTTCTGTTAGTTTGTCCAATGTATGTGGTGCGACAGACAGTGCAAGAGATTTCGTATACTCCTTGATTTTCTAACTCGATTTTGTCCTTGGGGTTTCTTAGGATGGTGGATATCTTTCTGTTTGTGCAGAATGTTGTCTTAATGTTGTGTTTTTGGAGGATCTTGCTGATTTTGTCTGTAGTGCCTTTTATATATGGGAGGAGGGCTATGCCATTCTCTTGTTCTCTGTCTTGGATTTTGGTTGGGGTTTCTTTTTGGATTGGGTGGGTGATCTTCTTTCTTTGGAATCCATTGGCTGTCAGCACGCCAGTGAGAGTGTGTAGTTCAGTCTCTAGGTGTTGTTCGTCGGCTAAGCATTTTGTTCTGGAAATGAGTGTCTCGGCTATGGAATTGATCTGTGCTGGGTGGTGGTGTGAGAGTGTGTGTAGATAGCGGTTTGTATGTGTTTTCTTCTGGTAGATGGTGTTTCCTAGGGAGCCATTGGATTTTTTGTATACCAAGACATCTAGGAAGGGAAGTTGGTTGTTGGCTTCTGTTTCCATGGTGAATTGTATTTTGGGGTGTAGGCTGTTGAGGTGTGTGAAGAAGTTGTTCAATTTTTCTTTCCCATGTGGCCAGATTATGAAGGTGTCATCTATGTATCTGAGCCAGAGTTTGGGTTTGTGATCATATTTTCTTAGAGCTTGTGTTTCAAAGTGTTCCATGTAGAGGTTAGTGATGACAGGTGAGAGGGGTGATCCCATGGGTGCTCCTTCTATTTGTTTGTATTTTTGTCCATTGTAGGTGAAGTATGTATTGGATAGGCAGTGGTTGGTCAGATCTAGGATATGCTTGGGGGGGTTGTATTTGTTTTGGATGGCTGTCAAGACTTCTTTTATTGGCACTTGGGTGAAGAGGGATATGACATCGAAGCTCACTAGTAGGTCACTGGGTTATAAGTTTTGTTTCTTTATGATCTCGATGAACTGGAATGAGTTTCTTACGTGTGAGTTGATGGATTCTGCATAGGGCTGTAGTTGTTTGGCGAGAAATTTGGCTAGGTTTTGTAGAGGTGAGCCTATGAAGCTGACTATTGGTCTAAGTGGGGTTCCTTCTTTGTGTATCTTGGGGAGACCATAAAGCTTAGGGCATCTGGATGATTTCTCTCTGGGTATGATTCTTTGCTGGATTTCTTCACTGATGGGGGAGGCTCTTATTTTGGATCTGGTGGTTTTTTCTAAGTAGGTGGTGGGGTCTGTCTTTAGGGGTTTGTATGTGGGGTCTTGGAGTAGGTTGGTTAACTTGGATTGGTAGTCAGATGTGTTCATAACCACTGTCGCGTTGCCTTTGTCTGCTGGTAGGATTATTATGCTGGTGTCTTCTTTCAGGTTAAGCAGTGCAGTTTGTTCTTCTTTGGATAAGTTGCTTTTGGGTGGTTTGCTAGTACAGAGGATGTTGGTGATTTCGAGTCTGATTCTATTAGCATCATCAGGGTTGGTTTTGGTCAGGCTGGTTTCAACTCCGCATATGATGGTTTCTGTGGGGATGTGTTTGGGAGCGACAGCAAAGTTGAATCCTTTAGAAAGGACCTTGGTTTCTGCTTCAGTGAGAATCTTGTCTGAGATGTTATGCACTGTTTGTTTATGTGACCTCGCATTCCTAGGCAACTGCCGAGATCAAAATTTAATTCCCACAAGCTTCCAATTGAAATTCCACACCAACACAGCAGCCACCAAATGCATCCTAAAAAGAACAGAATTGGCCCTAATTAGAAATGAACTTCACACAAAAAGATTTCTCCTAGACCAAATCAACAAAGATCTCCTCACACTTCACCTCAGACTCAGCAACAAGATTCACCCCTTACTTTGGGACAAATCCAAACAGCTCGCTGTCTGGAGAGCCAAAACACAGACCACTCTCAAGACAGACACAAACACCAACAAACTCAGAAAACTACAACAATGCCAGAAACCAACTCTTCCCCCCTCACAGCCACACATAAAACAAACAGTGCACAACATCTCAGACAAGATCCAAGCCGAAGCCGAAACCAAGGTCCTTTCTAAAGGATTCAACTTTGCTGTTGCTCCCAAACACATCCCCACAGAAACCATCATATACATACAATACATACTTCACCTACAATGGACAAAAATACAAACAAATAGAAGGAGCACCCATGGGATCACCCCTCTCACCTGTCATCGCTAATCTCTACATGGAACACTTTGAAACACAAGCTCTAAGAAAATATGATCACAAACCCAAACTTTGGCTCAGATACGTAGATGACACCTTCATAATCTGGCCACACGGGAAAGAAAAACTGAACAACTTCCTCACACACCTCAACAGCCTACACCCCAAAATACAATTCACCATGGAAACAGAAGCCAACAACCAACTTCCCTTCCTAGATGTCTTGGTATACAAAAAATCCAATGGCTCCCTAGGACACACCATCTACCAGAAGAAAACACATACAAAACGCTATCTACACGCACTCTCACACCACCACCCAGCACAGATCAATTCCGTAGCCGAGACACTCATCTCCAGAACAAAATGCTTAGCTGACGAACAACATCTAGAGACCGAACTACACACTCTCACCGGCATGCTGACAGCCAATGGATTCCAAAGAAAGAAGATCACCCACCTAATCCAAAAAGAAACCCCAACCAAAATCCAAGACAGAGAACAAGAGAATGGCACAGCCCTCCTCCCATATATAAAAGGCACTACAGACAAAATCAGCAAGATCCTCCAAAAACACAACATTAAGACAGCATTCTGCACAAACAGAAAGATATCCACCATCCTAAGAAACCCTAAGGACAAAATCGAATTAGAAAATCAAGGAGTATATGAAATCCCTTGCACTGCCTGCCCCACCACATACATTGAACAAACTAACAGAAGAATAAGTGCACGCATTGAAGAACATAAGAACTCAATCAAAAAGGAAGAACCGACCTCTTCCCTGATCCAACACCTCAAAGCCACAGGATATGAGATTGACTTGAAAAATACCAGAACTATTGCCAAAACTGAACACTTCAGCAACAGAATAATCAGAGAAGCCATAGAGATAGAAAAACACCCACATAGCATGAATAAATGAGATGATACTTCCCGCCTACCAGCCATTTGGAAACCCGCCCTCATGAACAGACGAGTACCTAACATGAAGAAAGACACTAGACCCACACCCCTGAGAGCCACACAAGATGCCACCACCACACTTCCACGTAGAAAGCAGACTTACACCCACACAGAAGATGAGACACGACCACGGACCAGAAGCCGCACTGCAGCTGCATCACTACCCACTTCAAACCCCTCTGAGCCATACATGAAGCGAACTGACCCCCACCATGAAGATGCAGCACGACCACGAACTCGAAGCCAAACAGCAAGATCACAGCTCACCAGCTCAAATCCCCCAGCAACTAAGACTAACCTGAGCACAACCAGGCCCCCACCTGAACAGAACACGCCTCCAGCCAATCAGAACACAGCCAAGCCTCCACCCAATCAAGTCACACCCACACTAGCAGTTAAAAGGAAGAAGCAGCTCACATCACTCTGAGAAACACAGAGCTGAAGACCAAGCCTGAAGATGATGAATGAGACTTCATCGAAATGTTGCGGGAGAAAACCCGAATAACCAAAGATTCACATACAAATACCCGCGAGAACCTCAGAAAACACACACACACACACACACACACACATATATATATATATCAGTGGTGGGATTCAATTTTTTTTTACTACTGATTCTGTGGGCTTGTAATACTTTGTGTTTTCTGGTCTGTTGGTTATTTCTGAGATATTTTGATGTATGGTAGTGTTATCATTCTCATAGCTTGTATTGGTTGTTCTATAGTGGATTGAATGGTCAGGTATTTTTTGATCAAGTTGAATGGCTTCCATTTTGTGGAAGATGTATATAATATATACATCAGAGGTGGTATTCAGCAGGTTCTGGACAGTTCTGGAGAACCGGTAGTGGATATTTTGAGTAGTTCGGAGAACCGGCAAATACCATCTCTGACTGGCCCTGCTCCCATCTATTCTCTGCGTCCTGAATCCCAACTGGGTCTTCTTTTGTTGCCCTGTCCAGGAGAACAGAGCTGGAAAGCTGTTAGTGGGGTGGGGAGGGAATGGGGATTTTCCCAGGAATGGGGACAGAATGGAGATTTTACAGTATCCTTCCCCTACCACGCCCACTAAGCCACGTCCGCCAAGCCAAGCCAAGCCTACCAAGCCATGCCCACAGAATCGGTAGTAAAAAAATTGAATCCCACCACTGATATATGTATACATAACCCTATATAAAGCAATCTGTTTCTTTTGTCCTGCTGTTCTGTATTGTTGCAGTGTATTTGTGCTCATCTGAATAATGTCCCAAAGATGCTCTTTCAAAAGGCAACTGGTCTTTGCTTTTCCTTGAAGATGTTTCCTTCTCATCAGAACTGAAGAAGCTTCTTGGATGAGAAGCAAAACATCTTAAAGGAAAAACAAATTTCCTTTTGAAAAAGCATCTTTGGGACAACCATGACCTGGATGACTGAGCATCTCCATAGACATTCATCCAAATAATGTTCTTGCACAGTTGCTCTTATGGGAAGTTGAAATGTTACTTTGGCAATGGAACACTTCTTAGTGTGGATTTTTGTGTGTGTGTATTTGCATTTCTAATTTGCCATAATCTCATTTCCTGATGAAGATATTCAGGAACAATAATCTTTTCTTTTATTCTTCTTCCCTTGTGAATTTTATTCCTTTCCCAAAAGACATTGCATTATAGTCTCTGCTATGAATCCTGAGAATGGTGATCCCATAGATGTTCCTCTGATTTGTTGGTACATTTGTCCATCAAACCAAAAATTGTTAGTGAGGCAAAAGTTGGTGGTAAATTTGGGCAGATCAGGTATATTGCTGTAGTACTTCTGTCACGTATTCTTTTGCTAATTCTGGATATATGGATGTGAAGAATGCTATGATATTGGAAGAAACTATAATTTCATCTTCTGTTTTTAGGTCTTTGATTTTCTGGAGACATTACAGTGGGCAATTGATAGGCTATTGTATTCACTTCCCTCTATAACAGTGGTTGCCAACTGGTGGGCCATGGACCACTGCTGGTCTGTGAGAAAATTTTGATGGTCCGCAGAGAAATGTCCCCCCCAAAAAAAACAATTAATCCAGGCTGCGCGGGAAAACAAGGCTGTGCTGCCCGCATTGCCTGCCCACCTGCTGGCCCTCACCCTTCGGCCAAATGCAAACTTTACCTTGAGTAGAACCATGCGAGCTGGAACTAGAAGGTAAGACCAACAGCGGGGGAGGGAAATCCACCTCAGGATGGCTTGCTGATGTTGGTGGGGAAAGTTGGTCCCATATTCCAGAGCTGCAGTAGTCACAAGACTGGCCCTTTGGTCATCCTGGAGCAGCTCCTTCAGTCCATGACAGGCCGGTGCACCCAGGTGGAGGAACAGCTGCTCCAGGATGACCAAAGGGCCAGTCCTGTGACTACTGCAGCTCAGGAATATGGGACCGACTTTCCCACCAACATCAGCAAGCCACCATGAGTTAAAATTCATCTTAGTAGTCCGTAGGATTTAAAATTGTGAGTTTGGTGGTCCCTGAGATTCAAAAGGTTGGAAACCCATGGTCTATAAGATGCTCAAGCTTTTTTGTAACTTTGTTGGCTAATGTTGTAAGTTGGAGTCCCTGGTAATAATATAATTTGATGAAGAAGAATGTATACTTTTATTTGTAGAAACATGAGAAGAACATACTTCTTTTCATCTGCCATTGTTCTCCTTGTGTTGTTAAGGTATTGAGGGTTCTCTTGATTGTTTACCCAGTTATTGTATTGGGTGATTACTGGGATGTTGATTTTTTGTGTGTGTGCTCCAGCAATTCTTTGGTGTCTTTGTGTATTAATCACAGCCCAGCCTTTGTCTTCAAGGAAGATGGTAATGGTTTGGTCTCTCTAGGTTTTAAGATCTGCTCTGACCTCTGATTTCAGGTAGTTCTGTTTCTGTGTTCTTCTGGTCTGTGATAAGATTGCCTGCCGTATATTTTCTAGCAAGTCCTGTGGTTTTTAAAGACTGCTTCCAAAGCTGCAAAGAATTATAACTGATTAGCATGATCTATGTTACAATTGAGACTTTTCTGGAGGATATGGTTTTTATGTGGTAAACACTGAGCAGTTGAACATTTTGACTACACATTCAGGTTCAGGTGTCTCTTTGCTTCTAGAACTTAGTTTAAGAAGTTTGGTTTGGAGTTTTGTTTTCCCTTTTCAGACTGTCTTAGAGATTTAGTCTCAATGGTGGCTGTCAACATTTGTGTCTGTTTTGGGGTTGTGGTTTGTTCTGGTTGCTCCTTCAGGTTATCTACGGTGTGCTGGAATTTATTTTGCCTGTGGTGAGTATACATGACTGTTAATCATATCATGTTTTGGTCACTTTGTTGAACTATTTTCCATTCAGCTGCACAGTTTTGTTGGGCATTTTTAGGGCATATTGTCATAAGCATTTGCACAGCAAGAATTGTTGTGCTTTGATGGAGATTTGTCTATATGCAAATTTATCCCATTTGGGTGCTTTGATGCCCTTATGTGAATGTGATTCCAATAGAAGAGAATTAAGACTGGCACAAACTCACTGCAGCTGAACATTTAAAAAAAACAGGCCAATTATACAACATCTTCCAACAAAATGGAACCTGTGCAATTTAATCAAAATGTATCTGACCACTGAACTCATTATAGCACAACAACATAAGCTATGAAAATGATAACACTACCATATTCAAAAACATCTCAGAAAAAAAATCAAATGACCAGTATATAGCATCACTGTAGCATACAAATCAGCTCTAAAACCTTCTAAAACATCTTAGATAAACCAAAATACCCACTAGCCCAAGAACTAAAAGCAAGAGTCATCATTCTACAACATACAGTGTACTAATAGCCACTATATAAGACAGATATAAAAATCTTGCAGAGCATATCCATGAACATCAATTAGGTGTCAGAAGACACAGAGAAATCCCCAATATTAATTAATTAATATTATTAATTATTATTAATAAATATTAATTTATTCCCTTTTTGGGCTGTGAAATATCTGCAAACAAACAACCAAGTTCAGAGAGCAGCAAGGGGTCAACAGTCAGGGACCACCAACGACCTTGAGCTACATAGATCATAGAATAACAGAGTTGGAAGGGACCTTGGAGGTCATCTGGCCCAACCCCCTGCTCAAGCAGAAGAGTCCATTCCAAATATCTGTCTCTACCTAGGATTGAACTCACAGCCTTCTGATTGTGAGGCAAGAGCTCCTCTAGGCTACTGCACTGGACATACATTCTTTCCTATTGAAATTCTTACAATTTGGTGAAGGCCTTACTAGATCAACAAAGTGGCCCACCCTTTGCAAGACAGTTTGAGGGACTCCTACAAAAATGAGGGAGTCAATCTATTTTCCAAAGCACCAAAAGGCACAACAAGAAACAATGGATGGAAACTAACTAAAGAGAGAAGTAACTTGGGACTAAGGAGAAATTTCCTAAGGGTGAGACCAATCAACCAATGGAATAGCTTGCCTTCAGAAGTTGTGAATGCTCCATCACTAGAGGAAAGGGAAGTGACGGAAGTACACCCCAAAAGGACAGGGACAGAAACCACTAAAGCACTGCAGAAAACTTAAAACAGCCATTCCCCTTTTTTAAAAAAAGTCAACTCCAAAGCAAATGAAGCAGCTGAGAGGGAAACAAAGAGCAGCCTATCATGCTAACTGAAAGCCTGGGCTTGCTGCCAAAAGCCATTAACCCTTCCAACTCTATTATTCTATGTTCTCTATGTTCTAAATTGGGTCCTTCACAGCAGAAGCAATACAGCTTCCTGGACCACACATGTATTAAATTCACAGCATATATGATCAAGCTGCATCATTGTTCCCTCCTGTATCTTTTTCCTCCAGGAAGAAATAAGAAGTTGCCAACACTGCAGGAGCTATAAAAGATCTTGGGGAACTCCAGGCAGTATTAGCTGATCACAGAACTGTTACTTAATACTTTTTATAATGAAAATGTTTGTAATCTTGTCCTTCTTCCTGAAGGGAAGAGCTTAATCCAATCCCTAGATGGGTGATTGGTGGGTTTTCCTGCCCTAATTCTGTCTGTTTTTCTGGTTAATTGACTTGATTCAGTGTGTATCACTGCATTCCAGCTGCAACTGTTAAGTGGCTCTTGGCTGTCTATCTGGAGCTATTAACTGAAGGAGCTTCAAACTTGGTAAGTTGAGTGGATTTCAATTCCCGGAATTCCTGAGCTAACATGACTGGAGGAGGAAATCTGGGAGTTGAAGTCCACAAGTCTTAAACCAAGCTTCAAGTTTGAAGACCCTTGTATTAACTGAAGGAATAGAGAAGAAGAAGAAAAACTCTCTTGAACTTTTACTGCAGGCTACTTCTGCTGACTGCCAGCTGCCTGCAATGTTGCAGATCAAATCTCACCAGACTCAGGGTTGACTCAGCTTTCCATCCTTCTGAGGTGGGTAAAATGAGGACCCAAATTGTTGCGGGGGCAAGAGGCTGACTCTGTAAAACGCTTAGAGAGGGCTGTAAAGCACTGTAAAGCAGTATATAAGTCTAAGTGCTATTGCTAAATAGCAACACAGAGGAAGCTATCAGTGATGACTTCAGTGTTCCATCTTCTTCAGTTCTGTTGTGTCCTTAAAGGACTTTGTGTAACAATAGAAACAATCCCAGGTACATAGACAAAGACCTGCTTAGGTTCAGTGGTAGGATTCAACAATTTTTACTACCGGTTCTGTGGGCGTGGCGTGGTGGGCGTGGCAGGGGAAGGATACTGCAAAATCCCATTCCCTCCCCACCCCACTAACCTGCTTTCCAGCTCCATTCTCCTGTGCAGCGCAACCAAAGAAGACCCAGCCAATCAGCTGGGACTCGGGAGGCAGAGAATAGATAGAGTTGGTGGGGCAAGTCAGAGGTGGTATTTGCCAGTTCTCCAAACTATTGAAAATTTCTGCTACCGGTTCTCCAGAACTGGTCAGAACCTGCTGAATACCACCTCTGCTTAGCTACCCAAACTGGCCAGTAAATAAGATCCTTAGGACTCCCCGCCTTGTAACTCTCAACTTCTATAAAAATCTTGGCTTTCCCATTATCTAGAATCCTTCTTTCTTGTAAAACAGGAACTCTATAATGGTTGCAATAAACATGGTGTTTCTTCTCAGTATTGTGTTTTGTTCTTCTGAATTTTCTATGACACAAAGACACTTTTATCTTAGGATCAGATGCATTCAAGTAACTTGGAGCAAAAAGATATGCAAGCTGCATGCAAAGTCCAGTGCAATCCCTCAAAAGAGTATAGGCCAGTGATGGCTAACCTATGACACGCGTGTCACTCGTGACACGCCGAGGCACATTGACTGACACGCCTGTTGGTGTGGGGAAAACCTGGACATTTAGAGGCTGCCTGTGCTCTGCTCCAATCTCTGCTCCCTGCTTGTTGCGTGGAGTCACCGCTGCCATGAGATCTTTGCAGCAGAGAACCAGTTTTAACCACCATAAACTGAGGTTTGTCAGTTTCATTACCTCAGGAATGCTATAGGAGGAAAGGAGATCCATGAGGTTCACAGCCCTGTAAGGTGGCCTTCTGATCCCCACATCCTGCACCTGCAGCCCTGAGACCAGGGAGACGAGTTTCACAGCCCTGTGTGATCACCCCAGCCCAGTCCGTCATAAACCAAATTATTGATATTTCTTGAAGTGACACACAACCAAGGAAGGCTACACTTTTTCCCGATGTTCGACACACCAAGCTGAAAAGGTTAGCCATCACTGGTATAGGCAATCTTCAATTTATGACTATAATTGAGCCTGGCAATTATGGTCATAAGTCATGATGGTCATAAAAAGGTGCTTCATCATATGACTGAGCTGAACTTACAACCTTTTTTAAAAATGAAGGTTGTTAAGCAAACATGACAGTCATTAAGCGAATGCAGCAGTTATTAAGTGAACCATTGTTTGCTATGGGCAGGTCTTTCCTGGAAACAAGAAGTTAGGATAGGACAGGATAGGGCAGGACAGGACAGAACAGAACAGAATAAACAGAGTTGGAAGGGACCTTGGAGGTCTTCTAGTCCAACCTCCTGTCTAGGCAGGAAACCCTACACCACTTCAGACAAATGGTTATCCAATCTCTTCTTTAAAGAGTTGGAGCATTTACAACTTCTCGAGGCAAGTTGTTCCACTAATTAATTGTTCTAACTAAATGCCAGTTTCCAGAAAAACTGTCATAAATCAAAATCAAGAGACTGTGGGGTACTGCAAAATATCATACAGGTGATCCTTGACTTACAACCATTCATTTAGTGACATTCAATATTACAAAGATATTGAAAAAAGTGACATTTCATTTTTCACCCTTACAATTGTTGTAGCATCCCTGGGGTCGTGTGATCACCATTTGCAACCTTCTCAGCTGGCGTCCGATAAGCAACATCAGCCAGATTGCCCAAAATGCATAATGTGACCACCGGGAGGGGGCAATGTTATAACTACGAAACTAGTCCTAGGTAGCTTTCGGGGAGTCCATCAGAACTTTGGATGGTCACTAACAACTGGATATAAGTCATGGGCTATGTATATCGATAATTCTCCTGACATAGAATTTGCAGCCCAAGGCCTTTGCCCATTTGCCCTAGTTATAGAGCTAACATTTATTGCTTTTGTAGAAACAATATGTATTTTATGCATGCATTTTACAATTTTAATATGAAAAAAATATATCTTAGTAGAACGTGCTTTCCATGGTCATTTGAAGCTGACACTGATAAGAAATGCAATTCTTATCTTTCATCAGATATCCGTTTTGCTGGACAAAAGACCAGAGCACAGGAGCAGAATTTACACAGATGAATCTGTACTTTACCATCGCAGATAGGAAAAATCTTGCCATTCCTGAATTTAGCCTTGAGACAGCAAATCAGTAGAGACCTGAAGTTCCAAGCACAATGTGTGTGTGTGTGTGCGTGTGTGTGGTGTTTTGTGTAAAGTCAGTGATGCAAAGTCCAGTAAATTTTAAGCAGAAGTCTCCAAACTTGGCATCTTTAGGACTTGGGGACTTCAACTTCCAGAATTCCTCAGCCAGCCATGCTGTCTGGGGAATTCTGGGAATTGAAGTCCACAAGTCTTAAAGTTGGCAAGTTTGGAGAGCCCTGATTTTAAATGTCCAAATGTTTGGTGAATTTTTTTGTTATGAAATTATCATTATAATATGCTTATATGTAAGTATTAAACTAAAAAAATTAAAAAGTGTTATTATCCCTAAGGGACTAGGTACAAAACCAATAAAAGCAATTTGATGGTCCGGTGATTAAGACACCAGGCAAGAAAATAGAAGACCATGAGTTCAGGTCCTGCTGTAGCTTGAAAGCTAACTGGGTGAATTTGGGCCAATCATCAGGAGTGGTGAGTTCTAGTCCTGCCTTAGGCAGAAAAGCCGGCTGGGTAACCTTAGGCCAGTTACTTTCTCTTATCTCAATTCACCTCACAGGGTTGTTGTTGAGGGACCATAGGAGGAGGAAGGTATATTAGATACGTTTGCCATCTTGAGTTATTTGTAAAAATAATAAAGCTGGAATAAATACAAATAAATTAAGTAAATTAACAGTAAAACAAATTCACTCAAAATAAGATAATCAAACAGTATTAGTTCATAACGAATGTGGCAGCTTTCCAACTTTTCAGGAACTGGTAGTATAAAGAAGTTCCTTGATAGGTAGAATTTGTGTGTAGTTTATCCTCAAACCTTTTGGGAAATTTATACTTTAAAAAATGTTTGCTACTCTCTTGAAGCAAGTGATCAACATTAAGCTCTATTTAGCTATTGAAATGATAGCTATAAAAATACAGATTAATTTGAACACTGTAAAGTAAAGCCGTTCAAGGCTGTACTACTGGTGTGATAATTGTCATCTCTCTCCTAGCAATGCCCATAATGGCATAACAACAAACTTTCTACATCTGTGTCTCATCAAGGGATTTGCCTATGTTGGTGGGTGGGATTGGTTATAAACAAGAGGAGTATATGGCAAAAAATATATATTCCTTGATTAGTAAACCCAGGCTGTTTGCAAGGACATTCTGAAACGGGGGAGCAAGGAAGCTGTCAAAAAATAGATAAATAAATAAAAACGGATCCTATTGTGAATGAATAAAAATGCATGATTCAATGGGGAATAAAGATATCTGGAGTTTGGAGTCAAGTGCAGAGTTCTGGCCCTGCACTTCTGATTGGCTGTTAAGTGGCGAGATCGGATTGGTCCGTTCAGGAGAATCTGATTGGCCATTAACGAGCCACTCTCATTGGTTAACAGAGCTAGTGCTCCAAAAGGTTCATTGGTTGAATAGTTAATAAGTTGCCTATATAAGTAAGGCTACAGCAGCCTTACGATCCATGTTTTGAGCTGTCACACCATGTAAATAAAGAGTTGAAGTTCACCGTTTCACCAGCTTGTCTCCATTATTCTCACCCATGCTCCAAACTTAACACTGGTGACAAGGATGGGATGTGGAGACGTCAGAGCTGACTAAACAAAGAAGAAATACCGAGCACATGGCTGAACGCACAACGGCGGAACCATGTCCGGCGGCATCATACCACCCGCTCCATTCGACCCAGCGCAAGAAGACTGGGAAGCCTACATGGATCGTTTCCAAATGTTCTTGGAAACCAATAATTTGAAGGATGACCAGGAAGAAACGGGCGGTATTCCTAACGCATTGCGGGCTGACCGTATTCAAGATGGCTAAAGCACTAGCCAAACCCACAGAAGTAAAGGCTATGGACTGGGACATCCTCGAACCCCTACTGAGAGCCCACTACGCACCGACCGTGCCAACACTGGAAAGGCGGCACGAATTCTATCAAAAAAACCAGCGAAAAGTAGAAAGCGTCGCAGATTTCATCGCAGACCTCCGAAACCTGGGAGGCCTTTGCGGGTTCGCCGACCTGGAAGAGGCTTTGAGAGATCGAATAGTTCTGGGACTAGATGCACTAGGCATTCAGAGCAAGCTGATGGCGAAAGGCGACATCAGCCTTGCCGATGCCATCACTGATGCTACTGCAGCAGAAGCAACCAGGAAGTCGGCTGCCCAACTGCGCTGAAACCGCGCTCCGGTACACCGACCGACCCGCGAACTTTTACCCAATTCAGAAGGACAGCTTTTGACGGCCCACCACGAGGACCTCTCTTCGTCGTCAGACAGTGACGAAGAAGAGGTCCATCAACTGCGGTCCGATCGGGACCACTACCCGAAGTCCCAACACCCCTGCGCTGGCTGTGGGGCCAACCATTCCAGGTCCGAATGCAAATTCCGCGACGCACTCTGCCATGAGAGCGGGAAACGAGGCCACATCAGACGGGTCTGTAGAAGCCTCCTAGGACCCAGCCAGACCTCGAAGGGGGCCAACTATCGCCACTCGACAGGGAACCGCCCTGTAAGGCGAGAACCAGTAAACCACTCCTACAGAAACTGAACCTTTAATCGGCCCACGAAGCGAGAAGAGGCTCACCAAACTATCACTATCGGTCACGCCTCTTCTTTGGATGCCAAGAAAATCCGAATTAAAGTGGCTATCGAAAATCAGCCCTGCCAAATGGAAGTCGACTTGGGATCATCTCTCTTGATGGTTTCCTGGAAGACCCTCAAGCAATTTATCTCCACCATCCGGCGCCAAGACCTCCGTTCCCAAAGACTCATATTTAAGGACTATCAGGGGAATAGGATTCCAGTCGTAGGAACCAGTCGAGTCCGCATCTCGTTCAAAAACCGCACAGCGTACTTACCCCTGACAGTGATCGACAAAGACCGGCCTAGCCTGTTAGGCCTCCAATGGTTCGCGCCACTCGGCGTTGAAGTGGCAGGCATTAACCGAATCGGCGGCAGTGACTGGGAGGAGGACCTCGTCCATGAATTCAGGGACGTCTTCGCAGAGAAGCTAGGCGAGTACAAGGGGACCCCAATCTAGTTTAACCTTAACCCAAAAATAGCCCCCATCCGCCTAAAGCCTCGTAGAGTTCCCTTTGCTCTAAAACCAAAAATCGACGAACAGCTTGATAAGTTAATAGCCCAGGGAGTGTTAGAGCCAACCGATCACTCTCCCTGGGAAACCCCAATCGTGACACCCATGAAGCCGGATGGTTCGATTCAAATTTGTGGGGACTACTGAGCCACTCTGAACCACGCCCTGCAGCAAAATGCATATCCGGTGCCGGTGGTGCAGCACCTCCTCCATTCCCTGGGGGGCGGAAAAGTCTTTGCTAAACTAGACTTAGCTCAGGCATATCAGCAATTACCGGTTGATGAAAAAACGGCACAGGCACAGACGATCGTGACGCACCGAGGTACCTTTAAATGTACCCGGCTCCAATTCGGAGTGAGTGTGGCCCCGGGGATATTCCAGAGCCTGATGGAAAGGCTGTTACAAGGGATTAAAGGCATTGTCCCTTACTTTGACGATGTGTTAATTGCTGCCCCTACTACAAAAATTTTACGGGATCCTTTAAAATTGGTTCTGGTCAGAAATCTTGGCTGCTTATAATTATTGGTTGCAATACCGCCTGGGGAAAGCCATTCCCCACGCCGGTGCATTGAGCCGAGCACCACTTCCAGAGACTATCGACGACCCCGCGCCTACAGTGACCACGTTTGCAGATCGAGGCACTTCATACACTGCCATTAACCACCTGTGATATTGCGAGAGAAACAAAACAAGACCCCGCCTTAGCATGAGTCCTCAGTTGGGTGGAACGCGGATGGCCATTGGACCAAGTATCAGACGACTTCACACCATTCAAAAGTCGACAAACAGAGTTATTTTCTCAAAAAGGCTGCGTCATCTGGGGCGATAGAGTCGTTATCCCAGAGCGACTCCAACAAGCAGTATGAAAACCTTGCACGATGGCTACCCTGGCATTGTGTGCATGAAAGCCCTCACACGAAGCTATGCATGGTGGCCAGGTATCGACAAGCAAATCGAGACTCGGGTCAAAGCTTGTCATAAATGCCAAGAAGTAAGCAACGCCCCACCAAAGGCAATCCCAACCAAATGGGAAACACCGCGGGGACCATGGTCCCGTATCCATCTGGACTTTGCCGGACCTACCAAAGGCCACACCTTCTTGCTAACCGTGGACGCCTACTCGAACTGGCTCGAAATCCACCGAACAAAGGGATACACCCTAGCAGAATCTGCACGGCAGGCAGGCAGGCAGGCAAAATATTTTAGATAAACGTTTTTGTAGCTTACACTCAGTAAAACAGATAAACTGTGCTAGTTAAATATATTCCAGCAAGAGTTTTAGCATAGTCAAAACAGTCCATATATCATTCACTAGTTCAGTCCGTCCGGGGATTATTCAGTTGCAAAGTCCAGTGTCGAAAAAGAGGTCAGTAAACTTACAAATATCAGTCCAGTAATAAATCTTCTCACAGTAGAGATATGAAGAAGTTCCAAACTCCTTTCTCTCTTCAGCAAAAGCAGCAGGGAACCATCAATCCATCATTGTCAGCAAGCAAATTCAGTACACCAACAATACAGTAAGCTCTCTTGCTCCCTCTTATGGTGGTTTTACAACTGCACCCAAAATTACATGCTTTGCTGTTTAAAGTGACACACACTTTAACTCACAATCATAGTTTATATATATTATTTTACCCAAACTACGTTAGGTAACCTTGTTATTCCTAACATACTCCCCTTTTGGGTAATATAATAATATATATATCTATTTACAACCTTAAACCATAGTCATTACAACTTTCTTTTTGTTTGACTGAACCTTGGGCTTTTGTAAACTGATCAGCAATATTTTCTTCAGTCATGCAATATTCCAATCTTATCAAACCATTTTTTACAGATTGTCTCACATTCAAATATCTTAGATCTGTATGCTTAGATTTTGTTTTTACAGCAATATTTGTAGCCAACTGTATGGCTGCTTGATTGTCCTCATATACAACAATAGAATCATTAATAGTTATTCCCATATCTAATAGCAACTGTTTATACAGAATTAAATCAGTATATAATAAAGATAGACATGAAAATTCTGCTTCCATTGTGGATATACTTATGTGTTGCTGTCTAATTGACCTCCAACCAATCAATGCTTTTCCTAACAGTATAGCCATACCTGAAGTTGATTTCCTAGTGTTTATGTCTGTTGCAAAACTTGCATCAGCATATGCACTTAAAATCAGATCATCTTTTGGCTCCAAATACAATGCATAGTGCATTGTCCTTTTAAGATATCTTAATTTGTCGCTTGCCAGTGTTGTTCAGTGGGTTCAGCATTGAATCTTGCCAATTGATTAATGCTATAGGCAATATCTGGCCTTGACCAATTACTAATGTACGATAAACTACCAATTAACAATTGATAGATATTCTTATCGAATTTTGGACTTTGAGCATCAGTGCGGCCAAATTCCTGACTCATTGGAGTTTTAGCCAGTTTACAAAGTTCCATCTTGTATGTTTTTTGTAATTGATAAATCTTATCTTCTTGTGATATCTTATAGCCACCTTTGGTTTTATTTATTGTCAATCCTAGATACTGTTTTATTTCTCCTAATTGCTTTAATTTTATCCTCTTACCTAATAATGATATTATTTCAGTAGCTTCATTATTAGTTTTTGTAATTAAAGCAATATCATCTGTAAACAACAATAATAATGACACTGTTCCATTTTTCTCTCTTTCAAATACACATGGATCAGCTAAACCTGCTTTAAACCCTATATTGTTTAACTCCTTAACAATATATTGGTTCCATTCGTAACCAGATTGTTTTAATCCATAGAGACTCTTTTTAAGCTTCCAACAGTCATTATTCTTTTTATTGTCCTTGATTCCTACAGGTTTCTTTAAGTATATAGTGTGCTGCAATGGTGCATGCAGATAGTCAGTTTCTACATCTAAGTGATTTATGATATAGTTCTTCTTAGCTGCCCACACTAAAGCTGCTCTCAAGGTTGTTGCTTTTAGACTCGGTGCAAATACTTCATCATAATCACATGCAGTTTGATTAAATCCTTGAGCTACCAACCTAGCCTTATGGGTAACAGTCACATTTTTACCTGTTTTTAATTTAAATATCCATTTACAGCCAATGGACTTTTCACCAGGAGGTAATTTAACATTTTCATAAACTCCCATTTGTTTTAATGAATTTAATTCTTTCTCCATCGCTCTATGCCAATTTTCTTGTTCCTTTGCAGGATACATTCTAAGTTCTTCAACTACTGTTGGAACTTTACTAACTTGGCAAACTACACTTGCTTGGTACCTGTCAGGTGGTCTGGTTTCACGTGTCGAACGTCTAGGTATTACAGGGCTTACAGGTGGACTTTCATGTACTACCTATTCCTGGTTATCTATTTCTTCCTGTTCACCTATTTCTTCCTCTTCTGGTCCTATGTGCTCTTCCTGTACTTCCTCTTTAATTGTACTCTTATTATTACTGATATGTTGTTTTGGTCTTTTGTAGGTTTTTATAATTACTTCCTTACTTGAATCTTGCTCCAGTTTTTCCCATCCTACATGTTCAAGGAATTGTGCACTAGCACTACAGTAAAATCTAGATGTACCCTTTTCCCAGAATCTGTATGATTTGTGATTAGATTTATAACCTACAAAGAATAACCTTTTAGCCCTATGCTGCCCCTTATGTCTCAGTTGTGTAGGAATATGCACCCATGCTGGTGCTCCAAATGTGTGCATGTAGCTTAGGTCAGGTTTTCTACCATGCCACCGTGTGAATAGTAATTCCCCTGTTGTTGAGTTAACAACATTATTCAATATATGATTACCACACATTATTGCTTCTCCCCACAAAGTTTCAGGTAATGCTGAATCCGACAGCATAGTACAAGTCATTGCTTGTATTGTTTGGCCTCATCTTTCTATAAAGGAATTATGTTGTGGCCTATATGGTGCAGACTTTTTATGTTCAACACCTGCCATCTTCAGTCTATTTTGGAATTTATTATTTATAAATTCTGTACCATTATCAGTTACAAGAGTTACCAGTTTCCTTTTAGTTTTTCTTTCTACAAACTTCAACCAATGAAAGAAATTCTGATATGTTTCTGTTTTAGTCTTCATTAAATAACAGAAACCATATCTAGAATAATGATCCATTATACTTAGTATATAACGAGCACCTCCCACACTTGTTTTTTTAGGACCTATAATATCAGCAAATACGACCTCTAGAGGCTCTTTAGTTTTAAATCCATTAATTCTATTTGCTGGCATTACCTTGCTTTTTTCTTGACTGCAAGTATTGCAGTGCAAATACTTACTGCAAGGCTTCAGTTTTATACCTTCAGACAGTTCAACCGTTTGCTTAAGCATTTTAAAATTTATATGCCCTAAACATCTGTGTAACAAATGTATGCATTCATCATGAAGTTTAACATTATTATACACTGTGTTAGCTACCTCTAACTGATTATCATTTAACACATACAATTCACCTTTTAAAGTTGCAGTCATTTTTTAACCTTCCTTTTCTATTATGCAGTTTTCTCCCCTAAAGGTAACTACATAACCTAGTTTAATCAAAACTCTAACCGAAAGCAAATTAAACTTAAGTTGTGGTACATATAACATTTTTCCATTTTCATTTATGCAAGAACAATGTGCAATACCTTCACCTTTTGCTTTCAGTTTCCAGCCATTAACTAATGATATCTGCTGTGAACTCATGGACATCTTAATAAATCTTTTCTTATCTTTCGTTATGCAGTGCGATGCTCCACTATCTACAACCCATAAATTATTATTCACAGTTTCATTGCTATACATGGCTAACTCTAAGCATTTTTCATTCTTTTGATGCCTTTTAGCATTCTGGCTGGCATTGTGGCATTTTCCTTTCTTGCAGAATCTAGCCAAATGTCCTTTTCCTCCACAATTAAAACATTTTTTAATTGTATAGGCTGTCGAAGATTCTTCTTGTTGTGGTTGTTCCCTTCTGAGTTGATCCCTTTAAAGCCTTCTCCTGGCTTCTTCAATTAATCTGCCAGTAATGTCAGTTAATGTGAGGTTATCTTTTGGCAGTACTTTTAGTGAAGTTACATAATCATCATAGCTCTCATTTAACGAAGACAAAATTATATAAACCTGATGTAGTTCTGTGAAGATAAGTTCTTTTTCATGCAGTTCCTGAAAAATTCTCTTCATAGTGTTTAAATGAGTCAACATGTCTCCATTCTTTTGAAGATGTGTTCTGAACAGCTTTCTTTTTTTAAAAACAAATTTTATTAATTTTCAAAGACAATACAAAGACAAACAAAACATAAAGCATAAGAACATAAAACATCTTTTCTAAAAACTGCTTAAGAAAACAAATAATGTATTTCATATTACTATATTTCATATTATTATTATTTCATATGTTCTTATCCAACATCATTAATCCTTGATAAACAAACATAAGCAAACAAAATACATAACATAAAAACATAAAACTTCTTTTTAGAAAGAAGTTTTCTAAACTTCTTAACTCCGGGTTATAACTTTTTATATAGACATAAATCAAATTCATGCTCACCTTATATAATATTTCATATCTTCTCTTTTCACTCTCTTAATTCTATTTTATTTATTTAATCTCAATTTAAATAATTATACTTGTATCTTTTGTCCGTTCTTTTTCAATTATCTATTTATCTTTTCTCTTTACCACAAACTTTTTCCTGTAATCACTGGTTGAAGTATGACAACTTTCTATTTTCCCCCCAAATTTAACACTTAAAATAATACATAGTTTCTATTCTGATTCTGCTTGGTACATTCTACATAACATTTTAAAATATAAAACATAATGATCTTATAATATATTAAAAATAATGTTCCATAACAAATTAATTAATTAAACTCTATTAATTAAATCTTAGGCATTTTACACATTCCCTACAATATTCTATTAACACATATTTCAAATACGAATGTTACAATACAATCTTATGTACTTTTGCAGAATCTCTTTTTAAATTATGTTTTACCCTTTATCTCTGAAAAAAACCTGTTTATTAGCATCTTGTTTTAAGCCTTTATAACTTCCCTTCACTTTTTCCCTTCCTTCCTGGTCAAATCTAGCCTTTTTACCCCCCCATCTCTCAATCTCCAGCCTTTTAGTCTCCCCTCTCTGTTGTATTCCTCTCTTCTGTTGCTTTCTGACATTATATCGATTTTTCACCTTATTTTTCCCTTTCTTGGTTGTTTCTTTAGAACTTAAATTCTCCATTTTCTTTTCCTTTTTACCCTTTTCTTTCTCATTTAAAATCATATGTCCATTAAAGATGGCTTCTTCATCATCATCCCAGCCTTTTTCTTGTTGCATTTCCTGATAAGTAGAAATCGCCATTTCTAAGAAGCAAAGGATAGATCCAAAGGAGCTCTTGCCTTCTTCTTCTTGTTCAACAGATACCATTGTAAAAAAAATTTTAAACAGTCCAAATGTTTTCTTAGTCTTTCAAACAATAGTTCACAAAAGTCCCAAAGTCATCAAGCAATCAAAGTCAGCACAATCAGCACAGTCTGTTTCATTTAGCACTTTCTTCTACTTTCTCTTCCTGGGGTAGCATTCAATTACACAATTCCAAGGTATTTTTTGGAAGTTTTATTGCAATTTAATCTCTGATCTTATAAAACTCCAAGCAATCTCCTTCAACAAACGTTAATATAAATCATTTGCCTCTCTTCCTTCCCACTTAAAGCAAAAAGATTTTAATTTTTAAATGTCAGTGTTTAGAAATCTAATGTCCCCTTGGCTTTAATTTTCAAAGTTAGTACCTTCTGCTGCCAAAGTGGGTATTTCCGATTTCCATCTGCTGAGGAAGTGAGGCGAAAAAAAAAAAAAAAACCTTTCCCTTACTTTCCACCGCAGCTTAACGATCTTCTGGGAAACAATATATCACTTAAAAAGCCAAAGTTCCAGGGTATTCAGATGTTAATTGTCCTCCCGGTTCAGCCAAAAGCCTTCTCTTTCTTCACTTCCTCCTGCACAAAACTTGTCCGGCTGAGAGGTTCTTTGTGACGGCCATTGCTGACCGCCGCTCCACCACCTTTGGAAAAGGGAGTTAAGCCGGCTAGGGAAGGGGTGTGTGATATCCCCCGACCCCCGCCCGGATCCCCCCTCTCTTCAATTATCCCTACAGGATAACTATAGCCTCCCAATCCAATTGGATCGAAGGCACTCCAGCAGCAAACGCAGCAGGGATCGCGCACAAACGCAAATTCCTGCTGCCTCCGAAGCCTGACAGACCGGAACTCCTGAACAGCTTTCGTGTAAGATTTATATGTGCTCCTACACTGTCTTGAACATAAATCTTCTTTAAATTCTCCCAACATTTCGCAGCTGTTTCTTCTCCACGAATATGGACAAGCTGCTGGTCACAGAGTGTCAGTCCTATTATACAGAGAGCTTGCTCATTCTTCAGTTTATATTCTTGTATTTTCTGGGCATCATCCTCATCTTCCGGATCCCAAGCATCTACCTCTGGTGGGTTTTGAATTATACTCCACAAACCGTCTCTGCATTTCATAGACCATGAAACATAGTTTGTTCCATCCAGTTTGGATATTAGAGACAAACTTGGTAAATTGACTTGTGCCATCTTTTTCTGGATATTAAACTATAATTAATAAAACACAGCTGTCTGTTTACAGTATTGTGTAACTACACTAACTCTCACTTTATATAAGCCTGTTATATCCTGGTTAGTCTGACTGTGCAGCCTGGGCCCATAACCAATGTTAGGGATACACCCTAGCAGAATCTGCACGGCAGTCAGGCAGTCAGGCAAAATATTTTAGATAAATGTTTTTGTAGCTTACACTCAGTAAAACAGATAAACTGTGCTCGTTAAATAGTTTATTCCAGTAAGAGTCAAACAGTCCATATATCATTCACTAGTTCAGTCCGTCCAGGGATTATTCTGTTGCGAAGTCCAGTGTTGAAAAAGAGGTCAGTAAACTTATAAATATCAGTCCAGTAATAAATCTTCTCACAGTAGAGATATGAAGAAGTTCAAACCTCCTTTCTCTCTTCAACAAAAGCAACAGGGAACCATCAATCCATCATTGTCAGCAAGCAAATTCAGTAAGCCAACAATCAATCAAGTTCTCTTGCTCCCTCTTATGGTGATTTTACAACCGCACCCAAAATTACATGCTTTGCTGTTTAAAGTGACACACACCTTAACTTACAATCATAGTTTATATATATTATTTTACCCAAACTACGTTAGGTAACCTTGTTATTCCTAACAGTCTTCATTTGTTGCCCTGCACAGGAAAACGGAGCTGGAAAGCAGGTTAGTGGAGTGGGGAGAGAATGGGGATTTTGCAATATCCTTCCCCCAGGAGTGGGGAGGGAATGGGATTTTTCAGTATCCTTCCCCTGCCACACCCACCAAACCACGGCCACCAAGCTGCATTATGCCCACCAAGCCACACCCACAGAACCGGTAGTAAAAAAAATTGAATCTCACCACTGTTCTTTATCATTATCAAAATTAATAAATCACATTCAAGTAGATTCAGATGCAATGCACAATTTGATTTGTGCAACACAAGAGGCAAGTTCACAGATGACACTGCATTCACAACCAATTGTACAACAGTCTGACTTTGACAGATAGGTGGGAAAAGTCATGAGGGTCAGAAAACTGGAACCAAACTGCATTTATTGAAAGCAGCATGAAGTTTAAATAGTTAAATATCCCAGAAAATGGCTACAGTTATCCTCGATTTATGATTAGTTGATTAGTGACCATTTCAAGTTATGTTAGACTATCCCAGAGCTATTATAAACCTGGCTTTGAAGCTCCAATAAGCCACACCTCCAACAGTCACACAATCAAATTTTGAGAGCTTGGCTAGAAATTGGCATTTGCTTCCAGCAAAAAACACCTGTTGGCTATAAGGGACGTGTTTATTAATTGTTGCATTTGCTAATTGACTGCTTCAAAAAACATTGGTCAAATTATGGTGACCCCTTAACAGCCATGACTTGCAACTGTAATTCCAGGCTCTCAATTCGGGTTGTAAGTCGAGTAGAGTTAGTCCTCGACTTACAACCACAGTGGAGCTCAAAATTTCCTGCTAAGAAAGGCAGTTGTTAAATGAATTTTTATGACATTTCTGGTGTGTTAAATGAATCATTGCATTAGTTGAATCTGGTTTCCCCATTGACGTCACTGGTCAGAAGGTCACAAAAAGTGATCACAGGATCCCAAGACACTGCAACTGTCATAAATACGAGACAGTTGCCAAGTATATGAATTTTGGTCATATGACTATGGGGATGCTGCAATGGTCATAAGTGTGAAAAACAATCATGTCGCTTTTTTTAGTGCCGTAAATTCAAACAGTCATTAAACAAATGGTTGTAAGTCTAGGATTACGTGCACCATCTCTATTCTGAAATTTTCAAGGGGAAAACATTTGCAGCAGGATGTCTATAAAAGAGGGCGAGTTAAAAAAAATAGATAGTACCAGCCACAACCACCACCAAAGTCACTATCTTGATTTTTTATTTATTTATTTTCAACCCATCCTGCAGATGCCCCTTTGCTTAGAGCAGGAGTGTCAAACTCATATTGTCATGGCAGCATCATGTGACGTATTGGGAGTTTTTTGCCCCTTCGCTAAACTGGGTGTGGCCGTGGCCAGCGCATGACACATCCAGCCCGTTGTCTGGGAGTTTGACAGCCCTGGCTTACAGTAAAAACTTTTCAGGAGACTTTTAAGTCCATTCTGTCAGTGGTGGGATTCAAAATTTTTTTACTACCGATTCTGTGAGCATGGCTTGGTGGGCGTGGCATGGTTTGGTGGGTGTGGCTTGGTGGGCGTGGTAGGGGAAGATTACTGCAAAATCTCCATTCCCTCCCTACTCCACTAATCTGCTTTCCAGCTCTGTTCTTCTGTGCAGGGCAACAAAAAAAGACCCAGCCAATCAACTGGGACTCAATGGGAGGAAGAGAATAAATGGGGGCGGGGCCAGTCAGAGCTGGTACTTCGAACTACTCAGAATTTCCGATACCGGTTCTCTAGAACCAGTCAAAACTGCTGAATACCACCTCTGCATTCCGTGTTTCTCCTTCTCGGATCTTGTAAAATGTGTGGACTTCAACTCCCAGAATTCTCCAGCTAGCATTCTGAGTTGAAGACCATAGAGATGTTGGCTGGCTAGGGAATTCTGGGGGTTGAAGTTCACAGAGGCTGGTTGGGGAATTCTGGGAGTTGAAGTCCATATATCCTAAAGTGGCTGAACTAGAGGTCATACTCTTCTATGGATTGGGTAAGTAAAGATCAGAAAATGCAGCTCTAATGAACTTCTGGTAAATAAGAGCACATGTCACACAGGTGATTTTATTCTCCATAGCAACCAGCATTCCTTCCCCTTCTTCCTTTTTACTGCTTGCTCCAGGCACCTGAGCTTTATGCAATATCCAGTTGGCTCCTGGACTCTGTTTTTCCCACATGTTGCTATTTCATTGGCTGACTCTGCCATGGATTATTTCATTAGATCGTAACAGCCATAGTATTTCTCACTGAGACATAGACCTGAGGAGATCCTGATGCTGGACTAGAGAGATAAAACTGCCTTCTCTGGAGGAAGATCAGATTTTAAAACATTGTCCTGGCTGAAACTTAGAGCCGTGAGCTTGCTTAAGCAGAGGCTGAAATCTTTGCCAAGTAAGTACACTTTGAAAATGCAATTGATGAAATTAAGTTTTAAAGGTAGAGGTAGGAAATTTGAGATCATTTTCATATACTAGAAGAGAAAACTTAGATCTAATATCCTTTAGATTGAAAGTATAGACTGATTTTTTTTCTTCATTTAAATATTTTGCCTGTGTAAATTTGGTAACGTACAAAAAAAAAATAAATCCATACCTCCATCTATTTATAGTTTATTTTTCTTTCTTTCTAATATCAACGTGTGCTTACAGCTGGATCTAGTAATTTTTAATAATTTTATCCCTTGGTGTCCTAACTACACAAAATAATAAAATAAGAGTGGTTGAATTGCTTTGATCTTGTTTTCGGGGCAAAGAATTATTCAAGCATTGGTAAATGTACATGAAATTTACTAATAAAACTACCAATAGTTCTGTTGGAAAAGCTAGATAACAACTTCAAGTGAAAAGGTTTTTTCCCCCTTTAGGGGTATTGTGGTTTTCCAATTGTTTGACAAGCCAAAAGCTGAGTTTTTCTAATGAATTTAAAATTGTATATGTGGTAACAGAATTGCTAAAAATAAAAATTATAGTTTAGATAGAAAGCCTACCAGATTTTTTTTTCCATCAGCCCCTGAGTTGAAATCTTGTATATGAAATTGCAGAGAGGTTTTTTCCCCATCAATTCTGGATTGTTTACAACTGTCCCTTTTCTTCTTCCAAACAGCATCTAAAATTCACCAAGTTTTGTAAAAAAAAGAAATCACAGTAAACATAGAACTGAAGCTTCTTTTGTTTTGGCTGAAAAAGACTACAGGCCCAATGCTAGGAAAGCACAATAGATCAACATTTTACTACAAATGAGCCTTACCTGTTCACACATCATAACCTGCTAGGAACAATTGGTGATTATACTCCCCAAGGGGTCATTAAGGAAGCTGGAAAGAAAAAGATACATTAACTGCACCTCAGGTACAAGGAATTTCTCTAAGGGAAAATAGTTGCCAGGAAGAGTACTTGGGAGTGGCAACAAAGCCAACAAGGAGTGTGAAACTTAAGTATTTTCTACTCAGCAAGACAGAGTTTTATGCTAGGCAAAGCTGCAAGAAAATTGCAAGAGATCTGCTTGTAGGAGTAGGAAAAACATTAGAATCTTATCAGGAAAAAGTAGGAGATACCCATTGGGACCTTGCAAAAGTAGACTTTGAAGTCTAGAGCTATATATTAGAGATGTTTACAATAACTAAGAGTTCTTTGAGCTTGGTTGTTTTCTTGGGGAAGTTGCATTACCCAACTAGGTAACATCATCAATTTTAAAAAGGAGTGGGGTTTGCTCTTTGTTTATAGACAGGTGGCTTGCCCTATCAATATTGGTGGGAGAGTTCATAGTAGTACTTTGATTACCTTGATTTGTAATAACTGGAATACAGATGTTCGGGAATTTCACTACTGTATGACATGCTAAATCAGTCTACGGGAACACATTCTAGACTAAGGGTCTTCAAATCTGGCAAGTTTAAGACTTGCGGACTTCAACGCCCAGAATTCCTGAGCTGACATGACTGGAGGAGGAATTCTGGGCGTTGAAGTCCACAAGCCTTAAAGCTATCAAGTAGATATCTAGATGCATCGCTGTTGTTAAGCTTCCTGAAAATTTTAGAAACTATGTTCCAACATAATTGGAGAACATCAGGTAGGGAATCTGCCATAATAATGAATTCCTGCCTTTTATCACTACAAACATCAGAAAATTTCATAGTTGTTCCTATCCAAAGTTTACTGCCAATCTTTTTTCTACCATTTGAGTTAGTGCAGCTCCACCTTCCTTCTGTGAGCAACTTGGTAGAGATACTCCGATTCCATCAAATGAAACTTCTAGATGGATTTTGCTACAGTGATATTGTCTGAAAAAAACCAACCCTACATTATCGATGGATAGTTTGTAAAAGAAAGCGTGTATTGGTTGCTGTGGACATGAAAGCAATCTGGTTGTTTTGAAAACTGGCTGTGACCAGCATGCAAAATACTTGCTTTTTTTCCATAAGTGGGTTCATGCCTCATTAACTTCGTAGAGCTGAGCTATATCTAGATTTCAGTGAAGCAGAGGAATTGCCTAAAACACGGTGATTAGAAGGGAAAGCTGTTGCCTGGGTACTTTAGAGCTTAAATTTGAATATAATAGAAGCAAACCCCAACCCTCAGGGCTATATTATTCATATATGTCAAAAGTTTAACTTGCCTTTTATCGGCATGCAAACACTTGCAAGTTTTTTGTATTGTTCAGTCAGTGATAAAATTCCCTTTGATGTAACACCAAGATAGTACTTTGTGGCACAACAGTGCAAAAACTTTGTGGTTCATGATTTAGGAATCATGTTTTAGACACTTGATAGGATGAAAGAATATCTGGGGGGAAAATTCTTATATGGATGTGGTCCCATACCACCACATCTTTGATAGCTACACTTTGAATTATGAATGGAGATAAAAGAAAGGAAGAAAATAATACACCTTAGCACTGTAAGTCTGATACTGTTGCCAAGACAAGGAAAAGAATTCATAAAACAATACAGCCTGAGTTTGCTATTGGTATATATGTAAGTTCCAACATGGCTGCAGATCTGCTTCATGATGTTGGGTACATTAGGAATAATTCAACCATCTGTCATCCTTTGAAAACAACAGAACGTTGAGAGTTTTGAACTGATGGACAAGTCTACAGGTTCAGACAGCTGTGATGTAGTCAGCTGTGTCCTTGGGGAAATTCTCCTTTGCTTTCTTCAGCCACAGGTGCAGCTAAGGAGAATTTAAATAGCAAATAAGGGTTTGTTGGTGTGTTTTGCAGAAATGCGGGCCAGATTCAGTACAGAGAAATAATTTACAGTCAAATCAAGCATCTGAAATGTGTTGAAACTTTTCAAATGTACCCTGAAAAACATTTTAGGCTGACATAGAATCATGCCTTAAGAGAAGAGCTTTTTTGCAATATAATTAAAGCACATAAAGTTCATGCTTCAAAATACCCTTTGTAGGAGAAAATCACCCTGGTTTAAGTTTTGCCCATCTTTAATCATTTAGCATTACTTATAGAGGTTAAAGATTTTTTAAAAAAAAAATAATGATATAAGATTACCTAATTATTTCAGAACTGGCATTGTATTAGGAATCACCTCTTTCTACTTCTATTTGAAGGAGAAAGCCATTTTATCAGCCACAAAGAAAAAAACGGTTTAAAGAACCATGTCAAACATTTGGGAATGGTTATAAAAATCAAATATCTTCACTGCAATCTTTGGTCAGATTTTACAATTAAAAAGTCCAGTAAAAAGAGAGAATCATTTGTTGCTAAAGAAGAGAAAAATAATACGGCAATAAAACCACATTTTGAATTAAATGTTTTGCATAGCTGGTGAAGATATTTGGCAACATGGGCGTGTATGGGATAGTTACAAAAGTGGTAGGGGTTTCAGGACGAAACCTATGAAAACTATGTTACTCTTCCTTGACCTTCTTCAGCCCTTCTGATGTGTTTGGGTGGTCTGGTGAATTGGGTAAAGATTTTAGAAGCTGCAATTGTAGCATCACTAAAGGGCAGCAGGTTAAGAAGAGCTGGGCTAGCCATGAAAGCACCTTGGCTTATCTTTGTCTTGTCTGTTTTTCCAGATTAAGGCCTCAGGCATGGCTGCATCCCCTCAGGTCTTGTTTTCCTTGCTGCTTCTGGGCCTGTTCAGCAATACTGGGAGAGCACAGAGAAATCCCGAGGTATTCTGTGGAGGTTAGTGTCTCAGCTGGCTTTCTCTATGCCCCCAAAGGATTTGTGGTTCACAGGTTTGATAATTCTGCACAAATAAGCCAATAACTTCTCACTTAGTCTGTTCCCTTAATACCAGAGCTTTTTTTTAATGGAGACTGAAAGTCGGAGATGTTTCAATGAACCCTCATCATCCTTTCCTTACAAGTAAGTGGTCTTCAATTTATGACCACAAATGGGACCAGAATTGCCACTGCTAAGCAAGGAGGCTGTTAAGTGAGCCATATCCAATTTTACAACCTTCTCTTTTTTTGCCATGATGGTTGTTAAGTGAGTTATGCAGTTGTTAAATGAACACAGGAATGCTGCTGCAGTTGTGCAAATTCACACGACATCGGGATGCTGCAGCAGTTGTGAATTATGCCACTTGCCAAGTGCCCAAATTTTGATTGTGAGACTGTTGGAAGGCAGCAACTATTGTGTGAGCACTTCCCCCTCGCCATGCCATTGTAATTTTGAACAGTTGCTAAACAAATGGTTGTAAGTCCAGGACTACCTGCATTCTTTTTTTTTTCTCCATTGTTTCCCTTCATTGGAGTGATTAGAGTGTGTGCGCAAATCCAAAGTAGAATGGCAGAAATGGTGTAGCAGGGCCTCCTGCTTAAGTGGTAGTGGTGGGGTTGGACTAGATGACCTACAAGGTCCCTTCCAACTCTGATTATCTGTAAAAGAATCTGTAAAAAAATAATGCAGGACTGTAAACTAATCCATGGTTTCTGCTGCCTTGTCCCAAAGGTGCTTTTTTTCCCAAGAGGCAGCTGGGCTTTCTGATTTTTCTTTGAAGATGTTTCACTTCTCATCCAGGAAGCTTCTCCAGCTCCAGCTAGATGGTGGGGAATGGAAGGATTTATATTCCTTGCAGACAATATTACAAATCCTTCCATTCTCCGCCATCCAGTGAAAGCCAAAGAAGCTTCTTGGGTGAGAAGCAAAACGTCTTCAAAGAAAAAAACAAGAAACTCCATGGATTGTCTGCCTTGAATACAAAGAATGTATCTGATAATTTTAAAGAGTGAATTATCCTTTGGGTATAAGACCTTTTGCATCTGGGAAAGCTGGTGGAATTTATTTTATTTATTTATTTTGCCAAGCATGTAATAGATAACAGATATAAGTATAAACATGATTATTAATACATGAAATAGATACGAATAAAGGGGAACATTAGGACAGGGACAGTAGGCACATTGATGTGCTTATGTACACCCCTTAAAGATCTCTTATGAATGGGGTGAGGTCAACAGTAGACAGTCTAAGGCAGGGGTGGTATAGATAATTTTATGTACTATGCTTAGGTCAGACCTAAGGCATCATAGTTCTAGGTTGTCTAAGTCTAACATTTCAAGTCTGCTCCCCTTTGAAAAGACCTCGATCGTGTATCAGAATGGTCAAACAAATGACAACTTCAAATCTCAACAAATAAATGCTCTGTCTTACATATTGGCAAAAAAAAAACCCAGAAAATAAAATACAGGCTGAATAGTCAAGACCTTGTTGATGATCCAAACTCTGTCAAGGATCTTGGAATACTCATCTCTAATGATCTAAGTGCTAGAGCCCACTCTAACTACATAGCCAAAAAGGCATTAAAAGTTGTTAACCTAATTTTACGTAGCTTTTTCTCTGGTAATATTACACTAATAACTGCAAAACATTTGCTAGACCAATACTCAAACACAGCTCATCAGTCTGGAACCCGCATTACATATCTGATATTAACACAGTTGAGAAAGTCCAGAAATATTTCACAAGAAGAGTTCTCCACTCCTCTATTCATTGTAGAATACCTTATGCCACCAGACTTCAAATTCTAGACCTAGAAAACCTAGAACTACGCCGCCTTCGGTCCAATCTAAGTATAGTATATAAAATCATATAATGCAATGTCCTACCTTCAGCTTCAACCATAACAATACAAGAGCAAACAATAGGTACAAACTCAAGGTTAATTGCACCAAACTTGATTGCAGGAAATACGACTTCAGCAAGAGAGTGGTCAATGTCTGGAATACTCTACCTGACTCTGTGGTTTCTTCCCCTAACCCCCAAAACTTTAACCTTTTAGACTGTCTACTATTGACCTCACCCCTTTCCTAAGAGGTCTGTAGGGGGCGTGCATAAGCGCACCAACATGCCTACCGTCTCTGTCCTATTGTTTCTTTTATTTTTCTTATATGTATCCATGTATTCATAACTATGTTTTTATTTATACCTATTATTTTGTAAGCAATTGACAAACCAAATAAAAATAAAATAAGATATTCTGTTGTGGGTAGAGGAGTGGAGGAATCTTCTAGTGAAATATCTCTGGACTCTCTCGAATTGCCCCCACTGTTCTCTCCCCCAACCCCCGAAAAAGGGCCATGCTTAAGGCTGCTACTTTGAACCTTGCTTATGGCATCCACATCAATGCTCCTTATACTGATGGACTCATATGGTAGAAGACCTTGTAATTTGGTTCTTTCTTCCATTTCCAGTATCACATGTTTTTCTGGTGCAGCTTCTCAGTATAGGCGTTTTTGGAGCCAGGCTGAAATAGCAGCAAAACAGCAATAAGCTGATATATAATGCCAGTGGATGACATCTTGCTGGCTCTACCTTACTTCAGATTGAGGGTGAAGGGCTACCTGCTTGAATTGTCTGGTATTTACAAATAACACACTGAAGGCACAGTCTTCCTCAGAACCTTTTTATGATCAGGCAAGAAAAACCAAAAGTACCCATATAGACTGGGTGAAACCAGGCTCAATAGCAATAACTGTAAGAGGGATCTTGGAGTCTTAGTGGACAACCAGCTAAATATGAGCCAGCAGTGTGCAGCAGCAGCCAAAAAAGCCAATGCAATCCTAAATTGCATTAACAGAGGAATACAATCAAGATCAAGTGAGGTACCATTGCCACTTTATAAAGCCTTAGTAAGACCACACCTAGAGTGCTGCATCCAGTTTTGGTCACCACACTATTAAAAATATATTGAGACTCTAGAAAAAGTGCAGAGAAGAGCAATCAGGATGATTAGGGGACTGGAGACTAAAACATATGATGAACAATTGCAGGAACTAGGCTTGGCTAGTCTAGTGAAGAGAAGGACCAGGGGAGACATGATAGCAGTCTTCCAATATTTGAGGGGCTGCCACAGGGAGGAAGGGGTCAAACTATTTTCTAAAGCGCCTGTAGGCCAGACAAGGAATAATGGATGGAAACTGAACAAGCAGAGATTTAACCTGGAAATAAGGGGAAACTTTCTGACAGGGAGACCAATGGAATAGAAGTTGCCCTCGGAAGTTGTGGGAGTGCCATTACTTGAGACTTTCAAGAAGAGATTGGACTTCCACCTGTCAGAAATGGTGTAGGGTCTCCCGCTTGGGCGGGGGGTTGTACTAGATGACTTACAAGGTCCCTTCCAACTCTGATTATCTTTTATCCCCTTAAATTATTCTGCTATCCATTGCTCACCTACAATCTGAAATACGACCATTTCTAACACAGAGATCTCTCTGCTGATCTATCTTTATTGCTTGGGCCATATGATCCTTTATGGTTTTTTTGCTACAAGAAAATGACAGAATGTCATAAGAGAATAACCTTACTCAATAAGTAAGCATACATGTGGTCTTCAATTTATGAAGAGTCATTTAGCAACTATTCAAAAACTTATGACAGATCTCCATGGGGGTACCCACCTTCTGAGGGCCTTTTCCCCCCCTTCTCCTCCTCACCTTCTGATGGTCACATGATTGCATTTCAGATGCTCAGCAATGGATCCACATTTGCAATATTTGCAGGTTCCATTGGTGAATGTGCATTTTATATTTTTGCTGGAAACGAGCATATTCGTTGTTTTGACAAAACTGGCCTATAGCAAACAACCACAAGGTGGCTTAACAATTGCCACAAAAAGGTCATAAAATTGGGTCAATTACCTGGGTGACTTGCTTTACAACCCTCATGATATGACTAATGGGCAGGCTCTGTT
The DNA here is from genome assembly GCA_033807585.1 of Hydrophis major. Taxonomy (NCBI): domain Eukaryota; kingdom Metazoa; phylum Chordata; class Lepidosauria; order Squamata; family Elapidae; genus Hydrophis; species Hydrophis major. Next base: position 160,638,575 of record CM066343.1, read on the forward strand.
ACAGTCTTAAGTCAAACACTACCTATATCCCTGCTTTTATTTGTTTCCATTAAAGCCAGTGGTGGGATTCAAATAATTCAGCAACCGGTTCTCTGCCCTAATGATTTCTTCCAACAACCAGTTTACCAGAAAGTTAGCAACCGGCTCTCTCAAAGTGGTGTGAACTGGCTGAATCCCACCATTCGCCTAAGAGCAATTTCAACTCAGGGCGGTAGGATCGCCTCTGGAAGAAACCTGCCTAGGAGAGAAAATAAAATTTTGCTTCATCTACAGGTAGTTTGACGCTCACTTGATATGTTAAAATTGCCTTAGAAAAATAGTTGACTGGCATTGTTCGCCGTGCATCCCTCAGTACCTACAGACAAAGATTCAACCCCTGCAGTAGCACCCACGTTGCTCTCTCCTCCCCCCCAACACTTCTACCTGGCTGCAAACAATAAGGCTTTGTCATCCACTGACAGTTGTGCAGACAAGGGGGAACATTCTCCATCTGTGGTCTCCTAGCACGGAGGCGAGTGGTTGGTTTTTCAAACAGATGGCACCATGCGCTGTAAGAAACAAACGCCTCTCCCGAGACGGGTAACCTGACAAAAGTAGTTGCAACAACATATTGAAATAAATCCTCCCTTGATGTGTGCCAGGGCTTCGGAATCTTCAATTCCAAGAACTCTTGACAAAAGTCTGGTTTGGGTGATTCGAGTCCGGTGGTTTTGAGAGACAGGCCACCTTGTGTTTCCTGGAAAGTAGCAGAAGGAGACAGGGTGGCCAAAGACATGCCACCACTAGCAATGTGCTTTGATTGAAAAAGACCCACTGCAGTAGCAGCAAAGATGCCTTTTCCAGGCAGAAGGAGTTCAGCTCAGGCAGAAAGGTATTTTCTTCTGTTTGCATTTCTTTTCTTATCCTAGGAAATCTCCTGATTCGGCTTCAAGTATATATCTCTGGGATAAATTCCATAGAGGTAGTACTTGACTTATGACCAGTCCGTTAGCAGTGACACTGGAAAGGTCTTCAGGAATTTGGAGGGTTCTATAAACTAAAACTTTCTTGTGGGTGTCAAATTGTGGGAAGTTAAATCTCTGGACTGCTTTGCTGGAAACAGGCAACATATGGACCAGAGGTGGTATTCAGCAGGTTCAGCAGTTGAGCTAAGCCACGCCCGGGCTCCTTGCTGTCTCCTTCTTGCTCACACAGCAAACAGTTTCACTTTTCAAACAGCCCTCAATTCTCTCACACACTGACAGGATGATAGCCAGATGAATACCAAGGGATGCTGGTAGGCAGAGACAGATTTTTCCCCCTTATTTTCCTCCCCTAAAACTAAGCCCAGCCACATAGTTTCATAGCGAAGCACGAGTATCAAGCTAGTTATTTTATAAATAACTCAAGGTGGAGAACATATCTTCCTCCTCCTATTTTCCCCACAATAACAATCTTGTGAGGCGGGTTGGGCTGAGAGCAAGTGACTGGCCAAAGTCAGCCAGCAAGCTTTCATGCCTGAGGCAGGATTAGAACTCGTAGTTTCCTGGGGATTGGCCCAAAGTCACCCAGCCAGCTTTCATGCCTGAGGTGGGACTGGAACTCACCATTTCCTGGCTTCCAGCCTGATGCCTTCATCCCTAGGCCAGGCTTGCTCTATATACTCTCAGAATGATACACAGAGGGGACACTAACCTGTATCTGCTCAAAAACTGGTTATCACAGCTGTCAGAGCTGACTTATCCTCCTTATCCTCAGGTGATCTGAGAGGCACAGATCACAAGGCTATATTTCCATCAAAACCCTAATGCAGCATAGCTGGCTGGAGAATTCTGGGAGTTGAAGTCCACAAAGTCTTAAAGTTGCCAAGTTTGGACACCCCTGCCCTAAGGCAACACAATTCAGTACAACCTGATCTGAGATTTGAATTGGGAAGGTATGTGTAAAAATCCACCAATTTTTCCACCCTTTGAGTTGCTTCAGAGCCATTTATGACTTCAAGTCCAAATCATCTCTGAGAATTATTCAAAGTTTTAAGGCAATCGCCTCTACGTCAAATCAATGCTCCAGATCAACCCTTGCTCAGACTAATTCTTTTCTACCACAGCTTCTTTTCTTTCTTTCCTTTTTTTTAATTTGGAGGTGGAGGAGGAAGCAAGAATCCTTATGAAACTCTAATAGAGCTGAAATGTTTTTATTTCTTATTTTTCTAAGGATGACTGCGTGGGGCTTAAAAAGTTTGCAGGAACAATTAACCTTTGAGGCTGGTGTCCAGGGAGGGAGAGAGAGAGAGAGAGGGAGAGAGAGAGAGAGATGGTATTCAGCTTTGTTCGGGTATTTTCTCACGTCATTGTAGTTGTGCTTTTAAAGTTGTAGCAACGTTTCGGCAGAATCTCATCTGCCATCATCAGGCTTCTGTATTGTGTTCGTCTGTGAGTCAGACGTGGGAAAATATCCAAGCAAAGCTGAATACCATACATGTAAGTACCCGCGAAAACTTAAGAAAACACACACACACACACACACACACACATATATGGATCTTTGGTTATTCAGGTTTTCTCCTGCGTAAGATTGGAAGTATCTAGGCAACGTTTCGATGAAGTCTCATTCATAATCTTCAGGCTTGGTCTTCAGCTCTGTGCTTCTCAGAGTAATGTGAGCTTGCAGCTGCTTCTTCCTTTTAACTGCTAGTGGGGATGTGACTTGATTGGGTGGGGGCTTGGCTGTGTTCTGCACAACCAAGCCCCCACCTAAACAGAACACGCCTCCAGCCAATCAGAACACAGCCAACCCCCCCAACCAATCAGAACACAGCCAAACCCCCAATCAATGAGAACACACCCCTACCCAATCAGAACACAGCCAAGTCCCCACCCAATCAAGTCACACCCCCACTAGCAGTTAAAAGGAAGAAGCAGCTGCAAGCTCACATCACTCTGAGAAGCACAGAGCTGAAGACCAAGCCTGAAGATGATGAATGAGACTTCATTGAAACGTTGCCTAGATACTTCCAATCTTACGTGGGAGAAAACCTGAATAACCAAAGATCCACATACAAATACCCGCGAGAACCTCAGAAAACAAATATATATTTGTTTTCTTAAGTTTTCGCGGGTACTTACATGTCTGGCATTCAGCTTTGTTCGGGTATTTTCCCACGTCATAGTAGTGGTGCTTTTAAAATACACACACACACACACACACACATACATGCATATATATATATATCAAAAAAATAAGGGGAACACAAAATAAGACATCCTAAATCTGAATGAATGAAATATTCTTATTAAATACTTTGTTCATTACATAGTTGAATGTGCTGACAACAAAATCACACAAAATTATCAATGGAACTCAAATTTAGCAACCCATGGAGGTCTGGATTTAGAGTTACACTCAAAATTAAAGTGGAAAAAAATGCTACAGGCTGATCCAACTTTGATGTAATGTCCTTAAAACAAGTCAAAATGAGGCTCAGTAGTGTGTGTGGCTTCCATGTGCCTGTATGACCTCCCTACAATGCCTGGGCATGCTCCTGATGAGGAGGCGGGTGGTCTTCTGAGGGATCTCCTCCCACACCTGGACTAAAGCATCCCCCAGCTCCTGGACAGTCTATGGTGCAATATGGCATTGGTGGATGGAATGAGATGTGATGTCCCAGATGTGCCCAATTGGATTCAGGTCTGGGGAATGGGTGGGCCAGTCCATAGCATCAATACCTTCATCTTGCAGGAACTGCTGACACACTCCAGCCACATGAGGTCTAGCATTGTCGTGCATTAGGAGGAACCCAGGGCCAACCGCACCAGCATATGGTCTCACAAGGGGTCTGAGGATCTCATCTCGGTACTTAATGGCAGTCAGGCTACCTCTGGGGAGCACATGGAGGGCTGTGTGGCCCCCTTTCTGACCCACTGCCAAATCGGTCATGCTGGAGGATATTGCAGGCAGCAGAACGTTCTTTACAGTGTCTCCATCACATCTGTCACATGTGTTCAGTGTGAACCTGCTTTCATCTGTGAAGAGCACAGGGCGCAAGTGGTGAATTTGCCAATCTTGGTGTTCTCTGGGAAATGCCAAACGTCCTGCACACTGTTGGGCTGTAAGCACAACCCCCACCTGTGGACGTTAGGCCCTCATACCACCCTCACGGAGTCTGTTTCTGACCATTTGAGCAACCACATGCACATTTGTGGCCCGCTGGAGGTCATTTTGCAGGGCTCTGGCAGTGCTCCTCCTGTCCCTCCTTGCACAAAGACAGAGGTAGCGGTCCTGATGCTGGGTTGTTGCCCTCCTACGGACTCCTCCATGTCTCCTGATGTACTGGCCTGTCTCCTGGTAGTTCCTCCATGCTCTGGACACTACGCTGACAGACACAGCAAACCTTCTTGCCACAGCTCGCATTGATGTGCCATCCTGGATGAGCTGCACTACCTGAGCCACATGTGTAGGTTGTAGACTCCGTCTCATGCTACCACTAGAGTGAAAGCACCGCCAGCATTCAAAAGTGACCAAACCATCAACCAGAAAGCATAGGGACTGAGAAGTGGTCTGTAGTCACCACTAACTCCTTTATTGGGGATGTCTTGCTAACTGCCTATGCTTGCCACCTGTTGTCTATTTCATTTGCACAACAGCATGTGAAAATGATTGTCAATTAGTGTTGCTACCTAAGTGGACGGTTTGATTTCACAGAAGTGTGATTGACTTGGAGTTACATTGTGTTGTTTAAGTGTTCCCTTTATTTTTTTGAGCAGTGTATATGCTATCAGAGGTCATCACCTTAGATAAATTTATTCTCAAGGCTCTCTGTTCATACAAGGCATTTGTAGGTACAGATAGAACCTAGGTTCAATTTGACTCCTCAAATTGAAATTAAGTCCTGATAGAACCTAGGTTCAATTTGACTCCTCAAATGCACAGATCTGATTGAATGACCTTCATCCATGAGCTGTGGTGGCATAATAGCTAGAATGCGGTACTGCAAGCTACTTCTGCTGCCTGCTCACTGCCTGCAGTTCAACTGATTGATTCTCACCAGCTCAGCCTTTGGTCCTTCTGAGATCAATAAATTGAGGGTCCAGATTGTTGGGCACAATATGCTGACTCTGTAAACTGCTTAGAGAAGGCTGTAAAGTACTGTGAAGCGGTATATAAGGTAAGTCTATGCTATCACTATCCAGGCATTTTCTCTTAGCCCAACCCTATCAAACAGAGAAATTGTTGGGATAAAATTAAGAGATCTCTATAATAACGTTCAGCTCTTGAGGAAAGATGGAGCTCTGCAAATATACAGTTAATGCATTTGTTTATTTAATGAACTAACCTGTTTTTCAAACGAGTAGTTCACTACAATCCAGAACATAGCAAGGAGATCCCCCAAAACAGGCGAGGCATTCTGTAACTTCAGCTGTAGTGGACTTCATAGGACTTTATTGCTGTCAACTATGAATACTCAGCTGTGAAAAAAACAAGCTAATAAATAAATATAATCTAAATAATTTGGCTTCAGGCAGTAAAGGGGAGCACTTGTTCTGGGTAGCATTTGTGAACAAAGATGTTGTGTATGGGTGAAATCATGCATTGCGTTTGTGCTGCAGTTAAAGACATAGTACAGGTAGTCCTTGGCTTATGATCACAGTTGAGTACAGAACATCTAAGTAATGAGATCATTAAGAGAGTTGTACTTGATTTTACAATCTTTTTGCCACAATTGTTAAACAAACCACTTATTATATGAATCTGATTGATGATCACATGACCCCAGGATGCTGCAACCATCATAATAAATACATGCTGGTTGCCAAGCACCTGAATTTCGGTCAGATGACTTTGGGGCTGCTATAGAAGTTGTAAGTGCAAGAACTGGTTATGAACTACTTTTCCAGTGCTGTTGTAACTTTAAACGTCTGCTAAACCAATGGTTGGTATGTTGAGGATTACCTGCAAATTGCTCCTTGTGTCCATTTAGCTGAATCTTCACCTGTGCTTGTCCTGTGCTTTAGTTTATGCAAGATTTTTCCAACCTTCTGTTTTCTCCCATGAACATGTTTACTACAATGACTCAAATTTGGTGCTAGATGTCAGGCACTCAAGAAATGTACAAACAGCTTCTTTTGGGGAAGATTTATCTTCTACCTAGAGTGACAATGGAAAGTGGTATTCATTCTGTCCCATGGAGTGCGGGAATCCAGTTATTTAAGTAATAATAAGAATGCTTCATTGATTAGCCATAAAGCCATATCAGTTATTTCAATATTTATTTCCAGGCTTCATAGCTAATGCTTATTTGTCAGGATGCTAACGCTTTTGCTTCAGCTTCAGTTTCCTATCTGGGCTGAATTATTCAATTACAAGCTCTTTGACCTTCTCTCAACCTTTCTAAATTATTTCCAGCCTCCACACCAGTCTTTGGCAGGAGTTGAAAGATGTTTTGAGCTGAAAATTTCACAGCTTTACCACCCTTTCTAGACTGCCTGCTCCTGGTTTAATTGATTTTAAGGCAGACATGGAGCAGTATTAAGTTGCAGGGAAGAATGAACTAATTTTATGACTGGTTACACAATGCAGTTGTTTTTTTGAACAATTATATACTAATTGTTTGCCTTGAATAGAGTTGTTGGGAATTGTTCTTGGTGGTTTCTTGATTAGGCAGTTGTTTATTGTCAGTTTGTTCGTCTGAGTTTGTAATTCCTTAATTAGGTTATTGTTTATTACTTTGATTTTCTAGCCTTCTTCATAAATAAATAAGTGCATGTATGTGATGTTTTGGGAGTGGGAGAATATGTAGCTTTCTAGATGTTACAGAACTACAATTCCCAGCAATCCAAATTTGCAACAAGGCAATGAGAAAGGTTGGGAATTGCAGTTAAGTAAGTCACCAGGAAGTATTGTGTTATGCACCAGTGCGATAAATATAAAACATCCCAGTGGCCTTCTCCAGAGCAAGACACCTGAGCACGTGAGTGTAATGAAGAGGCAATGGCATCACACCAATCCTTGTGTGGTTCTGAGGCAATTAAGTTTAGAAGCAGAAAGATGGGATCTTGGAAAATAAAATAAATCAAGTGAGAAAAAGCTTTCTAGACAGCACAAAAATCATCGGTTGCTCTCTTTCTTCTTTAGAAGAGATTGTGAAGACCAGACTCCTCTCTAGAGCACTAAAAACCTCCACAGACTGTTCTCATCCTGGTCATTCATATTTTGAACTGTTACCATCAGGGAGACGTTATAGGTGTCTTAAAATGAGGACTAATAGACTGAGAAACAGTTTCTTTTCCAAGGCAATAGTTGTCTTGAATCAAACAGTGCATTTGTGATTTAGTCCTATGTATATAGCAGCATTTTAAAACTATCTAACTTACTATATGTCTTAGATAGGTTTTAGACTAGGTTTATTATTATTGTTGTTATTGTTATTGTTATTTTAATTATTATTGTAATTATTTTAATTATTAAATATTCTGTAGTGTGCTTGTGATGTGATGTTTGGGGCACTATGCTGGAGTAGTTTTCAAATTTCATGGTATCTGTAGAATGCAATGACAATAAAGGTATTCTACTTCTATTCTATTCTATTCTATTCTATTTTTACTCACAAAGTCTTACTCCAAGAAAATTATAGGGGCTGTAATATAGCCATTTCAAATGAGAAGCAATCTCATTTCACCATGTTTGATTTTCCCCCAGCCCAAACTCATACTCAACATAGACCAGCAATACTCAACAGACAAGCAATACATACCCTGTTTAGCTTTAGTCTGTCTATCTATCTATCTATCTATCTATCTATCTATCTATCTATCTATCTATTCCGGACGAGCAGGCTTGAAAGCCTGCACTTCGGATTGGTCCGCTAACAGCGGGTCGTGATTGGTCACTCCAGGCTGATCCAATTGACTAGTAAATGGGCTGCCGCGATTGGGCAAGCCAAGCACGGCAAGCTCAAATCGTTGTCATTGGCCGCTTAGCCGCAGCTAGCTCTATAAAAAGGGCTGCTGCAGCTAGGATATTTCGCTCAGATCAGAAGTCACTAATAAAGAGCTGTTGTTGCTATCTGAGTCTTGTCTCCATTCTTGGACCCATCCTTCCAGACTTAACACTGGTGATGAAGGTGGGATCCGGAGACAGCAGAGCTGACTGAACACTTGCAGAAGATTGACTGAGCACGTGGCTGACAGCGCGCAGACACCGGCAGAATGGCCAGCAGCGTTATACCACCCGCCCCGTTCGATACAGCCAGCGAGGACTGGGACTCATATATGGACAGGTTTCAGATGTTCCTAGAATCCAACAATCTGAAGGATGCCACTCCCAGCAAAAAACGAGCAGTCTTCCTGATACATTGCAAACCCGCCGTCTTTAAGATGGCCAAAGCACTTGCAAAACCGGCTGAAGTCAAATCGATGGACTGGGATACCCTTGCTCCCATCCTTCGAAACCATTACGCACCAGCAGTACCAACTCTCATCCACAAACACGAATTTTACCAAAGGGATCAATGCGAAGGTGAGAGCATCGGGGATTTTGTGGCTGACCTAAGGAACTTAGGCGGATTGTGTGGTTTCGCTAATCTAGAAGAGGCCATGCGGGATCGAGTCATCCTTGGCCTAAGAGACCCAACGGTCCAAAACAAGATCATGGCCAAAGGAGACATCTCCCTCGCAGATTCCATAGCCGATGCCACTGCAGCTGAAGCCACTTGTAAATCAGCAGCACGAATGTGCCAGGCCAATGGGGCCAACCGCCAACCCACTAACGATATGGCAACGCCATCAGAGAAATACATGTCAGACAGCCATCATGAAGACATCGAAACCTCATTGGATAATGAAGAGGAAGAAGTCCACAGACTCCGGTCAGAAGAACGAGACCAGCAGGGTCGTAAATTGAATTTCCAATGCGCCGCATGTGGGGGAAACCACCCACAATCTGAATGCAGATTCCTAGATGCCATCTGTCATTTTTGCGAAAGACGAGGGCATATTGCTAAGGTATGTCGGAACAAAAGAGGTTCCAGCCCCAGACGGAAAGAAAACAATTCCAGACAAACCGAGGGCAACCCCACCACAAATCAGGACTGCTCAAACAACCAATGGAATCAGTACAACAGACCCCGGAAGTTTACTGGTGCACCCGGACGAGAAGAAGCACATCAGACTATCACCATCAGCCACGCTTCATCCTTGGACACCAAAAAAATCCATGTAGAGGTCACCATTGAAAATCAACCTTGCATCATAGAAGTGGACTCCGGGTCTTCTCTATCCATGATCTCCTGGAAAACCCTAAAGCAGCTGATTCCCCACATCTACCGCCAAGACCTCTGCATCCAGAGACTCATATAAAAGCACTACCAGGGCAACCGGATTCCGGTTGCTGGCACCAGTCATTTCCAGGTCTCCTTCAAGGACCACACCGCATTACTACCACTCACTATCGTTGACAGAGACCGACCCAGCCTACTGGGTCTACAGTGGTTCGCACCATTAGGAATCTGAATAGCAGGCATCAACCAAATTGAAAACGAAGACTGGAAAGCGGCCCTCGTCCAGGACTTCCAAGAAGTCTTCAGTGAAAATCTAGGCAAGTACAAGGGGTCCCCTATCTCTTTTAATCTCCGCCCTGACATCGCGCCCATTCGCCTAAAACCATGCCGAGTCCCTTTTGCTCTCAAATCCAAAATTGACAAGCAACTGAACAAACTAATTGCACAAGGCATGTTAGAACCCATTGATCACGCCCAATGGGAGACCCCAATTGTCACCCCCATAAAACCTGACGGGTCTTTGAGAATTTGTGGAGATTACAAGGCCACCCTCAACCACGCATTACAGCAGAGCGCCTATCCAGTACCAGTGATCCAGCATCTCCTTCACTCACTTGGGGGTGGCAGAATATTCGCAAAGCTTGACCTGGCCCAAGCTTATCAACAGTTGCCAATAGATGCTGAAACCGCTGAAGCCCAAACCATAGTTACACACCGGGGCGCATTCAAATGTAACAGGCTCCAGTTTGTCGTAAGCGTAGCACCAGGCATTTTCCAAAGTCTGATGGAGAGGCTGTTGCAGGGCATTAAAGGGGTCATGCCCTACTTCGATGACGTGTTAATAGCTGCCCCAACAAAGAGTCAGCTAGAGAAACGACTAAGAACAGTCCTACAAAAGTTCAAAGATGCTGGCCTCAAAGTAAAAAAGGAAAAGTGCCAGTTATGCACTGAAAGGGTTAAATTTCTTGGTTACCTCCTTGACAAACAAGGAATTCACCCTACGGAAAAGAAATTGGCAGCCATCAAAAATGCCCCGAGACCAAAAAACAAAACAGACCTTCAAGCCTTCCTGGGACTCATTAACTTTTATAACATTTTCCTACCCCAGAAGGCGACCTCGCTGAACCCCTTCATAGACTCCTCGATAAAAAGGCTTCCTGGTTTTGGGGACAACGGGAGGAACATGCCTTTCAACAAGTAAAGGACCTTTTAACTTGGGATGCAGTGCTCATCCAATATAATGAAACAATTCCATTAACTGTGACTTGTGACACCTCACTGTTTGGGGTAGGAGCCATCCTGAGCCATGTTTTATCCAACAGCACGGAGGCACCTATTACGTTTTTTTCAAGAACTTTTGTCAAAAACAGAAAGGAACTATAGTTACCTACCTAGACAAGGAAGCCCTCACCATAGTATCTGCAATCAAAAGGTTCCACGAGTATGTGTATGGGAGATCATTTTCCATCATCACAGATCATAAACTATTACTCGGCATCCTGGCAGGCGACAAACTACTCCACATATTCTATCCCCTAGAATGATGCGATGGTCAGAGTTCCTAGCCGCCTTTGACTATCAATTGAGACATCGCCCGGGGAAAACCATTCCCCACGCAGACGCTTTGAGCCTCTCTCCACTACCAGAACGCCAAGATGACCCAGCTCCCACACTACCAATACTACAAATTGAGACCCTTCCCTCACCTCCACTAACAGCACAAGACATCGCACTAGAAACCAAAAAAGACTCATGCTTGGCACGAGTTCTTGGCTGGGTGGAGAGGGGATGGCCAGAAGTCAAACCCAACGAAACCTTCAAACCATTTAAAAACAGACAAACAGAACTTTTCTCACAAAGAGGGTGTGTGTTATGGGGAGACCGAGTGGTCATACCAGCAAAACTACAAAAAAAATTCTACAATTACTGCACGATGGGCACCCGGGCATTGTACGGATGAAAGCGCTGGCAAGGAGCTACGCCTGGTGGCCAGGTATGAATAAACAAATTGAAACCTGGGTTGCCACCTGTAGCAGATGCCAAGAGACGCGCTTGGCCCCACCAAAAGCTCCACCAACCGAATGGGAAACACCCAGAGGCCCCTGGTCGCGAATCCATATCGATTTCGCGGGACCTACAAAAGGGCATATTTTCCTGATAACAGTAGATGCATACTCTAACTGGCTCGAGGTTAACAAAATGAAGACTACCACCACAGATGCAGTCATCAAGAAATTGAACAGACTTTTTGCAACGCACGGCTTACCAGATGTCCTGGTATCCGACAATGGCCCTCAATTTACCGCCTTAGCCTTTGAACAATACTTAGCAGACCGTGGCATACGACATGCACTGACATCACTGGCACATCCAGCAGCGAATGGTAGAGCTGAACGAATGGTTCAGTTCACAAAAAAAAACTCTACAAAAAATGGAACAAGGCAACATCCATGATAAAGTCACCCGGATGCTCCTGCTCCAGCACATCACACCAAACAGTATGACCAACAAAAGCCCAGCTGAACTTCTGATGACCAGAAAACTCAGATTGCCCCTAGACCGCCTACACCCTGCGTACACCCCGGAAAAGCCCCTGGGCTCCAGCAGTAAACACCGCACCTTTAAGGTAGGAGACCCCATATTCGCAAAAAACTTTTCAGGAGACCTATTGTGAATCCCTGCCAAAATAAGTCAGATTACAGGCCCCTATTCCTACTGCCTAGAAACCACAGATGGGAGAGTGTGGAAATGCCACATCGACCAACATCGACCACATCTCCCATCAGTGACCCCAACCATGAAACCAGAGGGGGAGGGAGAACCGGGGATTCTGGAATAGAACCAATATCTGGCCGAGAGGAACAAACCCCACGATCACCACATCAAAGCCAACAATACTCACCAGCTGATGCAGAGCAGTGGCAATCGAGCGTCTCACCTAATAACAGCAGCTGAGCAGGTTCAGCGAGCCCGGAGAGCCCAAGCGATAGCAACGAAGGACGCGTTTCAATCATCCCAAGGTCACAGAAGGGAGTCACAGCTATGGAACCGGATCACCATTCCAGACAATCCCAACAAACAGCCCATCGGAACCCAAAACCGAGCACAGACCTTTTGAACTGCGAAAGTCAGGTAGACAGGTGCGAAGACCTGCCTACCTGCGAGACTATATAACCCCACCCTTTAGACGGAACCTAGAGGGGAGGGGTGAAAGCCTGCACTTCGGATGAGTCTGCTAACAGCGGGTCGTGATTGGTCACTCCAGGCTGATCCAATTGGCTAATAAACGGGCTGCCGCGATTGGGCAAGCCAAGCGCGGCAAGCTCAAATTGTTGTCATTGGCCGCTTAGCCGCAGCCAGCTCTATAAAAAGGGCTGCTGTGGCTAGGATATTTCGCTCAGATCAGAAGTCACTAATAAAGAGCTGTTGTTGCTATCTGAGTCTTGTCTCCGTTCTTGGACCCATCCTTCCAGACTTAACACTATCTATCTATCTATCTATCTATCTATCTATCTATCTATCTATCTATCTATCTATCTATCTATCTATCTATCTATCTCAAGCCTGTCTTATATCAGCGAGCACATTTCAGTTTAGCAACTGCATGCATTGATGAATTTCTTTTTTAAAAAATACAGATTTCTGCAGGTCTAGGTAGGTAACCTTAGGACCCCTGAATTTACCCTTCATCTCCTCAGAGGTGTTTAATGGTTGATTTTAGCCCATTTAGCCAGCAGCTGGAATTTACAGTCAGATTTAGCTTTTAACCACTCCATGCAAGGGTGCTGCGCAATAATTCCACTTCGGTTTAAAGAGAGCAAAACAGTCAATAGTAATTCTAACTGCAAAACGTGATTAGGAGACTTTGCTGAAACAACCAATCAGCTAGGGCCATAGATGATGAGCTTTGTTGGAATGGGTTTTGTTATCTTTTGACACTTTATTGGGCCACAATTTCTTTTGGGAAGTGGAAAGGGTATTTGTATGAGAACATACGGCATTCCCTTTTGAAAGATGCCAAATCTTTAACTCAGGGATGTCAAACTCGATTTTCACTGAGGGCCGCATCAGGATTGGGTTTTACCTCAGGGGGCTGAGGTGGGTGTGGCTAGGTTGGGCATGGCCAGCATGATGTCAGTTGTGTCGGGACTCAGGTGGCACCTGTGGTGGCTTGAGCACTCTGGAACTCAAAAAGAGGCTCCTGAGTTCCATTTTGGGCTGCGGCCTCCTGCAAACCTCCATCAGCAAAAACAGAGCGAGGGAGGTGATGAGCTCCATTTTTGCTGTCAGAGGCACCAGGGGCTGGTCCTTCAGTGTTTCCAGGGCAACCTCATGGGCCAGTTCTAAGCACCCTGTGGTCCAGATCTGGCCCTCAGGCCTTGAGTTTGACACCCTCTGCTCTAACTAGACCAAAAACAAAATCTCCCTCTTCCCTCTGGGAAAATATAGCTTTATTTTTCATCACATCTAGACACAAGTGTTCCATTTAGGTTACAGGTAGTCCTTGACTTACGACCATTTGCTTAGTGACTTTTCAAAGTTAAATGGCACTGGGGAAAAAATGACTTACGACTGATATTCACACTGCTGTAGCATCCCCATGTCGCGTGATCAAAATGCAAGTGTTTTGCAAACAACAAATTTTGGGCTCAATAATGGTCATAATTCTAAGACCGCCGGCATTTGCATTAGGTCTGTGTGCTTGTAGCAAGAAGGACAAGACACATAGAGAAGGGAGGAAGGAGGAGGGGAAAAGGAGGAGGATGAAAAAAGGAAGGAGGAGGAGAAGATGACGATGCAGAAGAAGAAGAGGAGGAAGAAAAATGTATTTTATGGAAGCTATATTGTATAATGGACGGTTGAGGGAGCTAGGTATGTCTAATCCAGTGGTTTCTAACCTTTTTTTCACCCCGCACCCCTAAAGAAACTTCACTCGAACCTCACACCCCCTGAAATTTAGACTTTAGGAACTACTGAACGTGTTAAATATATGGTAGGATTGAATCTTTTCAGCTATGTATGTGACGGCCACTAAATAACGATACTTAACTCTAAAATGAAAACAAAATTAATCCATTGCATAATAAATAAAAATGCCAACATATAGCCAATATCCTATTATTTACCTGGACTTTTCTCGCACCCCCTGGAATATCGTCTCACACCCCAGGTTGGCAACCCCTGGTCTAATCTATTGAAGAGGAAGATTAGGGATGACATGATAACTCTTCCAGTTCTTGAGGGGACGACATAGAGAAGAAAGGGTTAACTTATTCTCCAAAGCAACTGAAGGAGGACAACCAGCAGTGGGCGGAAACTCATTAAATGGAGATCCAAACTGGAACTAAGGAGAAATGTCCTGACAGTGGGAGCAATTCACCAATGGAATAGCTTGCCTCCCTCCGTTTTGGGTGCTCCATCCCTGAAGGTTTTCAAGGATAAACCTTTCAAGGACAAATGGACACTATTTGTCCAGGACTGCCTTGGGGGGGGGGGGTTGCAATAGAAGAGGTCAAGATCCCTTCCAGCTCTACGATTCTATGCTCCATTTTTTTTAACTAGCTAAGTTTTTTTTTTTTTTAAAGAAACAACATTAGATGTTATTCTTCCTACAGAAACAGCTTTCTATTGCAGTCGGCAGGATTAATCCTTGCACACCTAACAGCATTGAGGCATAGAAGAGAAGTAGGAGACCATCCTGGTTTGCATAGCGCATGCTATAACAGCAAGAGGTGCTGATTCACTCTGTCCCAACATTTCCACTCCACATTTTCTCAATTCTTTGGGAATTCCCTATTCCCTTGTAGTTCCCTGTTTTAGCCAGATGTGGGTAGTGGTGGATGGTCTGAAATCGGACTCTTATTAAATCAGAAATCAAATATCAATTTGCCAGGATCATATCCCAGGTCAGAACAGGTTGAGTTGGAGAAGTAGAGTTTTGGCAGGGTCCTCTATGACCATAGAGATAGTTCTCAACTTATAGCAGTTTGTTCAGTGACCGTTCAAAGTTACAATGGCATGGAAAAAAAGTGACTTATACTCGTCTTTTTTTTACACTTACAACCGTTGCAGCATCTCCATGGATTTATGATATCAACATTCAGATGCTGGCAACTGGTTCATGCTTATGACGGATGCAGTGGGTCATGTGATCACTTTCCGACAAGCAAGATCAATGGGGAATCCAGATTCACGTAACAATCCTGTTGCTAACTTAACAACTACAACTCCTGTGATTCGTTTAACAACAAGAAAAGTCATAGAAAAGAGGAAATTCACTTAGCAATAGAAATTCTGGGGGTCAATTGTGGTCATACATCAAAGACTTACCTGTATCTATAGAATGTGAGAGAAAGCATAAGAGGGGTATTTCTCTAATAATTAATGTCTGTCATGCTTTTTTTATCCAAGGGCCTAATAGGGAATAAAACATTTGAGTTTTCCTTTTTCTTTTCCTGATAATCAATTTCCTTCAGAAAGTTTCAGAGAGGAAGGGGGAATGAAAAGGAACTGCATAACCCTTACAGCAGGAGTGTCAAATTCAAGGCCTGTGGATTGCATTCGGCATCTAAGGGTGTTTAGATCTGGCCCTGGAAACAGTGAAGGTGGTGGTACCTCTGGCAATGAAAATGGAGCCCGAGTGGGCTATGTGCCACCTCCCTGAGCTCTGTTTTCACTGCCAGAGGGCTGCAGGAGGTCATCGTGGCCAAAAAACGGAGCCCGGGCTGGCTGAGCACAAGTCCACCTACCCCCTGGGCTCCATTTTCCCTAGCAGAGGGCTGCAAGAGGCTCTCACGACTGAAAACTGAGCCTTAATGTGTGATATCAAGTGGGCCATACCCCCTGCCTATCAGAGGTGGTATTCAACAGGTTCTGACCAGTTCCGGAGAACCGGTAGTGGAAATTTTGAATAATTCAGAGAACTGGCAAATACCACCTTTGACTGGAGATTTTACAATATCCTTCCCCTGCCACGCCCACCAAGCCATGCCCACAGAACCGGAAGTAAAATAATTTGAATCCCACCACTGCTGCCTATGCCGTCCCCTGCCCCCCTGAGGTCAAACACAACCCTGATGCGGCCCTCAAATCGAGTTTGACAGCCCTGCCTTCTTAGAGTGTTTCCTATACACCCTTTGGATAAAATATAACTACTTGGAACCAGTGGTGGATTCCAATTTTTTTTACTGCTGGTTCTGTGGGCATGCTTAGTGGGCATGGTGTGGCTTGGTGGGGTGGCAGGGGAAGGTTATGAGAAAACAGCTCAAAATATTTCTCTACTTGATATCTGTTCTGTACCTTCATTAGCATTCTTGAAACCCCGCACTTTGATTGGCCAAAGCGCGGGGCAATTGGTTTAGCGAGCCGCAGTGATTGGCCCGCTAAGAATCTCCTGCGATTGGTGGATACGAATCACGGGAGATTCAAAGCGGTGCCATTGGCCGTGGCCGCCGCGGCTTGAGAATAAAAAGCCGTTGTTTTTCCCTTGGAGCCAGATCGGTTCCGGGGACCAATAAAGAGCTGAAACCTAGTCACCACCTCCTGGTCTCTTTACCGATGGACACAACACTGGCGACGAAGGTGGGATCCCGATTCTGAACCCCAGCAAGCATATGTCCGACAGAAGCAAGACCGACGAGATGGCCAGCATCGCTCCACCCGTGCCCTTCAACCCCGCTAACGAGGACTGGGAATCCTACACGGACAGATTCCGCATGTTCCTCGAATGCAGCGACATGAAGGACGCCACCGGGCTGAAGAAACGAGCCGTCTTCCTGACACACTGCGGGCCCGCAGTGTTCAAGATGGCGAAAGCCTTTGCGAAACCCGCTGACGTCACCGGGATGGACTAGGCCGACCTCGAATCTTTACTCCGAAAACACTACGCTCCAGCCGTGCCCACCCTCATCAGACGGCACGAGTTTTATCGGCAGGACCAGAGGTCAGGCAAAAACCTCAGCGACTTTGTTGCGGAGCTGCGGAACCTAGGAGGACTATGCGGGTTCTCTGACATGGATGAGGGCCTACGGGACCGAGTCGTGCTCGGGCTTCGGGATCCAGTCCTACAGAGTCGGCTGATGGCCAAAGGCGACATCGCCCTCGCTGATGCCATCGCTGAAGCCACTGCAACCGAGGCCACCAGGCAGTCAGCAAACCACATGCGGAGACCGCACCATGAACAACAACCCTGGACGGGCGACCGAGGCCCAACCGGAAGCAAGTCACTGCGAAACTACCACCCACCATGGTGAATTCCACTCCGCCTCCGACACTTCGGACGAGGAGGAGGAAATCCACCGGCTCCAGGCAGGACATGACCAGCGCAGTCGGCGGGGTCGTAAGTCGGGGACCGCATGTGCCGGTTGCGGAGGCAACCACCCTAGATCCGAGTGCCGGTTCTTTGACGCAGTCTGCCGGCACTGTGACAAAAAGGGTCACATCGCCCGTGTATGCCGATTAAAGAAAGCCTACAGCCCCAGACAGCGGGACCACAGCGAGCGGAGACGGGACACCACACCCCCCAGAACCAGAGATCGCCCAGCCGACAGCCGTTGGGACCGGAGCGGGCGAGCCCGACGAGGTGGCGAGACCCGGCGGAAGGAGGAAACCCACCAGACGGTCATCATCGGCCACGCATCAACCATCCTCATCCAATACAACGAGACCCTACCACTAGCCGTCACATGCGACGCATCACCTTTCGGCGTCGGCGCCATCCTCAGCCACACTCTCCCCGACGGAAAAGAAGCACCCATCGCCTTCTTTTCAAGGACCCTCACTGAACCAGAGAGAAACTACAGTCAGTTGGACAAAGAGGCCCTGGCTATCATCGCCGCAGTGAAAAGGTTTCACGAGTACCTCTACGGCCGGACGTTCACCATTATCACCGACCACAAGCCGCTGCTGGGAATCCTCGCAGGGAACAGGGCCACCCCGAACATTCTGTCTCCTAGAATGACAAGGTGGTCCGAATTCCTTGCCGCCTAAAGCTACCGGCTCACACACCGACCCGGTAAGACGATCACACATGCAGACGCTTTAAGCCGCTCACCGCTACCCGAACTAGACACCAACCTAGCACCCATGACGACCACCCTCAGCATAGAGACTCTACCCGATCTACCCATAACCGCGTCAGACATTGCCCGAGAAACTAATAAAGACAAATGTCTGGCACGGGTGTTACATTGGGTAGAGAAAGGGTGGCTGGAAAAGGACAACGACGAGACATTCAGAACATTCCAGAACCGGCAAACAGAACTCTCGCTACAAAAAGGGTGTGTACCGTGGGGGGATAGGGTGGTTATCCCAGAAAAACTGCAAGGGAAGGTACTGGAGTTGTTACACGAGGGGCACCCGGGCATAGTTAGAACAAAAGCCCTGGCCAGGAGTTACGCTTGGTGGCCAGGGATGGACAAACAAATCGAGGCTTGGGTAGCAAGGTGTCAATGCTGCCAAGAAACCAGACCAAGCCCACTCACAGCACCGATCCTAGAATGGGAAACCCCCAGGGGACCTTGATCTAGGATCCACATAGACTTCGCCGGGCCCACAAAGGGACATACATTCCTCATAACCGTAGATGCTTACTCCAACTGGTTGGAGGTAAACAACATGAAAACCACCACCACAGAGGCCGTGACCAAGGAACTTTGCAAACTCTTCGCAACACACGGCCTCCCAGATGTCATCGTGTCAGACAACAGGCCCCAATTCACCTCTCTGGAATTTGAAAAATTCCTAGCGGAACGGGGCATACGACACGCACTGACAGCCCCAGCGCATCCGGTGGCGAACGGAAGGGCAGAATGGATGGTTCAATTCACGAAAAAAACCATCCAGAAAATAGACCACGGGGAGATCCAAGACAAAATAAATAAAATGCTTTTCATACAGCACATAACCCTGAACACTACAACAAACAAAAGCCTGGCAGAGCTACTAATGGGGAGGAAAATAAGATCCCCACTCGATAGACTGCACCCCACATACAACCCAGAGAAACCCCCAAACTCCTCCAGTAAGTACCGATCCTTTGCACCAGGCGATGCCGTCTATGCAAAGAACCTAACCGGAGACCCACTATGGGTACCAGCAACCATAACCCAACTGACAGGTCCCCGCTCGTACCGGCTACAAACAACCGACGGACGAGCATGGAAATGCCACATCGATCAATTAAGATCAAGGACAGCCACAAGAAACATAACCGACATGCAACCAAACATAACCAATCCCCTTAACACAAACCAAGAGGGGAGGGAATACCCCAGAAACCAAATATACCCCAGAAACCAAATCCCAGAAGAAAGGAACCAGCCATACTCACCAGCAAGAAGCCAGCTCGGAACCTCACCAGGAAGAAGCAGCCAGGCCAGCTCGACCAGCCTGGAAAGACCAGGCGGGAGCCGCGAAAACCGCAGCTCAACCAGCCTGGGTAGACCGGGAGGGAGCTGCGATGAGCGGCCCGGCAAAACATACCAGGCGGTTTCACCAACGAGTCCGAGAGACACAGAGAACCCGACTGAACCGGCCAGGATCCAACCCACGACTGACCTACGCAGGTCCAGTAGGCAAGTACGGAACCCCGCCTACCTACGGGACTACGTTACGTAGGATCAAACCAAGAGGGAAGGGGTGTTCTGTACCTTCATTAGCATTCTTGAAACCCCGCGCTTTGATTGGCCAAAGCACGGGGCAATCTGATTGGTTTAGCGAGCCGTGCTGATTGGCCTGCTAAGAATCCCCCGCAATTGGTGGATACGAATTGCAGGAGATTCAAAGCGGTGCCATTGGCCGTGGCCGCCACAGCTTGAGAATAAAAAGCCGCTGTTTTTCCCTTGGAGCCAGATCGGTTCCGGGGACCAATAAAGAGCTGAAACCTAGTCACCGCCTCCTGGTCTCTTTACCGACGGATACGACAATATCTTCACATTTAGGACAGCGGTTCTCAACTTTTTTGACACCAAGGCCCAGTTTTGTGGAAGACAATTTTTCCACGCATTAGGTGTGAGGAGGGATGGTTTCAATTTTGCTTGGTTGCCCACCCTTGTGGCCTCAGAGTTGGAGACCCCTGACATATAGCGCATTCTCAACCCTTGCAAAGAATCTGAAAGCTAATTGCTTTCATTTTTACCTACCTCTAATGAGGTGTACGAATAACCTTGAGAAAAAATGAGGAAGAGCTGCAACCAAAACAAAGGGTTAGATAAGAGAAACTGTAACCTGAGTACAAATCTCAAACAAGACAGCCCTGGGTTCCTTTGAAGTTTAATAAATAAATCAAATAAGATAAAGGCAGAGAGTAGGGAGGTATATTCACACTTGCAAGATTCTTTTATTGTAATTCTATAGTAAAAGTAGGATTAGTATTCATACTTTTGTTTTCTTTTGTCCGGTGAATTAGATTGACTACCTCAAAAATGCTAAAAATACAATCAACTAATCAGTGTCTTGTCCAAATGATCAATAAAAGAGTACAAAAACTGCCTTGACACTGGTATTAGAACAAAATAATAATAATAATAGTCTCCTTAGCCTCAAAAGCCGAATAAATTGCAAAAATGTTAATTGTGAAGGTAAACTTTCTGTCTGCCAAGCTGTGATTCAACTGTTTTAAAATATATGTCTTGCAGGCAGTGAAGATCAAATTGTAATCTATAGATATTTTTGCAATTGGATAATTTTCTAATAGTTGTATCATTGTGGCACAGTTTGGCAGGGGCTAGAATGGGAAAAGGAGAAAATTACATTGTAAGTAATATTTCCTGGCAAGTAGGAGGAATGGATGGTAAAGCCCTGTGGAAAATGCAGAAAGAGACTAATTGATACCTTCAGTATGATGATGTGATCATGAAGGTGATTGTAATGATTAATTAAACTTCTGTGCTGCCTGGCCAGTGGTGGGATTCAACTTTTTTTTACTACCGGTTCTGTGGGCGTGGCTTGGTAGGTGTGGCAGGGGAAGGATACTGTAAAATCTCCAGTCAGAGGTGGTATTTGCTGGTTTTCCAAACTATTCAAAATTTCCGCTACCGGTTCTCCAAAACTAGTCAGAACCTGCTGAATACCACCTCTGTGCCTGGCTTTAAATAATTCTGGGCAATCAAAGATAGAAAGTACAATACAATAATCATGATAGATAATAGGGGTTAAGGCAGCAGGATAGGAACTGGGAGACAGTGAGGTCTAGTCCTAAAAGCTGGCTGGGGGACTTTGGGTCAATCACTAGGCCAGTGGTGCATATCCTTTTTCGGCTTCCGTGCTGATAATTGTGCATGCATTCCATTACCCAGAAGGCAATGTGTGCAGCCCCCATCCCTGCGCATGTAGGCATGACCTTATAGCAATAGCAATAGTACTTAGACTTATTTACCACTTTATAGTGCTTTACAGACCTCTCAAAGTGGTTTACAGAGTTAGCATATTGCCCCCAACAATTTGGCTCCTCCTTTTACCCACCTCAGAAGGGTGGAAGGCTGAGTCAATCTTGAGCCTGATGGGATTTGAACTGTCAAATTGCAGTAGGAGTAGCTTGCAATATTGCACTCTAACCACTGCACCACCGAGGCTCCCTAATGATTATATGAGTTATATGATGAGTTATATATTGCCTTAGGCATGAAAGCCAATTGGGTGACTTTAGACCAGTGGTGGCTGTTGTGTCCGCGAAATGGTGCCAGGAGTCGGTGACTTAGTGCAAAGCTCTTTATTGGTGTGCTGGAACCGAGCTGGCGAAAGGAAAAAAGCCCGTGGCTTTTATTCCTTTCGCCGCGGCGGCCGCGGCCAATGGCACCGCTTTGAATCTCCCGTGGTCGGAACGGACCAATCGCGGGAGATTCTTAGCGAGCCAATCGGCGTGGCTCGCCTGACCAATCGGAGAGCCCCGCACTTTGGCCAATCAAAGCGCGGGGATCTCGAGTATGTTAATGAAGGACAGAACACCCCTCCCCTCTTGGTTCAGTCCTTACGTTGCATAGTCACGTAGGTAGGCGGGGCTCCGTCTGGTCCTACTTGACCTGCGCAACTCAGTTGTAGGCTGGATCCTGGCCGGTTCGGTTGGGATCTCCTCTGCTCCTGTTGCTGTCGTGGGAACCGGCTGGTTGATCGGGCCTGTCCCTTCTCCGTAGCTCCCTCCTGGGCCTTCCGGGTTGGTTGAGCTATGGGTTTCGCCGCTCCCGCTCGGTCTTTCCGAGTCGGTCGAGCTGGCTTGGCTGTTCCTTCCTGGCGAGGGGTCGTGATGGCTGCGTTCCGGTGAGTACTGCTGGTTTATTTTTCTTTGGCTACGGTCCCCTGGGTATTCCCTCCCCCCTTGGCTTGCGTTGCGGGGGTTGGGTTCATTTGTTTGTGCGGTGGCGGCTTGTTGGGTTGCAGTTCTCGACCTAAGTTGGTCGATGTGGCGTTTCCACGCTCGTCCGTCTGCTGTTTGTAGCCAGTACGAGTGTGGGTCTGTTGCTTGGGTGATGATGGCTGGGATCCATAGAGGGTCTCCCGTCAGGTTTTTTGCATATACGGGGTCCCCGGTTGTGAAGGTTCAGTGTTTGGTGCTTGAGTCTGGGGGCCTCTCCGGGTTATACGTGGGGTGTAACCTGTCGAGTGGGGACCTTAGCTTTCTACCCATTAGTAGTTCGGCTGGGCTTTTATTGGTTGTGGTATTCAGGGTTATGTGTTGGGTGAAGAGTAGTCTGTTGATTTTCTCTTGGATCTCCCCGTGGTCTATTTTCCGGATGGTCTTTTTAGTGAATTGGACCATCCGTTCCGCCTTACCGTTCGCCGCCGGGTGCGCCGGTGCTGTCAGCGCGTGGCGGATGCCCCTTTCCGCTTGGAATTTTTCGAATTCCAGCGAGGTGAACTGGGGCCCGTTGTCAGAGACGACGACGTCTGGGAGGCCATGTGTTGAAAAGAGTTTGCAGAGTTCTTTGATCACGGCCTCCGTGGTTGTCGTCTTCATGTTGCTTACCTCCAGCCAGTTGGAGTAAGCGTCAACTGTTATGAGGAAGGTGTGTCCTTTTGTGGGGCCGGCGAAGTCTATATGGATTCTAAACCACGGTCCCCTTGGGGTTTCCCACTCTAGGACGGGTGCTGTGGGTGGGCTGGGCTTCGTTTCCTGGCATCGTTGGCACCTAGCTACCCAGGCCTCTATTTGTTTGTCCATCCCTGGCCACCAAGCGTAACTTCTGGCCAGGGCTTTAGTCCTCACGATGCCAGGGTGCCCCTCGTGTAGCATTTCCAAAACCTTCCCCTGTAGCTTTTCCGGAATGACCACCCTGTCCCCCCATAGTATGCACCCTTTTAACAACGAGAGTTCCGTTTGGCGGTTTCGGAACGTTTTGACGGACTCGTCGTTGTCCCTTTCCGGCCACCCTTTCTCCACCCAATGCAACACCCGCGCCAGACGTTTGTCTTCATTAGTCTCTCGGGCAATGTCTGACGCGATTATGGGCAGGTTGGGTAGAGTCTCTATGCTGAGGGTGGTCGTCGTGGGTGCTGGGTCGGTGTCGGGTTCCGGTAGCGGTGAGCGGCTTAAGGCGTCTGCATGGGAGATCATCTTACCCGGTCTGTGTATGAGTTCGTAGTTGTAGGCCGCCAGGAACTCGGACCACCTGGTCATTCGAGGAGACAGAATGTTCGGGGTGGCCCGGTTCCCTGAAAGGATTCCCAGCAGCGGCTTGTGGTCCGTTATGATGGTGAAAGTCCGGCCGTAGAGGTATTCGTGGAATCGTTTTATGGCGGCAACTATAGCCAGAGCCTCTTTGTCCAGTTGGCTATAGTTCCGCTCCGGTTTGGTGAAGGTCCTTGAAAAGAAAGCGATGGGCGCTTCTTTTCTGTCGGGAAGGGTATGGCTGAGGACAGCGCCGACGCCGAAGGGTGATGCATCGCATGTGACGGCCAGAGGTAGGGTCTCGTTGAATTGTATGAGGACGGCGTCGGAGGTGAGGAGGTCCTTCGTTCTTTGGAAGGCGGCTTGCTCCCGTTTCCCCCAAGTCCAGGTCGCCGCCTTGTCCAGGAGCCTATGCAAGGGCTCCGCCGCCGTCGCCTTTTGGGGTAGGAAAACATTGTAAAAGTTCAGTAACCCCAAGAATGCCTGTAGCTCAGTCTTTGATTTGGGGGTGGGGGCTTCTTTGATGGCCTTGATTTTTTTGCTTGTGGGGTGAATGCCGTGCCGGTCTAGGAGGTAGCCCAGGAATTCCACTCGTTCCGTGCAAAGCTGGCATTTTTCCCTCTTTACTTTTAGTCCCGTCTCTTTAAATTTAGTTAGGACCTCCCTTAGTCGACCTTCTAGTTCGGCTTGGTTGGCTGCCGACACTAGGACGTCGTCGAAATAAGGTACCACCCCCTTGATACCTTGCAATAGCCTCTCCATTAGGCTTTGGAATATGCCCGGTGCCACGCTGACTCCGAATTGGAGTCGGTTGCATTTGAATGCTTCCCGGTGGGTGACAATGGTCTGCGCTTCTGCCGTTTGCTCGTCGACCGGCAACTGTTGGTATGCCTGGGTGAGGTCGAGCTTGGCGAAAACCTTGCCCCCTCCCAGTGAGTGCAGTAGGTGTTGTACTACTGGGATAGGGTAGGCGCTTTGTTGCAGCGCGCCATTTAGGGTGGCCTTATAGTCCCCACAGATCCTCACCGACCCATCAGGCTTGATCGGGGTGACTATGGGGGTCTCCCACCGGGCGTGGTCTATGGGTTGCAGGACCCCTTGTTTGACGAGCTTATCAATTTGCTCGTCTATTTTGGGTTTCAGTGCGAATGGCACCTGCCTTGGTTTCAGGCGTTTGGGGGGGACGTTAGGGTCTAGGTCGAACGATATGAGGGGCCCTCGGTACTTGCCTAGGTTTCCGTCGAAGACCTCTTGGAACTCCCGGGCTAGTTGCTGCTCCCAGCCGTCGTCGGTGACATGGTCAACTCCCGTGAGGGCGATGTCGAGCGGGGCGAACCATTGCAGTCCCAGTAGGCTTGGGTGGTCGCGGTCAACGATCGTTAGGGGGAGTCGTTCGGTGCGCCCCTTATAAGTGATGTTAAAGCTTTTGGTGCCGACTACCGGGATGCGGTTTCCCTGGTAGTCCTTTACAATGAGTCTCTGGCTGTCTACGTTCCTCCTTTGGAGGGTAGGCACCAACCGCTTTATCTCGTGCCATGCAATCATGGAGAGGTAGGACCCGGAGTCCACCTCCATTTTGCAAGGCTGGCCCTCGATGCGTACCTCGATGTGGACCTTCCGGGCGTCGTTGGTGATGGCGTGGCCGATGGTGACCGTCTGGTGGGTCTCCTCTCTCCGCCGGTTGTCGCCGCCTCGCGAGGATCGTCCGTTCCGGTCCCATTGGCTGTCCAAGGGGCGATCTCTGGTCCGGAGTGGTGTGCTCTCCCTCCTCCGGTCGCTCTGGTCCCATCGTGCCGGACTGCGGTTTTTCTTCAGGCGGCAAACACGGGCGATGTGTCCCTTTTTGTCGCAATGCCGGCAGATTGATTCGAAAAACCGGCATTACGACCTGGGGTGGTCGCCGCCGTAGCTGGCACAGTTGGTCCTCGACTTACGACCTCGCCGGTTCCGTGGGTCGGGCCCTGTCTGGAGTCGATGGATGTCCTCCTCCTCATCAGACGTGCCGGATGCCGAGTGGAAGTCGCCCTGGTGTGTTGTCGTCTCGGTTTTGGGCTCGGTCGACCTCGCCGGGTTGTTGTTTCCGCTGCGGTCCCCCGTGTTCGGTCTGCGCATGCTGTCGGCGGAAGTTCGGGTTGCTTCGGCGGCTGCGGCTCCGGTGAGGGTGTCTGCTATGCTGATGTCGCCCTTAGCCATCAGCCGGCTCTGGAGGGCGGGGTCCCACAAACTGAGCACTATTCGGTCTCTCAGAGCGTTGTTTAGGTTATCGAATTCGCAGAGCCCCTCTAGGCGCCGCAGCTCGGCGACGAAGTCGCTGAAACTCTCACCCGACCTCTGGTCCCGCCGGTAGAACTCGTTGCGCCTGACAGGATGGGTACCTCTGGAGCATGGTGCCGCCGAAGAATGGGTTCGAGGACATCCCAGTCCATCGCGGTCGCATCGGCGGGCTTGGCCAGCGCTTTGGCCATCTGGAAGACCTCGGTCCCGCAGTGGGTCAGGAAGACGGCGTGTTTCATTGGGCCGGAGGCGTCCTTCATGCCGGTGCACTCGAGGTACATGCGGAATCGGTCGGAGAACGATTCCCAGTCCTCGGTGGCGGGGTTGAAGGGGGCGGGCGGTGTGATTTTCGCCATCTCGGTGGTTCGTCTGGCTTCCATCGGACACGTGGTTTGGTTCAGGGTCTGGATCCCATCCTCGTCGCCAGTGTTGTGTCCGCGAAATGATGCCAGGAGTCGGTATGCTTTATTGGTATGCTGGAACTGAACTGGCGAAAGGAAAAAAGCCCGCGGCTTTTATTCCTTTCGCCGCGGCGGCCGCGGCCAATGGCACCACTTTGAATCTCCCGCGGTCTGAACGGACCAATCGCGGGAGATTCTTAGCGAGCCAATTGGCGCGGCTCGCCTGACCAATCGGAGAGCCCCGCGCTTTGGCCAATCAAAGCGCGGGGATCTCGAGTATGTTAATGAAGGACAGAACAGTGGCCAAAGTTTTTGAGGGAAGCCTCTGCAGCCTTTGCAGGCTAAAAAATGGGTCTATTTCATCACTTCCAGTATTTCCAGAAATACAGGAAATGACAAAATTGGCCTATTTTTCATCCTGCAAAGACTGCAGAGGCTTCCCTCAAGCCTCTGGCAGGCTGAAAAAGGCCTCAAACGGGCCAAAAATCAGCAGTGAGGCACATGCATGCGCAATGAAGTAAATTTGCCAAGTGCCCACATGCCCACACAAATGGCTCTGCATGCCACCTGTGGCATGCATGCCATAGGTTCGCCATCATGGCTTTAGGTCAATCACCAGGATAGCGTGAGTCCTAGTCCCGCTTTAGGCATGAAAGCCAATTGGGTGACTTTGGGCCACTCACTCTGTCTCAGTCCATCCCATCTCTCAAAGTTGTTGCTATGGAGAAAATAGGAGGAAGTAGGTGTATTAGACATGTTCACTTCCTTGAAGTGTTTATAAAAAAATAATAGACATGATATAACTTAATAAATGAAAATAATAAAGAATAGATGAGGAAAGAAGATGGCAAGAGCAAAGAAGCGAAGGGTCTTCTTTGTCAAAGGCCAGGGGGAATGTCTTCAGGGGCCTTTATATCTCAGGGGGACCTCATTCCAGAGGGCAGGTGCTGCTTCAAAGGAGGTATGCTTCTGGGGTCCCAATAGATAGCATTGTTTAATCAAAGGAACCCAGAGTGTATCAGCTGTACAGGATCAAACATCTGCTGGACAGATGTTATGAGAGACAGGCAGTCCCTCAAGTAACCAGGCCTTATGCCATGTAGGCATTTATAGGTTACAGCCAACACTTGAAGGATGGGAGACGTGAGAGTTTCACCCAGTAAAAAACAGGCCATCCATGTGTTCTGCAAAACTACAGCTTTTCAAACAACGTCCCTCTACTTCCAAAACATCAGAGCAGGTTCAAAAAAATAATTCAATTCAATTCTCCAAACTGGCTAACAAACCAGGTTGAAACTATTTTCAAACAGTCACAATGAATCCTAATTGGCTAAGAATGTCAATTTCTGAGGTCTTTGAATGTTGAGCATACATAAAACCCGAAGAGTAAATGAAGCAACCAAGGGAATACAGGTAGTCCTTGACTTACAACTACAATTGAGCTGAAAATTTATGTTGCTAAGTGAAACACTTGTTAAGTTACTTTTGCCCCATTTTATGACTTTCCTTGCTATGCTTGTTAAATGAATCCCTGCAATTGGTTTTTTTTTTGGTAAAAGTTTTATTGACTTTAACAACAAACAAAAAACATATAAGACATAAAACATGACATAGAAAAAAAAAATAAAAAATAAAAATAAAAAAAATTATAACATTCTTCATTAATTTACAGTGTATCAGTTGGTTTACCACTCCCTTTTGTGCATCCATTTCATAGTCATCAGAATAATTATATTACATAATAACTCACATTATCAATCATCAATAAAATATCCCAATATCATTATTGAACAATCATTTGACTATATTTTTACTAATTCATATTTAAGCGAGATAACTATAATTAGGTTAAATTATTTTATGACAAATCATGAAATCATATCAAATCTATCATAATAAAATATTCTTAAAAATTATCAAAACCAAGAAAAATTATATATTCATTATTTCCTAGATTTCTAAATATTCTATTATCATATTGTATCATCTAACCATTGATCAAAAAGATCCCAAACTTCATAAAATTGTTTATCTTCTTGTTCTCTAATTTCAAATGTCAATCTACTCATTTCAGCACATTCCAATATTTTCTTAATAATTTCTTCCTCTATTGGTATTTTCTCACTCTTCCAATGCTTAGCAAATACAATCCTAGCTGCTGTTAATACATTTACAATCAGATATTTTAAATTTTTATTATATATATCAGGTACGATTCCCAATAAAAAAATCTCTGGTTTCAAATCTATGTGTTTCTTTATCATTTTTTCCAGCCATATGAGAATTCTAGTCCAATATTTCCTGGCCTCCTAACAAGTCCACCACATATGGTAATATGAGCCAGGTATCTGATGACATTTCCAGCACTTTTCAGATTTATTCTTGAACATTCTTGCTATTCTTGTCGGGGGAAAGTGCCACCTGTAAAACATCTTATACAAATTTTCTTTATATGCTGTTGACATTGTCATTTTATAATTTTGTGACTACAGTTTTTGCCATTTCTCTAAATCAATCCCATATCCAAAATTCTTCCCCCAAGCAATCATTGTTTCTTTAACTTGTTCTTCCTCTAATTTAATTTCCAACAAATAACTATATAATTTTTTAATCACTTTTTCATCAGTGTTCTGTCCTGAATTTGCATACTCGAAATCCCCGCGCCTTGATTGGCTAAGGCGCGGGGATTTCTGATTGGCCAGGCGAGCCGCGCTGATTGGCCCGATTGAAGTCTCCCGCGATTGGCTCACTCCAAGAGCGGGAGACTTGAATCGCTGCCATTGGCCGCGGCCGCCGCAGCGAAAAGAATAAAAGCCGCGGGCTTTTTCCTTTTCGCCGGTTCGGTTCACAACTGTTTAATAAAGAGCTTGAATGATAGTCACTGACTCAGAGCGTCTTTTTGCGGACACGACACTGGCGACGAGGGTGGGATCCCGACCCTGAACCGAACCCCGTGTCCAACAAGAGCCAGTTCCAGCGCAAGAGATGGCGAAGATCGCACCGCCCGCCCCCTTCAACCCCGCCACCGAGGACTGGGAATCGTACTCAGACCGGTTCCGTATGTACCTTGAATGCGCCGGAATGAAGGACGCCCCGGGCCCGCTAAAACGCGCCGTCTTCCTTACTCACTGCGGACCAGAGGTCTTCCAGATGGCCAAAGCATTGGCCAAGCCGGCAGACGCAACCGCCATGGACTGGGACGTCCTCGAACCTATACTGCGGCGCCATTACGCCCCCGAGGTCCCCATCCTGATACGGCGCAACGAGTTTTACCGCCGAAATCAGAAACCAGATGAAAAATTGAGCGACTTCGTCGCCGAGCTGCGGCGCCTAGGAGGACTCTGCGAGTTTGAAGGTCTGAACAGCCTCATAAGAGACCGATTCGTACTCGGCCTATGGGACCCTACACTCCAGAGCCGGCTTATGGCCAAGGGCGACATCAGCCTAGCAGATGCCCTCACCGCAGCCGCAGCCGCAGAAGCAACCCGCACATCTGCTGACAGCATGCGAAGATCTGACGCGAAGGGCGGAAACAACAACCCGGCAAGGTCGGCCGACTCTAGAAGCGAATCAACCGCACACTACGGAGAATTCCAGTCAACCTCCAGCACGTCGGAAGACGAGGAGGACATACATCGCGTGCAGACGGGACGCGGCGACCAACGGAATCGAAGAGGTCGTAGGTCGAGGACCAACTGTGCCGGGTGCGGCGGCGACCACCCCAGGTCAGAATGCCGATTTTTTGACTCTATCTGTAGGCATTGTGAACGACGGGGTCACATCGCTCGAGTTTGCCGCCAAAAGAAGACCCGCAGCCCGCCCAAATGGGAACAACACGACCGGAAGAAGGAAAGCCCCCCGCCCAGGACCAGAGAGCGCCAACCGGACGGTCGGTGGGACCGTGCCCAACGATCTTCAAGAGGCGGCGACGGTCGGCGAAAGGAAGAGACTCACCAGACGGTGACCATCGGCCACGCCATCTCCGACGGCGCCAGAAAGGTACACGTAGAAGTCCATATTGAAGGCCAACCATGCAAGATGGAAGTGGACTCCGGGTCCTACCTCTCCATGATTGCATGGCGCGAGATTAAACGGCTAGTACCCACCCTCCATAAGAGGAACATTCATACCCAGAAAATCATTATAAAAGACTACCAAGGGAATCGCGTCCCGGTAGTGGGCACCAAGAGCTTTAATGTAACCTACAAGGGCCGCACCGAACAACTGCCACTCACTATCGTCGATCGCGACCGCCCAAGCCTACTGGGTTTACAATGATTCGCCCCGCTTGACATCGCGCTGACAGGAGTCAACCACGTCGCCGACGACGGTTGGGAACAGCGGCTAGCCCAGGAGTTCCGGGAGGTCTTCGATGGAAGCTTGGGCAAGTACCAGGGGCCCCTTATCTCGTTTGACCTAGACCCAAGGGTTCCCCCCAAGCGGCTAAAACCTAGGAGGGTACCATTCGCCCTGAAGCCTAAAATTGACGAGCAGATCGACAAGCTCGTCAAACAGGGGGTGTTGCAGCCGATAGACCATGCCCGATGGGAGACCCCTATAGTGACCCCAGTCAAGCCAGACGGGTCCGTGAGAATTTGCGGGGACTATAAGGCCACCCTAAATGGCACATTACAACAAAGCGCCTACCCAGTCCCAATCGTGCAACATCTGCTGCACTCACTGGGAGGGGGCAAGGTCTTTGCCAAGCTCGATCTCGCTCAGGCATATCAGCAGTTGCCAGTAGATGAGAAAACGGCGGAAGCCCAGACCATCGTGACCCATCGGGGGGCCTTCAAGTGTAACCGACTCCAATTCGGAGTCAGCGTGGCACCAGGCATCTTTCAGAGCCTGATGGAACGTTTGCTACAGGGCATCAAGGGGGTGGTGCCCTATTTTGATGACGTATTAGTGGCGGCGCCAAACGAAGCCGAATTAGAAAACCGACTCAGACAGGTCTTAACAAAATTTAAAGTGACGGGACTTAAAGTTAAACGAGAAAAATGCCAACTATGCACAGAGCAAGTGGAATTCTTGGGCTACCTTCTAGACTGGCATGGCATTCACCCTACAATTAAAAAAGTGAAAGCCATCAAAGAAGCCCCCACCCCAAAGTCTAAAACGGAACTACAAGCGTTCTTAGGGTTGCTGAATTTTTATAATGTTTTCCTACCCCAAAAGGCTACGGCGGCGGAGCCTTTGCATAGACTCCTGGATAAGGCGGCAACCTGGACTTGGGGGAGACGAGAGCAAGCCGCCTTTCAAAAAACCAAAGACCTCCTCACCTCCGACGCCGTCCTGATTCAATTCAGCGAAACCTTGCCCTTAGCTGTCACTTGCGACGCATCACCTTTCGGCGTCGGCGCTGTCCTCAGCCATACTCTCCCCGACAAAAGAGAAGCACCCATCGCTTTTTTCTCCAGGACTCTGACTAAACCGGAGCGGAACTATAGCCAGCTGGACAAAGAAGCTTTGGCTATAGTTGCCGCCGTTAAGCGATTCCACGAATACCTGTATGGCCGCCCGTTCACCATTGTGACAGATCATAAGCCATTGCTGGGCATCCTCGCTGGAAACCGAGCCACCCCGAACATTTTATCACCCCGGATGACAAGGTGGTCCGAGTTCCTGGCAGCCTACAGCTACGAACTGTTACACAAGCCAGGTAAGAAAATTTCACACGCGGACGCCTTAAGCCGTTCGCCTTTACCAGACTCTGATCCTGACCCAGCACCAACGACAAACACCCTTAGCATCGAGAACCTACCCATTACCGCGTCGGACATTGCCAGGGAAACTATTAAGGATAGGCGTCTGGCGCGAATCCTACACTGGCTAGAAAAAGGTTGGCCTGAAAGGGACAATGACGAATCCTTTAAAACATTCAGAAACCGCCAGACTGAACTCTCACTGCTTAAAGGATGTATTTTGTGGGGTGACTCCCGGACAGATTGCAAGGGAGGGTCTTAGAGATGCTGCATGAAGGTCATCCTGGCATCGTCAGGACTAAAGCCCTGGCCAGGAGTTACGCTTGGTGGCCAGGGATGGACAAACAGATAGAGGCATGGGTCGCCAAATGCCAACGTTGCCAGGAGACCAGACCCAGCCCACCCGCAGCACCCATCCGGGACTGGGAAACACCAAGGGGGCCCTGGTCCAGAATCCATTTAGACTTTGCTGGTCCAACGAATGGGCATACTTTTCTGATCACAGTTGACGCTTACTCCAATTGGTTGGAGGTAAGCGACATGAAATCCACTACCACGGAGGCCGTCATCAAAGAACTGTGTAAACTGTTTTCCACGCACGGCCTCCCAGACGTCGTCGTCTCAGACAACGGGCCCCAGTTTACTTCCCTCGATTTTGAGAGGTTCTTGGCGGAGAGGGGCATCCGCCACGCATTAACAGCACCGGCGCATCCGGCGGCGAACGGTAGGGCGGAACGGATGGTACAGTTTACAAAAAAAACCCTCCGGAAAATGGACCACGGGGAGATCAACGACAAAATCAATAAACTCCTCTTCATACAACACATCACCCCGAACACCACTACCAACAAAAGCCCAGCCGAATTACTAATGGGCAGGAAGCTGAGGTCCCCACTCGACAGGTTACACCCAACATACAACCCGGAGCGGCCCCCAGACTCCAGTTCCAAATACCGGACATTTGCCCCCGGTGACTTAGTTTACGCAAAAAACCTGACGGGGGACCCCCTATGGATCCCAGCCGTCATCACTCAAATCACAGGTCCACGGTCGTACCGGCTCCAAACCACCGATGGGCGAGCCTGGAAACGACACATCGACCAGCTCAGGTCACGAACGGCAACAGACCTCAAACCCCAAGACACGAACCAAGGGGGGAGGGAATACCCGAATAAACTAGCGCAAGAAAAAATAATCCAAAAGTACTCATCGGAACGCAGCCATCGCGAGTCCCCACCGGAGAAGAACCACCTGGCCAGCTCAACCGACTCGGAGAAACCAAGCGGGAGCGGCGAAACCCGTAGCTCAACCGACCCGGTAGGCCCAGGCGGGAGCCACGGAGAACGAACCGGCCCGATCATCCAGCCGGTTCACACAGAAGGAGGAGCAGCCAAAAAGATGACCGCTCCGGCCGAGATACAGCTTGCAACTGAGTTGCGCAGGTCAACTAGGGCTAGACGGAGCCCCGCCTACCTGCGTGACTACGCAACGTGATGGACTATACCAAGAGGGGAGGGGTGTTCTGTCCTGAATTTGCATACTCGAAATCCCCGCGCCTTGATTGGCTAAGGCGCGGGGATTTCTGATTGGCCAGGCGAGCCGCGCTGATTGGCCCGATTGAAGTCTCCCGCGATTGGCTCACTCCAAGAGCGGGAGACTTGAATCGCTGCCATTGGCCGCGGCCGCCGCAGCGAAAAGGATAAAAGCCGCGGGCTTTTTCCTTTTCGCCGGTTCGGTTCACAACTGTTTAATAAAGAGCTTGAATGATAGTCACTGACTCAGAGCGTCTTTTTGCGGACACGACAATCAGTACCTTTCAAAATCCTATCTAAGTCACAATTGTTAACTTAGTAAAATGGTCATTACTAAATCTGGATTCCCCATTGACTTTGCTGGTCAGAAGGTTGCAAAAGGTGATCACTTGCAACCATTATAAATGTGAATCAGTTGCCAAGTGCCTGAGTTTTGATCCCATGATCATGAGGATATTATAATGATCATAAGGGTGAAAAAGGGTCAGACGTCACTTTTTTCAGTGCCTCTGTAATTTGAACAGTCACTAAATGAACTGTTTTAAGTCAAGAACTGCCTGTAAATGAGTTTTGAATTCAAAAGAGCAAAAAGAAACATTTCAGTTTGATTCCCAGCCATGTAGTCCATCCTATGTTTTGCCAGTCTCTATAATGAACACATGTGTGTACACACACACACACACACACACACACACACACACACACAGAGAGAGAGAGAGAGATGCACACATTCTATCTAGCCTTGCCACCATAATTCCCAAGTACCTTTTGTTTGTAACAGTGAAACATGGGTTTCACTGTTACATAAATTCCATAAATTATAGGGATTCCTCAACTTTTGACTGGTTGCTTAGCAACCAGTCAAAATTACAATTGAGCCAAGAGGCAGAAAAGGCTACTTATAACCCACATACAAAACTGACCCACATTTATAGCATCCCGTACTTATATGATATTATGGCACATACTTTCAATTTTCTTTTTGTAAAACATGTCCCATAGTAAGCAATGGGTTTGCTAATAACCACCACATTCACTTAACAACTGCCATAAAAAGGGTCATAAAAATCAGATGCAGTCATGTCATGCCCCTGTTGGAGTCTGACTCTGAGGGAGAGGTGAACAGCTGACAGGGAGTGGGAGTGTGGCTCCGGTGGTTGTGGAGGAAACTGGGGAAGGCCACAGGCCGGATGGGCATTCAGAGGAAGACCCAGGCCTATCCCCTCTTCCTCCTAGGGCATGCAGGGAGGAGCAGATAAGGGAGAAATGTGAGTGGCGTGGTCTATGGGACAGGAAGGGGCCCTGATCCCCTTCATGGGCTGCAGCTGAGAGGACTGGTTAAAAGGACAAGCTGTGCATGGTAAAGTTGCTGGGAGCAAAGCGTGCATTCTTGTCGGAGCTTATCTGTGTTTTGGCTTCCTCACAACTATGGTTGCTGCATTATCTGGTAGAAGTCTGCAATTAATCATCCTTGCCGCCCGTAGTAATTCCTTCAATGTGGTTTATGTTGGGTTTTTTTGAATTTTGAATTAACTTTACTTTGGGTGTGGACTGCATTTACTCCCTCCGTAAACTGATTTCTTTAAGAATTTGATATCCTGTCAAGGATAATTGGACATTGGTGCCAAATTGGAGGCATTAAAGGGACTTTCTTCTATTTTTTCTGACTTAGTTATTTTTGTGTCATGCCCCGGGTCATCACAGGTCATATGAGGACCAGTGGTGGTATGCTACTGGTTCAGCCCAGTTCAGAAATCTCTTCATTCGGTGCTGTTATAATTTTGAACAATTACTGAATAAACATTCATAAGGACCACTTGTATATAAACCAGGGCAGCTTTGAGACGTTTGGATTTCAAATCCTAGCATTCCA
Source organism: Hydrophis major (assembly GCA_033807585.1). Lineage (NCBI taxonomy): Eukaryota > Metazoa > Chordata > Lepidosauria > Squamata > Elapidae > Hydrophis > Hydrophis major. The sequence continues at coordinate 160,674,215 of CM066343.1, forward strand.
TCACCATCGTGGCCATTTATAGGGACCCTGGAAGCTGAAGTTCACACATCTCAAAGTTGCCTGGTTGGGAAACACTGAAATAAATACCGCCAATACCATCACTTGCAATCTTTGTACGACCTATCAGCTCTGGCACTGCTTCCTTTCTTTTTTAAAAAAAACAAAACTATTTTTCCTTTGCCTTTCCCAACACTGCCCTTTTGAACCTCTTATTTGGTTTGCCTCAGACATTTCAGAATTTAGCAAATTATGAATGAGCGTAATATTATTTCTTTGGGACACATATTTACTTTGTTTCCGAGATAATAAACAACAAGAGGATAACATTTAGCTGCAGCCACATATCCTGGCTTAGCACAGGTGAGGCTCCGATGGTGCCATCTCAGGCACAACCAGTCTGTCATGCCCCTATCGGAATCTGTTTCGGAGGGGGAGGCCGAGCAACTGACAGGGAGTGGGAGTGTGGCTCTGTTGGCTATGGAAGAAACTGGGGAAGGGCAAAGGCCAGCTGGGCAGAGCAGGGGAGAGGTAGAGAAAGGGAGAGGTAGAGCAAGGGAGAGGGAATTTGGAGGAAGATCCAGGCCCACCCCGTCTTCATCCTAGGGCAAGCAGAGAGGAACAGAGAAGGGAGCAACATGAGTTGCGTGGCTTATAGGGGAGGAAAGAGCCCTGATTCCCTTCATTAGCTGCAGCTGGGAACACAGTGTTTAAAAAGGGAAGCTGCGCACAACATAGTTGTTGGGAGAAAACCATGAATTATCTGCTATCGTCTAGGCTTATCTGGGTTCCTGGCGTCTTCCTAACTGTGTGTGTTTTACTGGGCTTTCAAGTCTGCAATTCCTTATCCTGCCTTGTCAAGTTAATTGCTGCAGCGTGGTTTGTGTGGATTTCTATTTACAGTTTGTATGTACTTTGTTTTCGGACTGAATTTCCTCCACTTAAAGATTGTTCTTGGGAGAGTTTTTGTTTTCCAGCTGAAGGTAACCTGGACATTGGGAGCAAAGTTGGAGGCACTAAAGAGATACTTCTTGCTTATTTGGCTGTGTTGTCTTTGTGCCACATCCCGGGTCATCACACAGTCTTTAAAATGTAGCTTCTATCAATGTACAAGAATTACCACCACCACCTGAATAAAATAGCTATTGTCATCAGTGCCATCAACATTGCACATGACACTGTGATGTCCAAATCTTCTTCCCAAGAATTATTCTCAGAAGGAAAAAAAAAAAGCTACAGTGAGGTTCTGGCCCAGCTATATATTAATATTTTATGGTGGCAACATGTTTGAATGGCTATGTAAGTCCATGTTTTGGAATATACTTTGGCTGCAAACAGCTCTCTCAGTATTCATGTCAGTTTTTTGGAAAGAGGATGTCTCTCCGTACTTCTTTTCCTTTGTACTCTACAGCATGTAAGGCTCTTGCTGATGAGTTGGAGTATGAGATCAAGAAAATTGGACCAAGAAGGACTGTAAATTCGGGGACATTTCGAATCAACCCTGATGGCACACGAGGGAAAAAAAAGGTAAGACAGACAGGAGACCAAGCACAGTAATTGCTAGGGTGTGCAATTTTCAACCACTTACCCAAGCAGCAGTTGGTCTTTTAATCTTCTAACCTTTGCTGCATTAGGCCAGCAGCCACTAAATTGCTTCATTTTCCTCTGGGACTTAAAATCATCTCTAAGCTTGAAATTGAGATATTTTTCTTTTTTCCAGGAGCTTTTAAAAAAATGTTTTGGATGGGGACTTTTAAAAAATGTTGAGGATGGAGTTCTTGTTGCATTGACAAATTGTGCTATAGAATCAGAACATAGAATCATAGGGCTGGAAGGAACCGTGGAGATTATCTAGTTTAACCCTCTGTTCGAGGCAGGAGTCTCCCAGTCCAGTCTATGTTTGAAAACTTCCAGGGATGGAGTACCCACAACTGCAGGAGGCAAGCTATCTCATTTTCTAATTGTTCTCTCTGTCAGGACATTTATCTTTAGTTCCAGGTTGGATATCTATTTAATGAACTTCCACCCATTGCTGTTTGTTCTACCCTCTGGTCCTTTGGATGCCACCTTTTCTATGGCAGGTCCTCTGATATTGGAAGAGTGCTATCATGTCACCTAGGGGTGGGATTCAAATTTTTTAACAACCGGTTCTATGGACATGGCTTAGGTGGTAGGCGTGGCTTTGTGCTCATATGACTGGGTGGATGTGGCTTGGTGGTCATGTTATTGGCTGGGCGTGGCCAACTCAATATCCCTCACATCAAGGCACGCATCTCCTCATCTGGCCTCTCATGACTGGGGGATGCTGCAACAGTCGTAAGTGTGAAAAATGGTCATAAGTCACTTTTTTCAGTGCCATTGTAACTTTGAATGGTCATTCCACACAAGCAAAGTACCAGCAAAGGAGAGGGAAAAAACTCTAGAGACGTTCCTGAGACAGGAAGTCTAGTCCTGCCAAGAATGTAATAAGGGTTAATGGAGAATTTCAATAAGCAACACCAGAATGTTTCCTTCCTGCCTTCCTTGCAGGATTAGGCCAGTAATTTATTCTAACAACCGGTTCTCTGAACGGCTTAGAATGTTAACAACTGGTTCTAGCGAATATGTGCAAAGTGGTAGAATCCCACCCCTGATGTCACCCCAATCCTTCTTTTCATTGGGCTAAACATACCTACTTTCTTCAACTGCTCATCATGCGATTTAGTCTCCAGACCCTTTATCCATCCTAACATGGGTCCATCAGAACAAAAAAAGGTATCTAAGAAATGAAGATGTAATAAAATAACAGAATAACTGAGTTGGAAGGGACCTCAAGCAGGAATTGTCAGATTGTCCAATGTCTTCTTTAAAACCTCCCTTGATGGAACATCCATAACTTCTGGAGACAATTATTCCACTGATTATTTATTCTAACTGTCAGAAATTTCACCTTAGTTCAAGGTTGGTTCTCTCCTTGATTAGGCAGAAACTTCAATTATTATTACCACTCATATAACTTTTCAATATCTTCTCCCATTCGTGTGAGTTATCTACTTGCCCTGATGATGACATCTTATATTGTCCAGTAATTTCTTCAGTTTATTCTGGTCTCGGAGAATAGAATTGGGACTGGGCATCAGCTATGGGACTCTTCTACCTTAAGATGAAAACACAGGGGACTGGAGGCAAATCTGCCCAAATCATAAGCAAAATAGTGAATGAAAGCGTAGAAGTTATGCATGCTACTGAAAAGTGGCTTCTGACATACAGCTTCTTCAAGATTTCTGTGTGTCTGAATTTTGTACTCAAAAACGGGGTTTAAAAAGAAGCATTTTAAGATAATATACTTCAGTAAACATACACTTCCAGAAATGCATGCTTTAAAATAAAAATGTTCAGACATTTCTGTCATTTTCTAGGAACTGGGCAATATAGAAATATCTGCAGATGAATAATGATGCACATTTTTTTTATTTATTACCTTTTTTCACCCCATCATTATTATTTTTTATTAATAACTCAAAGCGGCAAACACATTCATGAATGAAGGCAAATATACATCCCGCAGGATGATGTTGCAGGATCTAATCTGGGTCGGTTACTGGAACCAGAGGTTTAGTCTTCCGAGCTTTTTGGACTGGAACTTATCATCAAGGAACTACTCTCTCACCAGGAAGTATAGATAGGCGTCCAACTAGAGTCTGTGAGTTTGAGTCCCGCCTTAGCCATAAAAGCCGGCTGGATGACTTTGGGCCAGTGACTCTTTCTCAGTCCAACTCACTTCACAGGGTTGTGGTGGGGAACATAGGAAAAAGAAGGTGTATTGGCTATGTTTGCCATCCCTATAAATAATAATAATAATAAAGATAGAGGAAAAAATAATTTAAAAACCCCACACAACCGTATGCCTAACACTCTCCTGGTGATAGGCCGAAAATTATTTAGAGATCCAGTTTAGTCCAGTGGTTAAAGCACCAGGCTAGAAAGTGGGGAAACCATAAATTCATAGGAGGTAGAAGGTGTGTTGATATATTTGTTGTTGTGAATCAATAAAGATCTTTAAGAGCTTGAAGTAAAGGGCAGGGTTCAGGCCCTGCACTTCTGATTGGCCGATAATAGCGACATCAGATTGGTCCGTTCAGGAGAATCTGATTGGCTATTAACGAGCCTCTCGCATTGGTTAATGGAGCTAGCGCTCCCTGTGTTTTCATTGGTTAAATAAGTTAAGAGTTGCCTATATAAAGGGGCCCATCATGGCCATCGGTTGAGCTGTTTTAACATGTAAATAAAGAGTTTGAAGTTCAGTTTCACTGGCTTGTCTCCATCCTTGCACCCATGCTCAGAACTTAACACTGGCGACAAAGGTGGGATGTGGAGACATCAGAGCTTGCTGAATGACGAAGAACCATAACCGAGCACGTGGCTGAACACACCAACGGCGGAACCATGTCCGGCAGCATCATACCACCCGCTCCATTTGACCCGGCACAAGAAGACTGGGACTCATATATGGATCGCTTCCAGATGTTCCTGGAAACCAACAATTTAAAGGATGCCACTACCGGAAAGAAACGAGCGGTATTCCTAACTCATTGCGGGCCAACCGTATTCAAGATGGCCAAGGCACTAGCAAAACCAGCAGAAGTAAAATCTATGGACTGGGACATCCTCAAACCGCTACTAAGGGCTCACTATGCACCGACCATGCCAATGCTCGTGAGAAGGCATGAATTCTATCAGAGAAGTCAGAGGAAGGGCGAAAGCGTTGCTGATTTCATCGCGGATCTCCGGAATCTGGGAGGCCTATGCGAGTTTACCGACTTAGAAGAAGCCCTAAGAGACCGAATCGTTCTGGGATTAGATGCACCAGGCACTCAGAGTACATTAATGGCAAAGGGCGACATCACCCTTAAAGATGCCATAACTGAAGCTACTGCAGCAGAAGCAACCAGGAAGTCGGCTGCCCAAATGCACCGCACACACGCCACGGTTCGCCAACAGGCCAGCGACATTTCACCTCAGTCAGAGGGACAGCTGGAAACGGCCCACCACGAGGACCTCGACTCGTCGTCAGACAGCGACAAGGAAGAGGTCCATCGACTTCGGTCCGAACGGGACCAATGCCAGAAATCACAGTACCAATGCGCCGGGTGTGGAGCAAGCGCCACCCCCGGTCAGAATGCAAATTCCTCGACGCGCTCTGCCATGTGTGCGGGAAAAGAGGCCTTATAGGACGGTTCTGTAGAAGCAAGCCAGGACCCAGCCAGCCCTCAAGGGGGGCTAACTATCACCAACCAACAGGAAGTTGTCCCATGAAGTGAGAACCCGTGAACCACCAATGGAACAACCACTCCTACAGAAACAAAAACCTAAACCACCCAACGAAGCGAGAAGAAGCTCACCAAACGATCACGATCGGTCACGCCTCATCTCTGGACGCCAAAAAGATCTGAGTGAAAGTGGCCATCGAAAACCAGCCCTACCTGATGCAAGTCGATTCAGGATCGTCCCTCTCGATGGTTTCCTGGAAGACCCTCAAGCAGCTCATCCCCACTATCCGTAGGCAAGACCTCCGGTTCCAAAGACTTATACTTAAGGACTATCAAGGAAATCGAATCCCGGTTGTTGGATCCAGCCGAGTACGGGTATCGTTTAAGAACCATACAGCATTTTTACCCCTGACTGTAATCAACAAGGATCAGCCTAGTTTGCTAGGCCTCCAGTGGTTCGGTCCACTTGGAATTGAAGTGGCCGGCATTCACCGAACCTACAGCAGCGATTGGGAAGAAGACCTTGTCCACGAATTCCAGGACGTCTTCGTGGAAAAATTAGGCAAGTACAAGGGGACCCCGATATCGTTTAACCTCAATCTTGAAATAGCTCCCATCCACCTTAAGCCTCGTCGAGTTCCCTTTGCCCTTAAACCAAAGATTGACGAGCAGCTTGATAAATTAATAGCTCAGGGAGTGCTAGAAACAACCGACCACTCTCCCTGGGAAACCCCAATCGTAACGCCCATCAAGCCGGATGGATCAATAAGAATTTGTGGGGACAACCGAGCCACCCTGAACCACGCCCTTCAACAAAACGTTTACCCAGTACCGGTGGTACAACACCTCCTCCATTCCCTGGGGGGGGGGTGGAAAAGTTTTCGCTAAACTAGACTTAGCCCAGGGATACCAACAACTGCCTGTGGACAAAAAAACGGCAGAGGTCCAAACAATCGTTACGCACAGAGGCGCGTTTAAATGTACCCAACTCCAATTCGGAGTGAGCGTAGCCCCGGGAATCTTTCAAAGCTTAATGGAGAGGCTTTTACAAGGGATAAAAGGTGTTGTTCCATATTTTGATGATGTGTTAATCGCAGCCCCAACCCAGAGAATACTAAAGGAACGCCTGAGGTTGGTTCTCCAGAGATTTAAAGACTCCGGTCTCAAAGTTAAAAAGAACAAGTGTTATCTATGTACAGATCGTGTAGAATTTTTGGGATATTTGATTGATAGTCTGGGTATTCATCCCACCGAAAACAAACTCAGGGTGATCAAGAATGCCCCAAAACCCCGGGACAAGGCCGACCTTCATGCTTTTCTGGGCCTTATCAATTTTTATAACGTTTTCCTGCCTCACAAAGCAACTGTAGCTGAGCCATTACATCGTTTATTGGACAAAAAAGCAACCTGGGTATGGGGACGTAGAGAAGAACAGGCGTTTCGACATGTAAAAGATTTATTGACTTCTGACTCTGTCCTGATGTAGTATAATGAGACTTTGCCTTTAACAATCACGTGTGATGCATCCCCATTCGGGGTGGGCGCCATTTTAAGCCACGTTTTGCCAAATGGTAATGAAGCCCTGTTGCTTATTTCTCAAAGATGTTATCAAAAACAGAACGCAACTACAGTCAACTTGAGAAGGAGGCCCTTGCTATAGTGTCCGCAGTTAAGAGATTTCATGAATATGTGTATGGCCGAGCATATAACATAGTGATTGACCACAAACCTTTGCTGGGAATAATCGCGTGAGATAGGCCAACACCGTATATATTATCTCCCAGAATGACCCGCTGGTTAGAATTTTTGGCAGCATACAATTACAAATTACAACATCACCCAGGGAAGCCATTCCCCACACCGACGCATTGAGCCGTGCACCTCTTCCAGAGACTATGGATGACCCCGCTTCAATGGTCACAACGCTGCAGATCGAGACACTTCAAACGCCGCCATTAATGGCCCAGGATATCGCGATAGAAACGAAACGCGACCCCATTTTAGCATGAGTCCTCAGTTGGGTCGAGCGGGGATGACCATTAGACCAAATATCTGATAACTACGCACCATTCAAAAATCGGCAAATGGAACTATTTTCTCAAAAGGGCTGCATTATCTGGAGTGATAGAGTTGTCATCCCAGAGCGGTTGCGACCAGCAATACTAAGGACCTTGCACGATGGCTACCCCAGCATCGTGCGTATGAAAGCCCTCGCACGAAGCTACGCGTGGTGGCCTGGTATTGACAAGCAGATAGAGACATGGGTAAAAGCCTGTCGCAAATGCCAAGAAGTCAGCAACGCCCCGCCGAAAGCAACCCCAACCGAATGGGAAATGCCGAGGGGACCATGGTCCCGCATTCATCTGGACTTTGCGGGTCCTACTAAGGGACACACATTCTTACTGACGGTGGATGCCTACTCAAACTGGCTTGAAATCCATGAAATGAGGAATACAATGACCGAAGCAGTCAACAGAAAACTGGACAGACTCTTTGCGATACACGGATTACCAGACGTTCTGATATCCGACAACGGGCTTCAATTTACCACGTTGTCCTTTGAACAGTACCTGGCAGACCGCGGTATCCAACATGCACTGACTTCGCTGGCGCACCCTGCGGCTAACGGAAGGGCCGAGCGCATGGTACAATTCGTCAAGAAAACTTTGCATAAGATGGACTATGGTGACATAGAAGACAAGATCAACCGGATACTTCTTTTACAGCATATCACTCTGCACAGCGTTACCAATAAAACTCCCGCCGAGTTATTAATGGGACGGAAGCTCCGCTCCCACCTCGACCGCCTACATCCAGCATATGAACCTGAGAAGCCACACATGTCTAGCGGGAAATGTCGCAATTTCCAGGTAGGCGATTTGGTTTTCGCTAGGAACTTTTCAGGTGATCCGTTGTAGGTCGAGGCAACTATAGTACAAGTAACTGGCCCTAGATCGTACCATGAAAAATGCCGCGGCAATAGAATTTGGAAATGCCACATTGATCAGCTGCGATCAAGGCTACAGTCGGGCATCGCCGAGCCCCCTGAATTCCAAACCGAGGGGGGAGGAGATAGCAAGGAAGCTGAATTCGAAGCGGCAGAAAGTTTAAGCAGTAGTAATGACCGCTCAGAGGCAGCACGTGATGGAACCGGAATGGAGGTGGCCTCGCCTCATGGAGATGCCGAAAGCAGTAGCGACGACGAAAATTCAAATGCGGAATGGGAGGCACCTTTTTCTCCAGAGAATGTCCTACCCCAACAAGACTGTAGCCAAGTACCGGGAGGACAACGAAAATCTAATAGACAATTGAAACAACCGGCCTACCTCAAAGACTACGTGACCGCACCCCTTAAACGGAACCCGGGGGGAAGGGGTGTTGTGAATCAATAAAGATCTTTAAGAGCTTGAAGTAAAGTGCAGGGTTCAGGCCCTGCACTTCTGATTGGCTGATAATAGAGACATCAGATTGGTCCATTCAGGAGAATCTGATTGGCTATTAACGAGCCTCTCCCATTGGTTAATGGAGCTACCACTCCCTGTGTTTTCATTGGTTAAATAAGTTAAGAGTTGCCTATATAAAGGGGCCCATCGTGGCCATCGGTTGAGCTGTTTTAACATGTAAATAAAGAGTTTGAAATTCACTGTTTCACTGGCTCGTCTCCATCCTTGCACCCATGCTCAGAACTTAACATTTGTCACCTTGAGTTATTTATAAAAATAATAAAGGGAGGATTAAATTAAATTTTAAAAGGTCATCCAGCTGGCTTTCAGGCCTAACACAGGACTAGATTTCACATTCTCCATTCTAAGATGGTTGCCAGCAATGGTGGTATTCTACCAGTTCGGCTTGGTACTGCCGAGCTGGTAGCAGCGATGAGCAGTGGAGACCGAACCGGTTCTCTCCACCGCTCTGCTGTTGGGCCCACCCGCCCACCTGGACTCCCAGACTCCCCTTTATCCTCTACTTCTGAAGCGCTACTTTGTGCGGCACAGAAGAATGCCACGCAGCAGCTGCTGAAGCAACCGGGATCGTGCAGGCTTGCAGGAGGTGAGTTGGAATGCCTCTGCGCTTATGCAAACTGCGTGTTTGGTGCTCACGCGCATGCAAAGTGTGTGCACAGGCACAAAGCATGCCTGTGCTGTCCAGACAGTTTAGAGTTAATAGGATTGGGGATAGTTACTTAGGAATGGTGAGCTGTCCCCTTAAGGGAATACAGTTAAATGTATGTAGTAAATGTAGTTAAAGGTATCCTGGGAAATGTAGTCCATGTCATGTGACCAGATCTGTAACCCTGATTGGTCACTATAGTGACCCTTGGTGGGTCAGTCTCCCTCACTCTTGCCTGAAGCCATTACCATGCGGCTTCTTCAATCATCATGGGGTTGAGACCTTATTATCTTCCTACACTGCAAGGCAGATATGCAAGGGGTTGGACATTCAGAAGAACTTCGTCACAAATGTGAGTTATGAGGATACCTGATGAACCAATAAAAAAGAGTTTGTTATGGATGTTTTGTGGAGTTACTCTGTCTGCTTTATACCATCCAGAGAATAATAAGCAGAACTGTGCCCGCTAAGCCACCGGTGGCAAAGCTTTTTGAATCCCATCACTGGTTGCGAGGGCAATTTAACACCAGAAGTAAAACAATCAAATAATTCTTGTGACAGAATTATCTAAACATTTCAAACCATTCAGAGCAATAGTTAGGTACCCAACAGGGAGCAGTGAGTAACCAGAGAGAAAGGACCTGGGAATACAAACTCTCACAGTTACAAATAGGAAGCAGAAGATTATGGCTGGGCAACCTTTGCCCCAGCCTAAACATATCTTGTGGTGATCAAAGACTAGTCATTGTGCAGAGTGCCAAGATGTCTGATTACCTACGTAGTGTTTATTCCTTTTATAGGGTTTTAACAAGAAGGCAAAGGCAACATAGATACAGCATTTGGATTGGTTACATTTGAAGAATAAATGCAGCATTGGTGAAACTTTTAACTAATCCTTGGGAATAATAATGATCTTAGAAGATGGAATCATATGCCAGCTTGTGACAACTCTATAACATCTGGTTGATAAGTACAAGGTTATATAATTATTAATTCGGGACTCACCAGCCTGAGAGTGAAATAAGGGGAAGAGGCCCGTTTAGGAACTGTAGTGCAGTTTGCTGCTACTACTGCCATCTACAGGACTTCTCTTGCCACTACAATATCTAAAGACAGCATATGGAAGAGATGTTCAGAGCAGAAAATCTCAGGAGGCCCAAATTTATATAAGCGAACTTCTTCCAATTCTTCTGTCCACCGGGGCTCTTTCTTCTAAACTTCTGCAATCAACATATAAATACCGAGCCTTTCCTTATTTGCCAGAAGTATTTAAGTACTGGTAGTCCTTAACTTACAATCATTTGTTTAGGGACCATTTGAAGTTAAAATGGCACTGAAAAACGTGACTTATGTGATCATTCTTCACTGCAACATCCCCACTGTCACATAATTCAAAATTCGGATGTTTGCCAACAGTAGTGGGATTCAAACATTTTTACTACCGGTTCTGTGGGCATGGCTTGGTGGACGTGGCTTGGTGGGCTTGGCAGGAAAAGATACTGCAAAATCTCCATTCCCTCCCCACCCCACTAACCTGCTTTCCAGCTCCATTCTCCTGTGCAGGGCAACCAAAGAAGACCCAGCCAATCAACTGGGATTCAATGGGGGGGCAGAAAATAGATGGGGGCGGGGCCAGTCATAGGTGGTATTTGCCAGTTCTCCAAATTACTCAAAATTTCGGCTTCCAGTTCTCCAGAACTGGTCAGAACCTGCTGAATGCCAGCTCTGGTTGGCAACTGGCATGTATTTATAAGGGTTGCAGTGCCCTGAGGTCCTGTGATCACCTTTTGTGACTTTTTGAAAAGCAAAGTCAACAGGGAATTCAGGTTCACTTAACAATTGTAGTGATTCGCTTAACAACGGTGGCAAGAAATGTCATGAAATGAGGCAAAATTCATTTAAGCTGTTGCTTAACAACAGGAATGTTGGCCTCAGCTGTAAACATAAAGACAACCTGTACCATTTTTAATTAAAAAAATATTATTAAAGTTGCAATAGAAATATATACCAAAGCAAGGTTACAATCAAATCTTTGAAAAGTAAAGTAAGTATATGCCCCCTACACACCTGATCCATACGGGTAGTCCTTGCTTAATGACCGGTTACAGTGACTGATCATAATTATAATAGATCCCCCCATAGGTATTTATGACTCAAGATTGAAGTTCTGACATTTGCACCCCCTCTCAGCAGTCATGTGATTGCAATTGGGATGAAGCTCACATTTATGGTCATTTGCAGTGTCCAGCGGTCACCTGACTTTGATTTTTGACCTTTTTTTCCTGGTTTATCACATTTATTGTTGTATATCTGGTTTCTACAAAAATAAAATCCATTGGTATAATAGATTCACATAATGACTGCCATGTTTATTTAATGACCATGTCGTTCACTCAATAATTATTGCAAAAAAAAAATAAATGTAAAACCAGGCACAGACATCAGGTGATGTGCTTAATAAATGCTTGTATATTGTATTTATGACCTTAATTTCAGGCTCAACTAAGTCATAAGTCGAGGACTTGCTGTTCAATATACAAGCAATTATTAAAATATGATAGCAATAGCACTTAGACTTATATACCACTTCCCAGTGCTTTTATAGCCCTCTCAAAGCAGTTTACAGAGTCAGCCTCTTGCCTCCAACAATCTGGCTCCTCATTTTACCCACCTCAGAAGGATGGAAGACTGAGTCAACCTTGAGCCTGGTGGGATTCAATCTGCCAAATTGCAGTGGGAGTAGCTTGCAGTTCTGCACTCTAACCACTGCGTCACTGAGGCTCATAATGAACGAAAACCAATGTAAAAGCATTTGTTTTTAAGGTGTAAAATGCATCTTAAATGTACAAAGATGTACAAAGCATCTTGTGCAGACTATATTACAAAAGAGATGGTTTTCCCAAAAAAAGGGGCCACCACAAAGAAGTTATGTTTCCACATTATCACTGATGGGCAATTTGCAAATGTCAGCACAAAGCACAATCTTGTTTCCTAAGGACAGTAGGTTTCTGAGAGGCTGACATAGTTAAAGATATTCCTTTAATATTTTCTTATTTTACAGAGGATGCCTTTGTCCCTGAATTGGTCTTCAGTTTGTTTCATCTCTGACTGCCAATAACCTTGCTATAGAAGTATTGCCTCTGACACATAAGCACACAGATTCCCTTCCAATTTCTGGCGCATACATATCAGTGGTGGGATTCAAATTTTTTACTACCGGTTCTGTGGGTAAGGCTTGGTGGAAGTGGCAGGGGAAGGATACTGTAAAAGTGAGAGGTGGGATTTGCCGGTTCTCCGAACTATTCAAAATTTCTGCTACCAGTTGTCCAGAACTGGTCAGAACCTGCCGAATGCCACCTCTGATACACATCCCTCCCTTAGTTCAGATATATTTCTTTCCATTGGAGGTTGGGTCAGTAAATGCTCCTCTGAGTAGAGAAACAGAATGAACCCATGATCGCATCTGACTCTGCATATGGACAAAGGAAGGTTCCAACCAAAAAGGGTTGGTTCAAATCTCTAAAAAAAGTAACCCACTACTTGGATTTAAATTCTCCTAACCTGCTTGCTCATCGCTGTGGTTAAGTTAAGATGCTGGATTAGTACATTTTCTTCATTTCCTTTCCAAGAGAGCACACTCACCATAGATAGATAAACAGATAGGTAGGTAAATCAATAGCCTTGCAGATAGGCAGGCTGGCGATAGATGGTAGAGAGAAATGCACCCAAAACATTTCTAGTCTTATGGACTGGTTTTAGAATAAACGATTGTCCTATTTATTCTTAAAACTGTTCCCGAATTAGGGTTTTAGTTTCTAGTATGGAGATAAAGCTACAGTAGCCTCACCCCCATTCAGGAAGGTGAGTTCACTGTGCCACTGTGGAACTGCAAGTCTCTTTCAGCCCTATACTTCAAGCCGTAATAGAAAGTTTATACTACAGATAATCCTTGATTTTTGAACATTATTGAGACCCAAATTTACATTGCTAAGCAGGAAGTTGTTAAGTGGGTTGCACCTGATTTTATGACCTATTTTGCCATGGTCATTAAGCAAATCATTGCAGTTGCTAAGTGAATCCCAGGGTTCTTAAGCAAATCTAGCTTCTGTCATTGGGTTTCCTTGCTAGAAACCAGTTGGGAAGATCACAAAAATGGTGATCACATGACTCCAGGAAGCTGCACCATGGTAAATACATGCCAGTTGCCAAGTGGCTGAATTACAATCACATGACCTTAGGTATGCTGCAAGAATCATAAGTATAAGGACAACATGCAATGGCTCCAAGGACACGGTGGCTTAGAGGCTAAGACGCTGCGCTTGTTGATCAGGTTGGCAGTTCAGTAGTTCGAATCCCTAGTGCCACATAACAGAGTGAGCTCCCGTTCCTTGTCCCAGCTTCTGCCAACCTAGTAGTTCGAAAGCATGTAAAAAGGCAAGTAGAAAAATAGGGACCACTTTGGTGGGAAGGTAACAGCGTTCTGTGCGCCTTCGGCATTTAGTCATGCCAGCCACATGATCACGGAGACGTCTTCAGACAGCGCTGTCTCTTCGGCTTTATAATGGAGATGAGCACTGCCGCCTAGAGCTGGAAACGACTAGCACGACTTACCTTATAACTCACTATTTTCAATGTCATTGTCACTTTGAACAGTTGCTAAATGAATGGTTGTTACATGAGAACTACTAGCAGGGAGAGATGAATACAGTGGCAATTCAATAAATTATTTTCTACAAGTCTAAGCTCATCAGCCATTTATGATTGCTACCTTCAGGATATTGATCCATTTCGTCCAGTTTTGGACGAAATCTGATCCTAAGCTGATTTTTTTTTGCAATTCTCAATTAGTTTATAGTTGGCTATGTTGGATGGAAGGTGGACCCACAAATTTGAAGGGCACCATGCTGTTTAAATCTGATCTTTTGAGACTGGTGGTGACTCTGTAGGATTCAATATATCATTTCTTTCTTCTGTTACCTGAGGGTTGAATTTAGATATTTCTGCATTCAAAGCCTATTTTCATCTCCTGCACAGCTGGAGAGTTTGCAGCTCACCAGATGTTACTGAGTGACAGCTCTTCACTCGTTTGCTATTAGCCTTGCTGGGGATTGTGTTGAGAGGCAACACCCGTTCTCCTCTGCTTTCCTTCTCCTTTCTCTGTCTAGCAAGAACATCACAATGAACCTGGGAAAGAAAAGGAGAAAGAAAGGCATGGGAAACACTGAGGACAAATGTGTGATACCTTATTGCTCTGATCAAAGTTCAGGTTCAACTATACGCTACCCGAAATTTTACCTATAGATCTGAGTGTTGATCACTTAGAACATTCCTTTGGCTACTGCTCCACCTTGCGCTAGCCAGATTTCTTAGTTTTTAAATTTTTTCCATATCTGGCTGTCTATTTTAAATTGCAGACTAGGGTTCAACCTCTTTGCAGGCAGACAGTTTTGTTTTAAGAAGGTATCTTCCTTGTAAAATATGCGCGGTACCTTTTGTTTTTAATGTATTTTTCATCCCTCTTTTCTCTTCTCTTGCCAAAATGCATCAAACACCTGCTAAAAATAAATTCATGGCAATTTGCCCAGCCGTGCTAACGATCAGGGTTCTCAGGAGCCTTCTAATGTTGAGAAAATCGGAGGGCATCACAATGCCATCAAGGTCAAGGACCATCCACTGCTTCCCACTAGTGGCAGAAAATGATTTATTTTTATCTCCTTATATCCAAATTCAGGCTATTCAACCAATTCATAATTAGGGGTATGGGGGATTGATCTAAAACACAATCTATATCAGTGAGGCATGAGCAGACTTCATTCTGACCAGATTTCTTGAATTGCTTTTTTTGTTTTTAAGACTTCAACTGTCTACTTTCACATTTATTATTATTGCCAGACTTGTATGCTGGCCAAACAAAAAGATGAACACATGATTCACTTAACAATTGCAATGATTCACTTAACAACTGTGGCAAAAACAGTCATAAAATGGGGCACAACTCTCTTAATAATTGTCTTGCTTAGCAACAGAAATGTTGGGCTCAATGACTATTTGTATTGGATTGTTATTCCATCTTTATTACTTTATAAATAACTGATAGCAGTGAGTGTACCTAATGCCCCTTCCTTTTCCTATTTTCTTCATAATAGCAACCCTGTAATGTGGATTGAGCTGAGAGAAAGTGACTGGGCCAAACTCACCAGTTGGTTTTCATGCCTAAGGCGGGACTAGAACTCACAGTCCCTTGGTAATTGGCCAGAAGAGCTAAAAATGATGGATATTTGCAGAATCCATGCATTCATCTGGTCTGTAATTTGAAGAATCTGTCTACATATCATGCCATTTTGCATAAAAAGAAATTTTGAAAATGCAATTACAGTAATTGATAATAAACTAAGTGACACCGATCTTCAAATTATTTGGTGGTCCAGAATGTCCTGCCAATAAGTTTTAGTTGCCTATGAATATTCAGATTTTTGCATCTAAATCATTCTAATATTTTAAAGACCATCAACAGAGAAAACCTTAGCTGCTGATTCATCACAAGCAAGCACTGATTTTTAAAAAATCTCTCCCAAAAAGCAGAGCAGACACACCTGACAACTGTAATGAGATACCAGACAAAACCAATGCAGAATAATTCAACCTGAACTGTAACAAACAGCCTCTCTTGTATTCTGAAATACGCTAGAACTTATTTCTCCTTCCTAATTTGTAAACTCCATTCCCACATGGGATGTGAAAAAAATTGCAGAGCAAATACATCTGAAACCAACTGTTTATGAAGGATAATGATATTTTAGTTCTGATGCCATTCAAATTCTAGTATCCTTATTTTTGTACAAGTTTAACATTTCAGCATTTTTTTAACCCTTGGATGATGCAACATAGCAGTCTAAATATTTTCTAGCTACAACTCCTCCTTCTGAAGGAATTCCATTCTCCTCTGAAAATGAAATTTACTGTTGAATTGAATTGAAATCTATAGCTATGAAAGTGAAATACTACACATGCATCATCACAAAATCTCCAGAATCATAAAGCCTACAAACTTGAAATTTGGTATGTATGTTCCTCTTGGCTTCTAGGTGCTCACTAGGAAAGGATTTTTCAAAATGACCATCACAGCATTAGTATTTCCTATGTTATTAACACGTTCTGATGCTAAGGAGTTCTACTCCATCTCCCCACCTGAAAAGAAATCTGTTCCAAAAGAAATCTGTTCCAGATGCAAAACACAAGCAGAAGAGTTTCAGTTTCACTTTTAGTTTCACAGCACCAAGCAGCTTTAGTACAAAACAGTTGAGCTAAGCCACGCCCAGGCTCCTTGCTGCCTCCTTGCTCATATTGTTTCATATTGTTTCAGTTTCCAAACAGCCCTCAAATCTCTCACACATTGACAGGATGCTAGCCAGATGAATATCGATGGATGCTGGCAGAGGCAACCAAAGAAGACCCAGACAATCAGCTGGGATTCAATGGGGGGCAGAGAATAGATGGGGGAGGGGCCAGTCAGAGGTGGTATTTGCTGGTTCTCCAAACTACTAAAAAATTCTGCTACCGGTTCTCCAGAACTGGTCAGAACCTGCTGAATAGCACCTCTGGTTGACTATTGTGATGAGCAGAAATTGGACCAAGTCATCCTGCTTGCTTCTGTGACTAAGAAAAAAAATTCAGATCTTTATGTTTCTAGTCCAGCATCCACTCTCAAATAAAATCATGTGTATGTATGAATTAAGGTGCCTCTATATAAAAGTAGATATGATCCATCTTGCTCAAAATTGACAAGCAGTGCTCTTCTAGTTTTAATCAGCTTTCCAGCTAGAGGTGTCATATATAAAGCCCAAGACATGGGTTTCAACCCATGAGAATAGAAACACCGTAGGAACATCTTGAAATCCTACCCATTTCCTTGGGACCTTATTGAATGCTGGAATGGAAGCATGGCATCTCCAGTCTTAACTTTTGTATCTGAAAACATCCATGCAGTTTTTAGTTCCTGCTACCTGCAGGTGATAGCGCTGTTGCTGAAGACATGCAGAGGATTTGCATGAGTCCGTATCAAGAGTAGGTTCTTTAGAGAAGAAAGGAGAAGCAGGACGCTACTATCTGAAGTACATTCAGCCTGTTGGTGGAGCAGATCTTTATTTTGGGTTTGCTTCTTCTGAAAACCTCTGAGGAGTTGGGGGCAAGTACTTTGAATTCCCTTAGCCCAGGGTGGAGACAGTTGGTTCTCAGACTCATAAAGATTTAGAAGTCAGTTGTGTAAACAGGTAGCTGCAAGTTTGTCCATCATTGGAAAAGAGATCCCCTCCTTCCCAAAATATAGAAAGGCTGTCAGGAAGAAAATCAAGTTTCCTTTTTTCCTGTAATATACACAGTGATGTATTAGTTCTAAACGGGAAGTAATTCCGCTGGAATTCATGGAATAAGAGCTGGATTAAAAAATAAATAAAGCAGACCAAAGCTGGTGATATGCCATTAATTCACCCATCAAGCATTAAATCTGGGGTGATACGCTTGGAAAGAGGACAGAAAGATCATCTTTAACTTTCATTTGCTGGGCCAAAAGCTACAATCCCAAAGGTGGAAAGGTTGAAGACAAAAACCTGGATTTGATCATCTTCATGTCTAAGTTAAATTCAATAAATTCGAAGCAATGGTTACAACTATTTTCCACATATTTATTTGTGGCCCCTTCTGTCTTACTGAACAATTATACAGGTAGTCCTCAGCCACCAACAGTTCACTTACAGACTATTGGAAATTACATCAGAATTGAAAAATTATGACCATTTTTCACCCTTATAACCATTGCAACATCTTTGTGGTGATGTGATCAAAATTCAGATACTTGGCAACTGACTCATATTTATGACAGTTGTAGTTTCCAGGGTCATATGATCATCTTTTCTGGCAAGCCAGATTCACTTAACAACTGTTTTATTTAGTTTAACAATTGCAGTGATTGACTTAACAACTGTGCCAAGATAGAACATAAAATGAGGCCAAATTCACTTAATTGTCTTGCTTGGCAACAGAAATGTTGGCCTCGATTGTGATTGTAAGTTGAGGACTAGCTGTAGTTCAGCAAAAGCTTTCTGGCAGGACTGTTGGGTGGTGAGAGATTATACCTTCACAAACCATGAATGATAGATGTGAGATTAACGTTCAGATACTCATTCCAGAGAGCTTTGACTCAGCAACAGTCTTGCACGCATATTTACAAGGTTAGGGAAGTTTATATCTTGTTTACCAGCCTGGTTTTGAAAAACTAATGTTCCTATGGACAATTCAGAAGAAGAGATGGTAATCTGGGCAAATATAATAATCTATATCAATGCATGCATTGGAATCTTTTTCTGATGTTCCTTCTCTTTCAGCCTGGGGTTTTTCCTTCCCTCTCTTCCTTCATGAAGTTGTTTTCAGTGCTTAAATCAATCATTAGTCTCTGTTTATTTCGGCAAAGGACATAATTCTTTGGAGAAATATGTCCAGTCCCCAAGGCTATCATAGGAACATGACCTTTGCTACCTGTAAATGTTGTGTAAGATGCCTGCCTTCCTTGACAGCTGGGGTGATAATCCGCGTTGTCTCTCTTCAGTGATAACTGATAAGTCTGTACAGAAATGTTGGCTGTCTTTTGCTCTCCAGGAGAATGCAAAGGAATGCAAGTTGAGTTCAAAATATTTATTCTAAAAGGGAATGGAGAAATTGTTCCCATCCAATTTGGCAGAAGCTGAAAAGAGCGGAGGGGTAACCTAAAGTAGTCAGATGCCTATTTTTCAAAATGAAATTACAATTTAAGAAGTCTGTGAGTATATATATATATATATATATATATTTTTTCTTAAGTTTTCGCGGGTACTTACATGTATGACATTCAGCTTTGTTCAGGTATTTTCCCACGTCATAGTAGTTGTGCTTTTAAAGTTGTAGCAACGTTTCAGCAGAATCTCATCTGCCAGATGAGACATACACACACACACACACTTTTTTAAAAACCATAGATAGAGGGGATACACAAATGGTTTGTCAAGGGCTCATGTATATGCAGAATATATATGTTCAATAACATATCCAGAAAAATGGAAATTTTAGCCAATAAAAGAAAACAACAGTTACTATAAACATTCATGACATAATGATAAAACATTGAGAAAAAGAATGATAATTGTAGCTAAAGAATCTATTATTATAATGAAATCTACTATTATAATGAAGAAAATAGGATAATTTTATTTAAAGGATCTTTTCTCCTGTTCTTTCATAATTAAAAAAATAACAATTAATAGATTGCACACCCAGGATTTTTATATTCTAGTACATTACAAAGAATGTTTTTTAAAGTTACTTTCTACCAACTTTCCTTCTTTTCTCCTCCTTTGGTTTTTCTTGTTAAATGTTTATTTTAACACATGAACTAGTTATAACAACTCATGTAAAAATAAAAAGTAAACATTACAACTAAAGAAAATTAATATACTTTGGAAGCCTTTTGAAAAATTTCAATTTCAATCCACAAACTTTTTTGCAGTGAATTATTTTGCCACGTTGGGCTCCTGACCTTTGCACACCATTTCTTATTTGTAGGCATATTATTTTTCTTCTTTTTTTAAGATGTTGGCTGATCAAAGTCATGATTTTTTTCCCCAAATGGACCATGCTTTGGAACTCTGCTAAATCTTAGGTTAACCAAACAGGGAAAAAAAATCAAAAGGGACAAAATAATCCAAAATTATTTTGATAGCTTTATGACCAGAAATTTGTTACTTACGAGTGGCATTAAAAGACACTAAATATAATTTCTCTACTGAGCCAATACTTCAGTTACTTTTGCCAAGGAAATATTTGTATAAATCATCTGGATATGTGTCCTTGGGATGCCATAGTTGAAAATTTATTATTCTCTTCAATTCCCTATGTCATGGACCAAATTTCACAAGTGTATGAATTTATTCTCCAAAAGGGTTACGTTTCTTCCAAAAGGTGCGATTTATTTTGTTTTTCGAAATACTTAAAATTTGAAAGTCCATTAGATTGCTATTTTTTTTACCAAGTGCTGCTGATGGCAATACAAGCCAAATAAGAATCCTTTAGAAGATGAGATTCTGGTGGAAACAAAGTAACAATTAGACGAATGTCCTGCTATTAATGATCTGCCTTCCTCTCATTCATGATGTATTTCTAGTGTGGCTCTGCAATGCTCAGTCTTGAACAAGAATGTAATCCTTTGAACAGACTACCCTGTCGAATGCTTTGCAAATGCATATGGGATGCGGACTCCTTTTCCTCTTCTTTCATGCGTGATCCACCGGAAGAACGTTTGCAGGCAACCAGAATCACATTAAATGGTTGAGTCAGTTGCAGTGGGCTTTATTATTATTATTATTATTTTCCTCTCTCATTCTCTCTCTCTCTCACTCCCTCTCTGGCTAGCAAAAGAGGATGGATGAATGGGGTCATGCACCAAGTCCCCTGCAGTTCACCATTATTTTTGGTGAATAAAGGGTGGCTAAGGTTGACTGGAATGTCAGCAAACCTTTCATCCCTCTTCCTTTCAGCTGTCTGTGTTCTTATCCACAAGCCATACAAAGATCCTGGGCTGAGTTTTCACATCCATGGCCAGCTGGCTTCTTCTGCATAATGGGCAAGAGTGGGCATTTGCTTTCTACATTTGCAGAGGGAAAATGCCAGAAGATATTTATCACAATGTGCTCAAGGTAGGATTGGCCTCTCTTTCCCTCTGTTTCTTAAGGAAGGAGTGGGGCCTGCAATCTCCCCATATGGAAGGTTGGGGTTGAGGACATTTAATTTCAAAATTAGTATGCCACGTAAGGAAGGCCAGAAGGTGGAGCCGTCGCAGGCCAGATGTGAACTGGGATAGGTCAGAACTGGTGAGAAAACACATGTGTCCTTTGTGTGCATGTATGTGCATGCATATATGCAGTGTGTGTGTCTGTGTGTGTGTGTTTATGTGTCTGTGTGTATGTACATATATGCATGCATACATACTCCTGACATTTTGTTTTAATAGATGACCTTAAGTTTTAATAATCAGGGAAAGAGGGAGAAAATCTGTTTCTCCCTATATTCTTCATACCAGGCATAATTTTATATTCTTCTATCTATGGTTTTCTCCTCATTTGCCTTTGCATCTGTTTCCTTAGGAGTTGCTCTTCCTTCCCCTTTCAGCCCTTTGGCTATTGTAGCTGCCAAATGCAGGCCACCTAGACACATAACTTCTTGAAAATATTATTGTTGCTTTGTGGGGGGGTTTTTTAAGGAAAAATCTTGTCTTTTTGCAAATATGGTAGTTACTTCAAAGTGTTTTTCCACTGGGTGGGTGAGCATTTTGTGTGTCTCAGAAATAGAATAAAATAGAATTTTTTATTGGCCAGGTGTGATTGGACACACAAGGAACTTGTCTTGGTGCAAATGCTCTCAGTGTACATAAAAGAAAAGATACATTCATCAAGAATCATTAGGTACAACACTTAATAATAGTCACAGGGTACAATAAACAATCAAATCATACTAGGAAACTGTAAAACCTGTACTAGTTATAGGTTCATTCTTTGAGTTGGGACAGCCTAAGTACTGTGTAATTGCTGTGGTTGTTTATGTTTGTAGTATCATGGATATCTCTAATTACATAATTCAACTCCCAGAATTCCCTAGCCTACTGAAAATAAATATGGTGTTGTGGAAATAAATATGCAAGGGTCACAGCATGCTGGCTGGGGGAATTCTGGGAGTTGAAGTCCAGATATTTTAAAGTTACCAGGGTTAAAAAAATATTGCTATTGTATAAAACAACCACTGTGTAGAACTGTGTAGTCCTTTCAACTACTCATACTTCAGTGATAAAGTTGGAATATAGGAAATATTTTTCTTACCTTGCAAATAGACTGTGGTTATATCCCAGGTTATATACTAACTGCAACATGTAGTCTCTGGCATTTATGCATTGTTACCATTTCCACTTCCCAATTCTTCAAGAGCAGTTTGAAGATTATTGGTAATTATCTTCTTTTCTGCCGATCTCTGAATGCTAAACCTTAGACACAAGAATGTCATTTAGTCATTGCTCCATTCTAAGGTGTTACAATTCCCAGAGTAACAAAAATCTTCTCTTCCCTTCAAACGGAAAATAAAAGAAATGTTTTAACCTTAAAAAAAAAAAAAATTCACATCAAGTGCTTTTTTTCTGGTCATATTCAAAAAAAACAAAGTACTTCCTATGAAGGAGGGTTACAAAGCTACCAAGTCATACTTCTCTTTAAAAAAAACATTAACGCCACTGAAATAAGTAGCTGGAAGCTCTTGCAAAGGGAGAAGCTGAAGTTCCATTAAAATGAAATATTTTATGTGGGTAGGTAAGTAGGTAGGATAGATAGATTAGACAACCCAGAATGATAACCATGTTTTGGGACAAACTAAAGGGTGAAACTGCAGAAATAACTAGAGTGGCGGAAAGGATGCCTAGGAACAGACTATTTTTACCCTGGGGAAAACGTAAAACAATTCAAAGAGTCAACATAAGGTTAGAATTAAAGAGAGACAAAGAATATTCCAGGTATTGCTTACATCCAAGCTCACCTTTCTGCATATTCAGAGAATATAAAGGTTTAAAATAACAACAGCAAAGAACAGAGCTTGCAAAAACTAATCTGAGTCCTTTTTAGGAACACAATAAATTTATAATAGATGAGTGGAAACAAGAAGCTGATTTGATAGACATTCAAGATCACCATTCAAGACTTGGTAGTCATTCAAGATTTGACAATCCAGTAATTATATCTGGTCACTCATTGTAAGAAAGGACATGAGAGCAGTGAAAGGTGACATGATAGCAGTGTCCCAATATCTAAGAGCTTGCCCAAAAGAAGAGGAAGTTAATCTATTATCCAAAACACCTGAAGGCAGGACAAGAAGCAATGGATGGAAATTAACCAAGGAGAGAACTTAGAATTAAGGAGAAATTTCCTGACAGTTAGAACAATTAATCAATGGAATAACTTGCCTTCAGAAGCTGTGGGTACTCCAACACTAGAAATTTTTAAGAAGAGACCGGACAACCATTTGTCTGAAATGGTATAGGGTTTTCTGCCTGATCAGGGGGTTGGACTAGAAGACCTCCAAGGTCCCTTCCAACTTTGCTATTCTGTTATTTTATACTTAGGTTTCATTAATTTCTTCTTGTAAGAAAAGTACACTAAGCAAAGTCATGTTCAGACTCTCCTACAATGGACACAGGAAAACTCGGTTATATATAAATGTCTGTGTCATTTATTAGAATATGGAAAAATTGGATGCTCCTCTGTAAGACCAAAAAAATCAGGGATTAATGGATGCTTTCACAGATCAGGAAAAGGAGTGTGTGGATATATGTGTGTATATATATATATATATATATATATATATATATATATAGAGAGAGAGAGAGAGAGAGAGAGAGAGAGAGAGAGAGAGAGAGAGAGAGAGAGAGAGAGAGAGAGAGAGAGAGAGAGAGAGAGAGAGAGAGAGAGAGAGAGAGAGAGAGCTGAATAGCTGGATGGATGGACGGATAGGATAGGATGGGATAGGATAGGATAGGATAAGGAATTACAAGACTGGACTGGACTGGAAAATGAATTCCCTCTTGTGAAAAATAAATAAATAATGCAGAAGATCACTTCTTTAGATGTGTTGATGTAATCACAGAATGTCAAGCTTAAGTTAAGAACATTTTTATATACTGTAGATTTCTTTTCTAATCTCAGGGTTAGCCTACTATAAATTCATCCACTGCAAGGTTTTCTACCTCTCTTGTGCATTCAGGTGGCTCAGTCTCCACATAAACATCATTAGCTGGAAGTACAAGAAAACTATGACAAAGAAAAATATTAAATGGGAATTTGGCAGGATGCAACAGGTGCTTATTACCTGCCCTTCCTTTCTTTAGCAGTAAGTAGGTCGCTTGTTTATGGGGATTAATACATGGAGTCTGCTGGTTTTAGGCACTCAGAATCCCAGTAATTTAGTGTTGTAATGTTTTCCCAAAGCCCTTCTGTCTAGAAACTCTGAGGGTATCCAAAACTGAGAACCACTTACTTGTGTTCAAAGATGATTTCAGGCCTCTTCAGCAAATCTCTTAAGGAACATAGAAGTTAAAGTTGCAGAAGAAGAAAGCTGAAGCAGAAAATATAGTTTGCATTTGGTTTGCTTGTTTCGATTTTCATTTGGTTATTTTTCACATGCTAGATAACTTACAGATATTATGTTAATCAACTGAAGCACAATGCACAGGAAAGGAATAAACTGAATTTCAGCTGAAACAGGCAGTGCTATGTGTAATTGTATACAGGTAATCCACAACTTAAGATCACAACTGAGTCCAAACTTTCTGTTATTAAGTGAGAGTGAATTTTGTTAAGTGGATTTTGCCACATTGTTTGACCTTTCTTGCCTCAGCTGTTAAGTGAATCACTGCAATTGAAAATGCAGTAACTCGGTTATTAAGTGAATTTAGCTTCCCCATTGACTTTGCCTGTCAGAAGGTCTCAAAAGGGGATCACTTGACCCCAGGGCAGAATAATTGTCATAAGCATGAGCCAGTTGCCAAAAATCTGCATTTTGATCACATGATCATGGGTGTTCTGTCCCTAATTAGCATTCTTGAGATCCCCGCACTTTGATTGGCCAAAGCACGGGGCACTCTGATTGGTCAGGCGAGCCGCGCCGATTGGCTCGCTGAGAATCTCCCACGATTGGTCCATTCGAATCGCGGGAGATTCAAAGTGGTGCCATTGGCCGCGGCCGCCACGGCTAAAGGAATAAAAGCCGCGAACTTTTTCCTTTGCCCCAGTTCGGTTCCAACTTTAAATAAAAGAGCATGATTTGAAGTCACCGACTCCTGGCATCATTTCGCGGACACAACACTGGCGACGAGGATGGGATCCAGACCCTGAACCGAACCACGTGTCCGATGGAAGCCAGACGAACCACCACGATGGCGAAAATCGCACCCCCCACACCCTTCAACCCCGCCACGGAGGACTGGGAATCGTACTCCGACCGATTCCGCATGTTCCTCGAGTGCAGCAACCTGAAGGATGCCACCGGCCCCATGAAGTGCGCCGTCTTCCTGACTCACTGCGGGACCGAGGTATTCAAGATGGCCAAGGCGCTTGCCAAACCCGCCAATGCGACCGCGATGGACTGGGACGTCCTCGAGCCAATACTTCGGCGGCACTACGCTCCAGAGGTACCCATCCTGATCCGACACAACGAATTCTACCGTCGGGACCAACGGCCGGGTGAGAGCTTCAGCGACTTCGTCGCCGAGCTACGGCGCCTAGGGGGGCTCTGCGAATTTGACAACCTGAACGACGCCCTGCGAGACAGAATCGTGCTCGGTTTGTGGGACCCCATCCTCCAGAGCCGGCTGATGGCCAAGGGCAACATCAGCCTAGCAGACACTGTCACCGCATCCGCAGCCGCCGAAGCAACCCGAACCTCCGCCGACCGCATGCGCAGACCAAACGCTGGGGACCGCAGTGGAAACAACAACCCTGCGAGGTCGGCCGAGGCCCAACCAGAGACGACCACCCACCAGGGCGACTTCCACTCGGCATCGGGCACTTCCAATGACGAGGAGGACATCCATCGCCTCCAGACAGGCTGTGACCCACGGAACCGGCAGGGTCGTAAGTCGAGGACCAACTGTGCCGGTCGCGGCAGCGACCACCCCAGGTCGGAATGCCGGTTTTTCGAATCGATCTGCCGGCATTGCGACAAGAAGGGACACATCGCCCGTGTCTGCCACCTAAAAAAGAACTGCAGCCTGGCACGATGGGACCAGAGCGACCGGAGGAGAGAGAGCACACCACCCCGGACCAGAGATCGTCCCTCAGACAACAGATGGGACCGGAACGGACGATCCCTGCGAGGCGGCGATAACCGGCGAAGAGAGGAGACCCATCAGACGGTCACCATCGGCCACGCCATAACCAATGACGCCCGGAAGGTCCACGTGGAGGTAGGCATCGAGGGCCAGCCATGCAAAATGGAGGTGGACTCCGGGTCCTACCTCTCCATGATAGCATGGCATGAAATAAAGCACTTGGTGCCTACCATCCAAAGGAGGAACTTAGACAGCCAGAGACTCATCGTAAGGGACTACCAGGGAAACCGCATCCCGGTAGTCGGAACCAAACACTTCAACATCACATATAAAGGGCACACCGAAAGGCTTCCCCTGACAATCGTCAACCGCGACCGCCCAAGCCTACTGGGACTGCAATGGTTCGCCCCGCTTGGCATCGCAGTCACGGGAGTCAACCACGTCACCGACGACAGCTGGGAGCAGCAACTGGCCCGGGAATTCCAAGAGGTCTTCAACGGAAACTTAGGCAAGTACCGAGGGCCCCTTATATCATTCAGCCTAGACCCAAACGTCCCCCCAAAACGCCTGAAACCAAGGTGGGTGCCATTCGCACTTAAACCCAAGATAGACGAGCAAATTGACAAGCTCGTCAAGCAAGGAGTCCTACAGCCAATAGACCACGCCCGGTGGGAGACCCCCATAGTCACCCCGATCAAGCCCGATGGGTTGGTGAGGATCTTTGGGGACTATAAGGCCACCCTAAATAGCGCGCTACAACAAAGCGCCTACCCCGTCCCAGTAGTGCAACACCTACTGCACTCACTGGGAGGGGGCAAGGTTTTCGCCAAGCTCGACCTCGCCCAGGCATACCAACAGCTGCCAGTCGACGAGCAAACGGCAGAAGCGCAAAGCATAGTCACCCACCGGGGGCATTTAAATGCAACCGACTCCAATTCGGAGTCAGCGTGGCACCGGGAATATTCCAAAGCCTAATGGAAAGACTATTGCAAGGCATCAAGGGGGTGGTACCTTACTTCAACGACGTCCTAGTGTCGGCAACCAACCAAGCCGAACTAGAGGATCGCCTAAGGGAGGTCCTAACCAAATTCAAAGAGACCGGGCTCAAAGTCAAGAGGGAGAAATGCCAACTATTCACGGAACGGGTAGAATTCCTAGGATACCTCCTAGACCATCACGGCATTCACCCCACAAACCAAAAAATCAAGGCCATCAAAGAAGCCCCCACACCCAAGTCGAAGACGGAACTACAGGCATTCCTGGGGCTATTTAACTTTTACAATGTCTTCCTGCCCCAAAAGGCGACGGTGGCGGTGCCCTTGCATAGGCTCCTGGACAAGGCGGCGACCTGGACTTGGGGGAAATGCGAGCAAGCCGCCTTCCAAAGAACAAAGGACCTCCTCACTTCGGACGCCGTCCTTATACAGTATAACGAGACCCTACCTCTGGCCGTCACATGCGACGCATCACCCTTCAGCGTCGGCGCTGTCCTCAGCCATACCCTCCCCGACGGAAAAGAAGCGCCCATCGCGTTCTTTTCAAGGACCCTCACCAAACCAGAGCGGAACTATAGCCAGCTGGACAAAGAGGCTCTGGCTATCGTTGCCGCCGTAAAAAGATTCCACAAGTATCTCTACGGCCGGACATTCACCATCATAACCGGCCACAAGCCGCTGCTGGGAATCCTTGCAGGAAACCGGGCCACCCCGAACATTCTGTCTCCCCGAATGACAAGGTGGTCCGAGTTCCTGGCGGCCTACAACTACGGACTCATACACAGACCGGGTAAGACGATCTCCCATGCAGACGCCTTAAGCCACTCGCCGCTACCGGAACCTGACACCGACCCAGCACCCACGACGACTACCCTCAGCATAGAGACTCTACCCAACCTGCCCATAACCACGTCAGACATTGCCCGAGTGACTAATAAAGACAAACGTCTGGCGCGGGTATTGCATTGGGTAGAGAAAGGGTGGCCGGAAAGGGAGAACGATGAGTCCATCAAAACGTTCCGAAACCGCCAAACGGAACTCTCGTTATTAAAAGGGTGCATACTATGGGGGGATAGGGTGGTCATTCCAGAAAAGCTACAAGGGAAGGTTCTGGAACTGCTACACGAGGGGCACCCTGGCATCGTTAGGACTAAAGCCCTGGCCAGAAGTTACGCTTGGTGGCCAGGGAGGGAAAAACAAATTGAGACCTGGGTAGCAAGGTGCCAACGATGCCAGGAAACTAGGCCAAGCCCACCCACAGCACCCGTCCTAGAGTGGGAAACCCCAAGGGGACCTTGGTCTAGGATTCACATAGACTTCGCTGGGCCCACAAAAGGACACACCTTCCTTATAACAGTAGACTCTTACTCCAACTGGCTGGAGGTAAGCAACATGAAGACAACAACCACGGAGGCCGTGATCAAGGAACTGTGCAAACTCTTTGCAACGCACGGCCTCCCAGACGTCGTCATTTCCGACAACGGGCCCCAATTCACCTCACTGGAATTCGAAAAATTCCTAGCAGAAAGGGGTATCCGCCACGCGCTGACAGCACCGGCGCACCCGGCGGTGAACGGTAGGGCGGAACGGATGGTGCAATTCACTAAGAAAACCATCCGGAAAATAGACCACGGGGAGATCCAGGAGAAAATAAACAAACTACTCTTCACCCAACACATAACCCCAAATACCACAACGAATAAGAGCCCAGTCGAACTATTAATGGGGAGGAAATTAAGGTCCCCACTCGACAAGTTACACCCCACGTATAACCCGGAGAAGCTCCCAGACTCAAACAGCAAACACCGAACTTTCACACCCGGCGACCCCGTATATGCAAGAAACCTGACGGGAGACCCACTATGGATACCGGCCGTCATCACACAAATAACAGGCCCACACTCGTACCGGCTACAAACAGCAGACGGACGAGCGTGGAAACGCCACATCGACCAATTAAGGTCGAGGACTGCCAACCAAGAGACCACCGACGCACAAACAGGCGAAACCAACCCCCACAACACAAACCAAGGGGGGAGGGAATACCCAGGGGACCAAAACCAAAGAAGAATAAACCAGCCATACTTACCGGAAAGCAGCCATCACGACCCCTCGCCAGGAAGAGACAGCCAGGCCAGCTCGACCGACCCGGAAAGACCGAGCGGGAGTGGCGAAACCCGCAGCTCAACCAACCCGGGAGGCCCAGGAGGGAGCTACGGAGAGCGGCCCGGCCCGACTGACCAGCCGGTTCCCACGACGGCATCAGGAGCAACAGAGATCCCGACCGAACCGGCCGGGATCCAACCTACGACTGAGCTGCGCAGGTCCAGTAGGCTCAGACGGAGCCCCGCCTACCTACGTGACTACGCGATGTAAGGACTGAACCAAGAGGGGAGGGGTGTTCTGTCCCTAATTAGCATTCTTGAGATCCCCGCGCTTTGATTGGCCAAAGCGCGGGGCACTCTGATTGGTCAGGCGAGCCGCGCCGATTGGCTCGCTGAGAATCTCCCGCGATTGGTCCATTCGAATCGCGGGAGATTCAAAGCGGTGCCATTGGCCGTGGCTGCCACGGCTAAAGGAATAAAAGCCGCGAACTTTTTCCTTTGCCCCAGTTCGGTTCCAACTTTAAATAAAAGAGCATGATTTGAAGTCACCGACTCCTGGTATCATTTCGCGGACACAACAATGGGGATGCTGGAAAGGTTGTAACTGTGGAAAACAATCCTAAGTCACTTTTTTCAGTGCTGTTGTAACTTTGAACATCAGTAAATGAACTGTTGTAAGTGGAGGACTACTTATACCTAAAGAACCCCTCCTTCCTTCCTTCCTTCCTTCCTGTTCAAATGTAAATAGTACATTAACAGTATAACTTTTATGTTGTCAGCTATTAAAATACAGCAGCATAACTAGTCAAAGTTAATCAACTTCATATCCCATTGACTTCAGTGTGAAGCCTAATTTGCCTCATGTTCAATCACTGGAACCGAAACTCCATTCACTGTAGCTGGATAGCACCAATCAATCTCATTTTATTCTAATCAATAATCTGATCAGATAACCTCATTTTGTTCTTGGAAATGATAGAAGTGTCAGTCGAGGCCATGGGTCACCCTAAGAAACTATTTATAGCTGATACTGCAGAATCTACTCTTGATAAGGACATACCATTATTGTTCCTTATTGTCCCTACACTGAAGAAGGCCCCATAAAAACTGGGAAGAGAGATAGGATCATGGGTGGAGCTTTCTATGGTGTTCAGTTGATTTAGTTGGATGGAATCCACTCCATAAAGGAAAAAGCCATAATATATAATTATGAGGTATGGTGTTGTTTTTTTAAGAATTGAACAGCTACTGTGAAGGTAGAGGATTGAAGTCAAAAACTTGGATGGAATTCTCACACCAAGATTTTTTGTATCATTGAGCACATATTAACTATTACTCTTCAAAATTCACAAACTGGAATATTTGTTGGCAACTTCTAAATAATCTCAAAGAGGAGAAAGTAGTGTAGTGTAGTGCAGTGAAATCTTTTGTTACAGAATGAAAACCACAACTTTCTTACTGTGAACAGTTCTAGTTTCTTTAAACTAGCAACTTCTTGAATGAAGAATTTTGTATTATTGGAATACACTTAGCTTCCAATCAAAACCAACTTAAATGACTTTTTATGGCAACTTAAATGACTTTTCATATAAATGTTTCACTATCTGTTGCTCCCCAAATCTTACCTGGAAATTTGGAAGTCTTTCCTGTTGCCAAATGATCATATATATTTGACAATGCCAGTAATTAAACTTATTTGCCCACTTGATTGCAAAAAAACAATTCTTCGTTAATGTGTTACATCTTTACTTACTGGATAGTAGATACCATATAGTAGAAGCCAGTAGAATTTATCTCTGAAATAGCAGGGTTGAGTCTGGGCTGAGAATGTAAGTTAACTTTTATTTATTTTATTTTACTTGGTTGGATCATATGCAAAGAACACCTTTTATATAAATACTACATGCTACCAAAAAAAAAAAAATTAAACACAAATTTAAAAATGTCAGTAGGATATTGACACTGGTTCAACTTTGTTTTTGAGCATGAGTCATTGTATGGTATGGTGCCAGTCGTTAGGGCAGAGATTCCTTTTTCTACAAAGTCTTCATTTTACTGGCTAACAATAATTGAATTTTATGGTAACAAGATTATTGCTTCTTATCAAAAATTCAGCCGCTTAAATGTTGCATCCAAAATTAAGAAATAGTTGGTCTTCTACTTCTTCCTAGGTTTTCTTATTGCAGACAGTACTTATTAAAAACAAAGGATGGCCAATATTATATTAAATAATGATATCAGATTGCATAATCTTATATATTATATTTATCATAAAATTCAGCGTAATTGCTATTACACGAAGCCCAGATTTAAATACCATATGTTTTGCCTATAACTTCAGTATTAATGTTATTGGTGTAATTTTTCTGCAATACTGAAAACAGTTAGTCAAAAAAGTTTCAGCTCTAAAACTGATGATTGATTTATATCAGGCAAGACAAACTTTGCCCCAGAAACTCAAAGCCAAGGACCAGCTTATTTTTACTTTCAGGAAGATGTTTAATTCCAGTTCTTAGAACATCAGCATTTGTTATTGGAAATGAAATGATGCAGGTTACAGAAGAAATGCTAAAGTATCTGCCTTTACTTGGATCATATTTCTTAATCAACAGAACAATAACAGGCTTTATTAAGGTGAACCCTCTGTCCCGTTATCCTTGCGTGTATAGCTGGGCCTGTGGTTTTATTCTGAAAATTGTACACGAAAATTAAAAATGCCAGACTAAAACAGGTCAAAACATTTCTTGTCCAATGTCAATAATTGATATATTTTGAATCTCCAAGAATCTATTTTACTGGACTTGAAAAGAGATATTACCAAGAACTTTTTCTGGTCATAACCTAGTGACTTAGATTCTTAAGGAGAAATCTAGAGAATATAGATGGAGAATGAATGAAACCTTCCTTGTTAGACTATGAACCAATGGTAAAGGTTTATAAAGGGCAAATAAATGATTTTTTTTTTTTAAAAATAAATTTCTGAAGAGTAACAATTAAGGTTTTAAACTTTGCATTTGTGTAATGTGTATATATGGGAGGTGATCTGGTTGGTGTGCAAAGTTTTTCTTTCTCTTTTGATTTTAATTAAGGAAGCCCAGGTGGTAACTCAACATAGCAAACATATTTTCCTAACCTTTATTGTACCTCATTAGAATTCTCTCTTTTAAAAGGATTTCTAATTATATTGTCTAATAAAACTAAACCTTAGAGATCATTTGCATATTATATGAAGAAATCTCATACAATAAACTCACAGTGGATTCAATTAACATAATAGCTAATTATATATCCCATCAGCCTTTTGAGTGGTTCAGCATTCATGTTTCTCCTGCACTAGCCTAAAGCAAATGGGGGAGTGTGTGAACAATTGAGTTTTCATTTTTAAATACTGACCCTTAATAAATGTTGAAAATTGGAATATTGTTCCCAATGACAAAGCTCATGATTTTTTTTTTCTGCATGGAAGAGTCCAAAGAGATGCATACATCTATTCATTTCTGTATGGATCTACTTCTAGTTGTGCATATTTATGGATGATTGTAGAGATATACACACACAAGCAGACATAAAACAGATATAGTGAAACCTGAGAAAATTCTAATATGGAAAGTAGTGTTGAGAAATATTAGATTGGCTATCTGGGTTTTGAAAGCTTTCCATCTGTACCAGTTATGTTTTTATTTATCTTTCTACATCCCAATTGTATTCTTGGCGAGTTGCATTTTCTATCAAAGCAGAAATTTACAATGAAATTAGCAGAGACATAGTAATGAACTGGATCATGAGCTTCCATGTAATTGTCTGTTATGAAGGTGTCATTGTTGCTTGTAATGAATTTTCCATCCTGGGGCTTAAAATTGGCTAAAATATCTTGGAGTTGTGGTGTGTCTCCATTCTTCCTCACGCGAAGGTGCGTTGTTGTTAACTTCCCCCTCCCTTCTTCTTTTAGATTTTGTGATCTTGGAAAGACTATCTGAGTGCTGGTTTGAGAGTCTTTTTTTTTTTTAACCCCTTCGGCATGCTCTGAAATATTTGGCAACACAAGTGGTTTCCTTGAAAATGTTTAGGCTTAATCCACTCCGCTGCTAACATCGTTTCCACATGCAACAAACATCCAGCTAGAGAAATGGAGGGGGGTTTGTTTTGTTTTTGTTTTTTCATGGGTGAGTGTTGTTCCATGTTGCTCTGTTGTGGTTGTTTGAAATGATGGCGAAATTTGATGCAGAATAAGATGCCTTTTTTTCTTTTGAATGACGGCTGACTTGTTATTCATATTTTAATGAGGTTACAATCTCTGAGGCAGCTTTTTCAGGGCGGAGGCCCCACATCTCCAGGGTGATTACAATAGGAGCTGTCTATTGACAAGCACCATTCAGAATCTTTAGGGCTTTCATAGAATTGCTTTTGGTTTCTGCCCCTTGTCCAATTCCCCCCCACCCATCCCATTTTATTATTAAAGCAATTTTGAAGTATACTTAACTTTGGGAGGGGTGGTTTTGCATTGGTGGTTATTTGATATATCTTTCTCAAAACTCTATGCAAGTGGAAATATAAATTGTGGTAACCCCCTTAACTCGGGAACCAAGAAAATTATACAAAAGCAAGAACGCTATTGCCTGTCTTGAATTGGTATAAGAACCTCATCTATTAAAGTGTGTATGAATTTTGGTGAGAGTATAATTTGGCCTGCTGCATCTCCTTGTACGCAAAACTCTGGTAACAGAGACTTTACTTTTCTTAGCAGTTTTGTAAAACAAGAGAACCATCTGTATGTCTTGTGTTAAATTTAGTTATGGGAGAAGAGAAGAAATATTGGGACTTTATTTGTTGTAGCTACTTTGTTAAGTATAAAAATAGGTTATTGAAAATGGCCATGAAAGCAAGCAAGTCCCTCAGAAATATATTGGGGTGTGCAGTGTATACCTCTTCTTTCTACATGCCTGCATAAATTATTCTGTACATATTTTATATCTGTATAGGATCATTACCACCAAACTTTCTTTTGGAGTAGGAACTTCCTGTGTACATGTCAGACATGACACACTAAATCATTCACTGTTTCTTGAAGACTTTGTATATTCAGAAGCAGAGGTTAATTCCTGCTTATTTTAAAGCAATACAAAGATTTTTAGGCTCAGATTGAAGTCTAGCCTTATATTCTGATTATCTTAATATATATCCAATGATTATCTTAATATATATCCATATGATTATCTTAATATATGTATGCTTTAAACCTAAAGTAATTCTCAAATGTTTTAGTACTTTTTATGTTTGATACCTCACCACCTTTCATTTGTTTGGAGATAGCTCTCTCTCTCTCTCTCTCTGTGTCTGTCTCCAAAATATCTTCTTACTCCTCCCCCAAATCTTAGCTAAATACCCAATCTGCTTTTTCAGAAAACACTGCAGATCTTTTTTGTTTAAAATAGTCTGAAAAACAGCACAATTTGAAATATGAAGCTATTCTGTTTAACAAGCCTCATCCTTCTATTTTAATTACCTATGGTTACTACAAGTTCAATACTAGCAGGTCTACTTAGAAGTAGATCTTGTGTGCTTTACTCACCATCAGTATAAAGGAAGATATATTTAAGTATTGCAATAAATGGGCCTAAATATTATTAACCTTATTTATTTGCAGCAAAGACATTTAAGACCCTCATAGCTAAAGAACACCCAAGTATACTGTCGATGCAGCCTAGACGATACTTCCTAAACTTTCACTCTCACTACATTATTGTAGTAGATGCCTTTTAAGTCAAATCATTCATCTCAATGAGTTCAAGACAAACTTTGTAAAATAAAGAAGTGTTATCTGTTTAACTCACGAAGTATCACAAAGGAAAAAAAAGGCAAGGCTCTCTCTGCTTTTGTTCCAGCTGGGTGCAAATGTTTTATGTGGGAAAAAAAATAAGTCTCCATTGAAATTAGCAAGTTCTTCCAAATAATATCAGAGTACCTAGCTTTGCAATGCCTACTCCTAAAGGTAGAGAAAAGTTGTGCCAGGCTATACATTTCACCTAACGTTTTGGGAAACATGCTATGCAGTGTCTATATTATAGGGGAGGGATTTATTTTTTGAGATTTGAGAATGTGCACACACATAAACACACACACACAAACCTACAAATATGTTCGTGTGCATGTCTGTGTTCATTTTTTAATTTATGATTTAGCCTTCAACACAGCACATGAAATCTATTTCTACAACAAAAAAGAAGAAAGAAGAAAAGAAGGATGGAAACGTGGAAGGGATGTTTCCTACTAGCCATTTTCTTTTCTTTTTTTAATGTTGAGCTTTTCTGGTTCTTTCCTATTTCCATAAAAGTCTTGGGTTTCTAACTAGAAGATAGGACAAGGTGAAAGGAGGAAAGTTTATTGTAAAAAAAAAAAAAAGGCCTACTTCAAGAGATGGGGGGTCTGAGAGAAGGGACTCTAAGCTTTAATTTTAATTCTCCTGCCTTTATTTCCCTGATTTGTGACCAGATGGTAGTGAAGAAAAGGATACCCTTTGTGTAAATGGAGCACACATATGAAAGTCCCTTCTGTAATGTAATCGTTGAGACCGGAAGGGTTCATACTGCGTGTGAAAAGAGACAATAGGGATGGGATATATCAACACTGAAGAAATCGAGTTCATTTGTGATTCAGGTTCTTTGACTCTGGTTGTCATGATAACTTCCTCCTTTGATCAGCAGAGGGTGAAGAGGGGAAATCTTCTAAAGGCCCAAAGATGCAGATCTGCTGTTTACTGTGCACTTGGCTTCAATTCATGCCTCTTCCGGAAGAAGCTCCAGAGATGGGCTCATCGTGCACCTTGACCTGTCTAGACGGGAGAGAATTTTTTTTTGTCTCTGTTACCAAGAGCAAGGAGTGCTCTTTGACCCTTGTAGCATTGACTGCTGAGACCCTCGCTAAGTACGTAGGTGCTGTGTGTCTAAATGTGGTCCCCTGAATTCTTGCTTAATTCTGAAGAAATAGGAAAAGACGAAGACATGGGCCAGCTGTTTGAAAAGAAAGCCTGAAATAGTAGATTCTGGGAGAAGTACAGTTTTGTAAGTGATTATTTTCTTTGGCCAAACCCTTGGGAGGAATTAAACAGCTGCAAGTGACTTGACGAACAGCAAGTCAGACTAACTGAAGGATGGATGTGTGTGTGTGTGTGTGTGTGTGTGGTATATTGGAGGGTAGGATGTTTGGAAACTTTGCTTTGGTAAAAGAAACCAAGCACATTCTAACAAGGAATCTATTAAGACTTCACTGAGACTTGAAAAACAAAGTTTTTCTCTATATAGGTTGAGTTTTGAACATAAAATATACCACATAATTAAAAAAAAATAAACCCATCTTGCATTCAAAATCAGCTTACAATGGCATGTATATTTTCAGGCTAAAAAGAATATTTTATTAGCACTTTAAATGTTTAATTATTTCCAGATTCATCCTAGATTTAGCTGACATTTTTAATTACATATGTAATACGATATCAGACAATAATTATGTAGATACGGAGATCTGGAGGCATTGTTCTGTACTGTCAATCTGGGTTAAGGATTCTGTGTTTATATACAACTGCAGGATTTTGCTTTGGTAAAATCTGAAAAATGTATGTTTCTGTAAATCTTTTTCTTTAGATTCCTTTTGCAAAGTCAGAGACCTTCTTAACAGACATTTTGGAAAATATATGCGATCGGATGAATGATTACAAACTTGAGGATGATCCTGTAACTAAGAAAAAGATATTCAAGAGATATGCTCCGAGGAAGGATGAGGAAATATATCCAATATATAAACAATATTTCTTTTATTCTGATGCTTATAAACCCTTGAAATATGCGGTAAGACAACAGAATAAACTAATGACTTTGGGGAATGAACTGTTTTCACCCTCACCCTTGTGATACTGTAGATTAATTTGCTTCCTGAATCTACATTTAAGGCTTTTATAGTATTGGGGTATTTTTCAGGCCCTGAGTTAATTTGTCTTAAATAATAATAAATGGGACAGCGTGGATTAAAGCAAAAGAAACACCATGGCATATAGAGCTCAATATTCTTCAAAACAAGCATGCATGAATAATGCCATTCTATTTTCCCTTTGGGATATCAAATATTTAAGTTGAAATCATTTTAAAATAATTAATAATTAAAACAATTCAGATTTAAAGATTGCTAATTCAAATACTGATAGTTATTAAAGTGGTGGAGAGTTTACTTATTGTTTTTTTCCGCCACTTTTCTTTCTTTGGACTTTGTTGAGAGAGCTAGAATGGAGATCTAGAGCAAAGTGACACAAGAGTGTCATTCTTGAGCTGGCCTATACTTGAAACATCAACAAATGCTCATGAAAATAATATTTTCATCAAAGGCCTGTGAAAAAAAGAAAGAAATCTGGAAATATATATGCCTGCTCTTCCAAAATTAGACTTGTGGAAAAGAAAGTCTTGTTCTTTTTAGAAGGATTTACTTCAAGATTCTAATAGGTCTGAAGCTCTTGTAGGGGATTTTATTGCCAGTTACATTCCTTGCCAAGAAAAGTTGCTTCCTTTAACCAAATTAACAACTGATCTTCAATGATTACCACAATGATCAAATAAAGAATTTGGGCAATTTCCTGCAGGAATCTCATCAACTACTGATTTTGCTTTTTGTTTGATTCTAAAACCAAGAAGGTTATTTTAGGATCCTACAAGCTGTTTCATAAAATTCTAAATAAATGTAAGAGAGCATGTAAAAATATTTGAAATTTCATTTTTTTGAAGACAATTTTTGTATTACAAAATCTGTAGAGACTTATTTCATGTGCTGAAGCAGTATTTAATTAAGAATGCACATCACGTATGAGATTTGAACCTAAGAACTGGATTCTTGGGGGTGGGGGGATAATTTTATGGTAGAATTGGGTTCTTTTGTGATAAAAGTTGGTTTCCTGGTTATTTTTAAGGGCATCATATAGAATGTTTCCCCCTTGCTGGGATTCTCTGTAGATTTTGGGGAGAGGAGCTTATAGCCAATGCTTAAGGCCAAGAGACCAAATAAAGTTTTATTGGGAGAAGCCCCAATGCTGACTAAGTCAGAAATAAAACTTACATTATACAAAGTCATTGATGCTTTCTTCATTTTGAAAAATAAGTTATTATTTGGTGATATAGTGAAATAGTTTCTTTCCCCATATGCACATACTGTATATGTTTTATCCATCCATCCATTTCAAACCATTAGCATCAATCCCTAGAACCGTTTCAACCAACTGTTTCACAAAACGAATAACCTGTATTAAGCGGAATCATTCATCACCCGCTTTCAATAGATAGAATTTGAAGGAGCCTTAATGAAATCTCAATATATTGTTAATGCTGTATACTGTTACAGGACAACCGAGGCACGCTGCCTCGGCAAATGCACAACAACCCCAAATTGTCTCTCTTGACAAGATATCCTTTGGTTGCTCTGTGTAAATGGCCTGGTTTAGTTCTTTGCTGCTGTTTTTCCTCTTTGCAGTGTGAAACTATCATAGAACAGTATGAAGATGAAATATTCTCAGTTATCACTCGGGAGTCACACTCTCTTGCTGACAAGCTGTGCATTGAAAAATCAGGTACTGTGTCTGATGTAACATGTGCTTCTTTCTCAACAGCAATTCTCCCTCCACCCTTCTCCTTCACCCACCCACCCCAATCCATGTTGTATTGCTGGGATGCAGCAAAAACACTTTGGAAAGTAACATTTTCAAGATTGAAGGTGCATGGGCATTGCCCTGCCAAGGAAAGTTGGTTAAAGAAAGTAGAAATATATTTGCCTATTCATCCAAAGGAAAACAAATCCAAAACAAGATTTGTTCTCTTTTGGGTATATAGGTAAATATATATCTTTTAAAAGGGTTTACTTCAGGGTCTGGAGTTCCAGTAGAGTATTTTAATGTTGGCTAAATTCCCTTCCTAAAAAAGTTGGTTCCTTTAACTAAATTAACATCTGATTTTCAACTATTATGAAGACTAATAAAATAAAAATAAAAATAGAATTTAAGCAATGGCATCCCTGCAAGAATCTCTTCATCTATTCATTTTGGCTTCAGTTTCATGTAGTTGATTCTAAAACCAAGAAGTTTTAGGACTATCCAATCTCTTGTGTCAAATTCTAAATAAATATAAATATAAATGCTATGGATTTAGTTACTTGTATAAGACCACAAAATAAGCTGGATCTTAGCAGGAAATATACATAGGATGAAGTTGCTAAACCATCACATCTGAATAACCAGATTGTAAAAATAGATGACTGGATGTTTTTTTTTAAAAACTGAAATAGATAAATAATAAGATCTAATGTTAACACTAGTTAACAGGGCCAATTAGTGGTTAATAGAAGAATTCATAAGACTATGGGAAAGGAATTAATAATTATATGGTCTAAAAATTTGTAATTGTTAAAAAATCTATTGCAAATAAAAGATAAATTATTTAAATTTCATCTATCACTCGGTCACAATATAATTGCTGTTCTAAATATAGTAGAAATAAATTATCCCATTTGGTCACTTTTTAAACTCATGTACAGTTTGCTTTTTCCTTCTGAAGTTTTCAAGCAATGTGAAAGTAAAGAGAAAAAGGTAGAAATAAGCAAGAAGAAAGAGAAGTATAGTATGAGTTAATTTCCTCCAGCATGTTAACCTCATTTTGAAATTTGCCTTTGTTTTAAGGCACCTTTTCTCCAATCTATATATTTTTCAGTTTCTTCTTTCTTCTTCTTCTACTTGACAAAGTAAGGTGTAATATATTGGTTTCTTAGGATGCATTGTATGCACACTTATTCAGGTGATAACCTTAAATAAATAGGATTCATTTAAAAATAAATAAATGTGATAGAATCAAGCTGAGTCTAGGTTGTGGTCTTTTCTGGTTAATAGTGAAAATAATGGGTCTTTTGGTCAGGTCAGTATCTGCCTGCCTGCCTGCCTGCCTATATGTCTATCATCTATCTGACTATAAATCATAACTTCAAGACAACTGCAGTATTCTCATTTTGATAGTGTGGCTCTCTGCAATTTAATAGTGTTTGAGAAGTTGGTGACCTTTGATCAGAAGCTATGGGACTTATTTCCCTCTTATAATATTTAGAATTGTGAAGCTAGATTGCTGCTCTAAGCCAGTTTACATAATCTAACTCACTTTAGTGTGTTTAGGATTGTGACAAAATTCTGCAATGGCTAGAAAGAAGGGTGAGAAAGGCTATCAGACCAACCAAAGCCATAAACACTTCTCCTTAAAGAACTAAATAGAAATATTGAGGAGGAGGAGGAGATTGTCATGGTAGTTTGCTATTAATGCCTGCATAGGTTATTTACAAGAAACAAGAAAAACAAATGACAGGAAAGATCAGCACTTGAGTCTGACCTTGTAAAATCTCACAGGATTATAAATATGGCTGACATGCTAAAGTGAAAACTCAGAAAAGTAAAGTAAACAACCTACATTCTTTCTATTGCTTCAGTAAGTAGAAAGTTTTTAAAAGACCCTCTTCCAAATGCTGAAACACAGGGTTTTCGAAAAGAAAAGAAAAAGGGGAAACATACTCATTCCAATCCTACTCTTATAAAAATGTTCAGCTTTAGCAAAGCAAGCACTTGTGTTTCCTAGCTGATGTCTGCCTCAAGACTAGCAGAAAAATCACATTTTCCAGAAATTGCCCCATAAATGTAGGAAACAAAAGAACCTAACAAAATGTAAGGAAACCCTGTGGGTGTTGAATGTATCCAACTCATTTCCCATCTGTACAAATCATATTATAGCTTTGATTATAAGCTTCTTCAATGCTGTTAGTTATTTCCACCAGCTTATGGTTTGCAATGGACATATATAACATACCAATATGAAATTTCTGTGGGAACAATATGATTTAGTTGAAATAGATAATTGTGTCAATATGCGTTTCTCTACAACCCAAAAGGTAAACATTTCTGTGTGAAATGTTTTACAAGAAACACTTTAGCGACTGACATATTTGTGCTAGTGTACAAGAAAGATGCTTGCAAAGCATTTACTGATTTATGTAACTCTTTCATCAGAGGAGGGGGAAATGCAGAGCCTCACTACCTTATTAAAAGCAA
Source organism: Hydrophis major (assembly GCA_033807585.1). Classification (NCBI taxonomy): domain Eukaryota; kingdom Metazoa; phylum Chordata; class Lepidosauria; order Squamata; family Elapidae; genus Hydrophis; species Hydrophis major. Next base: position 160,715,665 of record CM066343.1, read on the forward strand.
TATATGATAAATCCTCTATGAATTTAATTCCTTATCCTATAATCTGTCAAACTGAGGTAACCTTTAGAAAAATATGTTTCTTCCATGTTTACATGATGATTGCATCTGGTGTTTCATTAAAAAAAAAGCCAAAAACTCCTTCACAAGATATGTTAAAAAGATGAAGGTTGTTTTTTGTGTATTGTGGGTTTTTTTTTTAATACAGACAACCATGGATCAGTTATCTGTCAAAAGATTTCTTTGATCTCACTTAAAATCTCTACATTCCTCTTTCTACCAGGAAGGAATCAAAAGAGCAAAACAGCCTTTATCTATTCTTTTTCACAGTTCTTACGAAGATATTTTTTCCTCCACTTAAAGGAATTGTTTCTCAACTTAATAGACATTGTAGTCATTTGCTGTAGGATCACTGACATTCATATAAATGATAACTCAGAATTTATTTTTGTGCCAGTGAAATCTACCTAAGGAAAATTGGAGGGACATTATTATTTTGTAATTATGCTGTTTACAAGCAATAGGATTAAGACATTGGTCAAGAATATATTATTCTTGGATTGGTATCAGTTCATTTATTCCTACAACATAATAGACTGCCTTTATGTCCATCTGTCCCCAACCCATGATTATCATTAAGGTAATATAGAGGTTTCCATTATTCTAATCGGCTTCAAGTGCTCATAACTCTGAAAAAATAATCTCTTTGGCTGAAATTTTTCATTCCCATCCCAAAGGTGAATTTATTTATGTATGTAGAAAGCTAAAGGAGAAGTCATTCATGCATTTTTAAATCTCACAAGGGTAGAATAACGCTTCTATTTTTCTATAAAAACCTGATGTTTTTGCTTCCATTTTACTTGCTCAGTTTGGCACATCTATTATTGCTCCGAAAGTACCGCTTTCAAATTTCAATGTTTTCTAGACAACTTGCTAAGACTATCCTTCGAAATGGGTTGCCAGCCCAAGACAGGACAACTGAGTCCTACACAATGCAACTCAGCGTTAATATACAAATGATGCCAACATTTTCACTGTATTCTAATAACATTCTCTGGGATTTGAAGATAAAGATGTACTCACCGCTGATCTATTTTTAATGAGCCTTTACAGTTTCATAATTATCTTTTCTTCTCCCTCCTGCCCAGAAATTTCTAGTAAATACAGAGTTTTATTAATCTTCCCCTATGACGGGTTGCGTAAATTCAGACTTTCTAGGAATAAATGCAGCAGTCATCTGAGGACAATCTCTTTCCGATAGCCCTTTTAATTTTTTCTTTTGATGTCATTTTGTAACTCTGATTTTAGCTTTTTATTTATATCTCTTTGAACTCTTTAAAAGAACACATAAGAAAACCCAAGTGTATCACAATAGGGGGAAAACTGTTTATTCTGTTTTGCTAAGGTATCTGGAACATATTCCTGTCATCAAATAGTGAATCAGTTCAAGCTCAGGCTATTTATGTTATCAGAGATTAGATGCCAGTATTAACTCTGTTGATTCAGAAATAAGCAGCACAAAAAGGGGATTTATTTCCCAATAATTTGGTTAAAGACTGGGCTGTGATTTTAGATAAATGGGTAGGAATCTTCTACAAAAAGCATTTAATATTTTTACACCAAAGTTCTTTGTTTACTACAGCTTCTACAAAACAAAATACTGAAAGGAAAATTGTATAAGAAAAATTGTATTAGAAAATTGTATAAATTTATAAAGAAAGAGCAAAATCACATTAAATAGCGATTCAATCATCATATATTTGCTCATTGTCTTAATGCCAGCAATTTGCCCAAAATATGGACTTTTAGATACTGTTCATTTCAAAAAAATGTTTTATCTTAACATACCTATAATTATGTGTAATGTTATATTTAAAAATCTGCTTGCTCTGTTTTAAAATACTATGCCTAATCAATGAATACATTGGACCAATCTTAAAATGAAAAAAAAAAAACCCAAACCTTACTATATTATTAAAAACTCATCAATAACTCTCTGTTTCAAAATATGCATCAGGATATGACTTACGATTTTTGAACAATGGTGAATAATCTATTGCACTATCATGATCAGGGATATCTGAAACTTGAATAAATATAAATATAATATTGTGAGATAATCTAATTGTTTGATCTTCCATTAGTATCTAATTTTGCCCTCTCTTGATAGGTCTTTGTCAAGAAGATGAGATGCATAGTGAACTCTAAAAGGCAACAAACATTATTATTGTTGTTATTATTATTATCAGCATCTGGATGAAGAATATAAACTAAAATAATTCTATTCTTTACCTTCCATTACTCTTCATAACGAACCTTCATATAGACTGCTAAATTAACATGCCTGTTTGTCTTGTCTATTTCGGATATTGGACTGAGTTAGTGGGGAAAAGTCTGCAGCTTATAAAGCTGCTGTGTCAGTTGTATTCAAAACCCTGCACTTTTCATAGAAGAAACTGTTAATTATGAGTAAAATTGCTGTTTCAAATCTATGTGATTTGTACTTTTCCAAAACCTGCTGATATATTTTCTGTAGCTTTAGATCAATGCTAGGGCAGTTTTCTAAACCCGAATGGGACAATTCACTGAAGCCAACTCTTTACGGCCAATTCACCATGGCCAACTCACCACAGATAACTCACTGCGAGACAACTTGGCATGACCAGCTCACCACAGGGCAATTTGCTGTGGGACAATTCAACAATTCAATTTAATTAGTTAAAATGGTTGTTTGGGGAAAAATTAATTTTTATTATTCACATTTCATTTTGTCCCTCCTTTGGTATCCTTTCTTTTATGATTCTATTGCTTTTTCCATTTTAGTGTAACACTTGTCCCACGGCGAGCTGCTTATGGCAAGTTGTTATAGAAAAATTGATGTGCCTTATATAAAATTGTTTTACTTTGGAGCAAAGGGTCCTCATCAGGTTTTATTACATCCTGGATTTGAAAAGAGAATGGGTAATGAAAATGGAGTAATTGACCTGATTGGCTGATCTAACTGGACAATTCAACCAGTTCATATGGTATCTTCTTATGCCTTATGATTTTTTTTTAAAAAAAAATCATTTTGTAAGTAGGCAGCTTAGATAGGAAAACATGACTCTAGCACCAATAAACCGTGTCTGATAGTTTGATTGGAAGGTATTACTAACTCAGGAATATAATTGTTTATTGTTTCTTACACTGTATAATAAAGTTTTCCTCATTTCACTGATTGTGGCTTTCAATTCCTTTTCCCACTTCGCAGTAATTTCTTACTAATGCATGAGTATGTTTAACATTTCATACATACACTCAGCTATACTATTTCCCTTGGAAAATATATTTGAGTGATTTCCATTGTACATCACAGTCTTCTTGAATTACCATGAAAACTTCCACACAGTTATGAAAAAAACATATTTATTTAACATCACAATATGAACTTTCAATCTGTATTTTGAAAGAGGCAAAGCCATAGAGTCAACTTTCCATGGCAGCTGTTACACATTTTTATATTTACAAAATTTAGGCTGGCAGTGAGATTCTGAGGAATCTAGTGGACTTGTTTTGACGGTTAAAATGTTAAAAGTAAGGACGTATATACAGGTAGTTCTCGACTTACAGACCACAACTTAGCCCAAAATTTTCATTGCTAAATGAGACAGTCTTTAAGTGAGTTTTATCCCATTTTACAACCTTTCCTGCCACAATTGCTCAATGAATTGCTGCAGTTGTTAAGTTAGTAACATGATTGTTAACTGAATCTGGCTTCTTCATTGATTTTGCTTGTCAAAGCTTGCAAAAGGAATCAACATGATCCTACAACCATCATAAATACATGACAGAAGTCAAGCATCCAAACTGAGATCCCATGACCACAGGGATGCTGCAAAGATTGTAAGTGTGAAAAATGGCCCTACAGTAAGTCACTTTTTCAATGCCATTGTAACTTCAGACATTAAGCAAATGATCGTAAGTCACAGACTATCTGCATTATGTCCAAGAACAAATTCTTTTAACATTACCTTGACTTATTCACATGAAGAATGATAAACTGTCCCCCTATAGAAACCCCACCCCCATTGATAGTTTAAAACTAGTATGTTTAAAGTCTGGATGATATTTTTGCTGTCTTAAAAATTATACATGGACTTGAAACTCAGTTCCACCAACTTCATCTTAACTTGGTAGCACACATTTACAGCAATGAGCTCTAATTCTTATGGCTTTAATATTTAAATATGATATATTAAATTAGTGGGATATACTTCTGAATATGGAAAGTGATTTTCTATGCAAACAAAGACCTTCATTGCTCAATGAATTCAGAATTAATGTCTTTATAGTACAATCCTAATCAAATCTGTGCAACTTTCTTCTGAATATATCTGTTTGGACTGCAATGTTGATATAAATGTAGACATAAATACATGTTTGTTGGCAATATTTTCTAATTTGTTATCCCATTAAATTTCTTTCTATTGTCTCCTTCAAGAGTTGACTTTTTTTTGTTAAAAAAGCATACGTTTTTACCACAAAATACGGTTTTTCTTCTGTAGATTAATAAAGATGAATATTTCAATCTGTTTGGGAACCTGAATTTTATCTTGAAATTTAGGCTTAGAGCAGGGTGGGATTCTACCAGTTTGGAATAGTTCTATAGAACCAGTTGTTATGATTCTGTGTGGTTCAGAGAACCGGCAAATTGGCTGGCCCCACCTCTCTCTGCCTGCCCTTCCCTTCCCTGCCCAGTCAGTCCTTATCACGCATGCATGACATCACGCACATGCCCGACATTGCATGCATATCCGACATCGCTGACTGCATTCTCCCCCGCCCAGTCACTCCTTAAGGTATTTTTTCCCATCCTGACAATCATCTGTTCCGATAACCAGTTGTGCCGGGATCCCCCTCTTTGTCTTATTGCTTCACCCAGGTCGCTTCCCTGAGGACCAGGAGGCAAAAGAGGGGGCAGTGGAGCTGTGTGCCTCCCCTGCGCTCCATTTTTTGCCTTCCTGGGCCCCAGGGAAGCCTTCTGGGAGTAAAAACACCTCCGCGGGAGGTTTCCCTGAGGCCCAGGAGGAAAAAAAATGGGGGGGGGCGAATGCTGCAAAAAGAAAGAAGCCATGCCTACTCAGTCACATGGCCATGCCCACCTAGCCACTCCCACAGAACAGGTTGTTAAAAAATTTGAATCCCACCCCTGGTTGGAACTCTAGTCCTTACTTAATACAAAGAAAATTTAATGGAAAGTGTCAGTTTTCATGAAATACTATTGATTTTTAGGGTAATAATAAAAAGTTACCCCAAGTCATTCACTAGATATTTATCAGTGTCCTGGTGTAATACCTATGCTGTTCTGTTCCTGCAGCTTTCAGAGATATATTGTACATTTTTAAGGGGGGGGGAGGGAATTAAACAGCATAGACTTCCAACCATTTAAACTCCAAAGCCATCTACAATAGGCCAACCAAAACTTAATGTCATCCATTACTATAACCGATGTTTCAACAGTGCTGTGAAAGCTCATTAGAGAGACAGTATTCCAGGTTTATGAAAGCTCCTTTTCACAAAAAGTGAACCACAAAAGTCCACCTATGGAGTTGTCTACAAAGTACCCACAGACTGAATTCCTTTGGGAAAACTGACCATCAGTCTTTTCTCCTGGATCGTATGGGATAAGAAGGTGGTGTTGGAGAGGCCTGCCTCCATAAGATCATCTAAATAGCAAGAGCACTTAGACTTATATACTGCTTCACAGGATACAGCCCTCTCTAAGCGGTTTTTACAGAGTCAGTGTATTACCCCCCAACAATCTGGCTTCTCATTTTACTGACCTCAGAAGGATGGAAGTCTGAATCAACCTCAAACTGGTTAGGATTGAACTCCAGGAATGAGCAACGGGTTAGCCTGCAATACTGCATTCTAACCACTGCACCACCATCATGGCTGTAAACAATCAACTTCTGAGCCTATCACTTTGTTTTCATTCAGGAAGTGCAAGTACTTTGGGGAAATCCTAAATCACCTTTTCCCTGTAAAACTACATTGTACATATCATGAAAAACCAAGGAAATAGCATGAAGGCAGGGGCATCTGAGAAAGGGGGTGTTAAAACAGTCAGGAGAGCAGTTGGGCTATTATAGTCGAAGGCCTTTCCATTTTGTACATCTCAATGCACTTCCTAAAAGGATGGAGCTTCTGTTTTCTGGTAACAGCTATCATCTTGAAGTATTTGATCCACCATCCTAGGGAGATACCCTTGGATCAGTGGTGATATTCAGGAGGTTCTGACCAATACTAGAGAACCGGTAGAGGAAATTTTGAGTAGTTTGGAGAACTGGCAAATCCCACCTCTGACTGGCTCCGCCCCCATCTATTCCCTGCCTCCCAAGTCCCAGCTGATCGGCTGGGTCTTTTTTTGTTGCCTTGCACAGGAGAACAGAGCTGGAAAGCAGGTTAGTGGGGTGGGGAGGGAATGGAGATTTTGCAGTAATCTTCCCCTGCCACGCCCACAGAACTGGTAGTAATTTTTTTTGAATCCCACCACTGCCTTGGATGTAGAATTACATAAATCAAAGTAATAGAGTAACTTATCCTAACCAAATGTCCTTCTGTTATCCATCATTTGTGAACTTCACAGCCAGCTTCCAACAAGCAGCCATTGGGGGAAGCCATATTTGATTAACAAGTGCATGTTTCACTTAATAATTGCAGTAGTTTGTTTAACAACTGTGGCAAAAAGGTTGTAAAATGAAGCTAATTGTGACCGAAAGGTTGAAGACTATCTGTAAAACTGTTTGTGTGATTACTAACCACAACCTTACATTTAGGACTTCAGTGTTCTGTTTTGCTTTGTTTATGTGCAAATGTTGGAGTTTGTGTGTGCCACCTGTTAATGAAAATCTAACCCTGGGTTTGCTTTCTTTATTGTGGCATCACAGGTGTTCATGTTGCCTTGAAATTAAGCCTGCTGTGATATCTCCATGCAGCTTTGATTGGAGTAGATGGGAACTCAACCTTGGCAACTTCAAGATATGTGGGCTTCCAATCACAATGCTGGCTGGGAAATTCTGGGAGTGAAAGTTTATTATTACTTTTATTGTCAGAGTACAACATGTGTACAATGAGATTGGCTGAACTTCCCTTTGTGCACCCCTCTCCCCCAATACAACTCACAGTGAGGACAGAAGAACCTAAACCAATCCCAATCTTATTACATTACGTGACTTTGTTGTAGTCCACATAATTTTATAATGCCACGATTCAAAAACAGTGGAGTAGAAGGTAAATTGGGAGTTGTTTCAGATCATTTTTATTGTCCTTTTCAAGCATCATTAGATGACTTTCTTCAAGCCTTATAAATGATTACACTGATTCATTGGCAAATCAGAAGGTCAATCAAAGTAGTTCTGACTCAGCTTTGAGCCATATTATATTAAGAATTGAATAGGATACTCTTTAATGTATCCATTTACAGTCTGGTTTGCCCAGGAGTAAGAAGGCTGGGATGCAGCCATATATCTTAAGTCTTAAATGTGTTTGCATCTTAGAGAAAGTTGTTTGCCTGTTGCTTGGCACGATTTGAATAGTCCAGACATTTTGGACCAATCTTGCTGGAAAATTGATTCCTAATGCTTATATCGTATAGTATTAGCTTATTGCATTTATAGCTTATTGCATTTCAATAAAATCCCTTATCCAGAGCTATCAAATCTGCGCTAGAAAATCAAGATTATTATTAACAGGTACAGAAAGCTCTAACTTTCTGCTGCCATCTGGCTGTCATCTGGATTTTGCAGTCCAGAATTGGTAACTAAGTGAATCGTGCACAATTTTTAAGATCTTCTTTTGCCACGGTTAAGAAAATTACTGCCATTGTTAAGTAAATCATATGGTTGTTAAGCAAATACAGCTTTTCACATTGACTTTGCTTGTCGGAAGCGGGCTGAGAAGATCGCAAATGGCAATCAGAGACTCCAAGATGCTACAATTGCAATAAATATATACTGATTGCCAAGTGCCAAATTTTGTTCACACGATTATGGGGATATTGTGCTGTTGTGGCTTTGAACAGTTACTAAATAAATGTTTGCAAGTTGAGAACTACCTGTACTTATAGCTTTTGCCTTTGGAAAGAATGTAAACCATGTCCAGAATAAGTCTGCAGCTGGCAGTATTGAACACAGAAGAACAGAACAGAAAAGAACATAATTCTTTATTGGCCAAGTGTGATTGAACACACAAGGAATTTGTCTCTTGTGCAAATGCTCTCAGTATACATATAAAGAGTAAGTAATAGGTCATAGGTCATAAATCATAGTTACAATCATTAATCATCAGTTGCAAACAACAACTGAAAACAGTAGGAAAAGTCAGTAGGAAAGATGAGAAAAGGTGAGAAACAACTGTACTAATTTCCTTGTGACTAATAAAGAAAAAGTTAACAAGACATAGTATTCTTCTGCCACGTTGCATTTTCCTTGATGGAAGAATATGAAACTGAAAATGACAGAAATCCCCAGAGCGAAAAAGACAAGATGGCCGTCACAAGCACCATTTCTTTGATCTCAAACTCACATAAAATGCCGGAGTCTTAATTGCATCATCATGGCTGCCATTTTGACATTTTTATGACACCCCTGTCAATGTCTGATAAGGGCACCTCAGGCATTGCAATAAAAAGTTATGTTTCTTTTGTGTTAGTGTTTGTTTAGATAACGATTATATTAAATACGGGAACAAATAATGCATAAGTGGCAGCATCTGGCTGACCTCACACAGCTTGGAAGCTAAGAGATCTGGCCTATAAGTGCATTTCCAGGTAATCTTTGACATATGATTGCAACTGGGATCAGAATTTCAATTGGTAAGGAAGCTGGCCATTAATTGAATCGCACCCAGTGATGGGATTTGAATAAATTAACAACCGGTTCTCTGTCTGGGTAGGCGTGGCCGGTTGGTCATGTGACTGGGTAGGTGATGTCACACATCACACTCAGGCCCACCTCCTGGCCACTCGCCTCAAAGGCAGAGTAGGATTCAGCCAGTTGGGGCTAATCTCACCACTGGCAGGCCCTCCCCGTACTTGTTTTTGGGCCATTTTTTGGCTGTTTTCAGGCTGTTTTTTGGGCCATTTCCAGGCTGTTTTTTGGGCCATTTCCAGGCCAGTTTTTGAGCAATTTTCAGGCCAAAATGGCCTGGAAAAGTCCAGAAAAACAGCATGTAAACGGTCTGGAAAACAGGCCAAAAGATAAGTGGGGGCGGGGCCAGCCAGTGGTGAGATTAGCCCCAACTGGCTGAATCCTATTCCACCTTTGAGGTGAGTGGCCAGGAGGTGGGCCTGAGTGTGATGTGTGACATCACCCACCCAGTCACATGACCAACCAGCCATGCCTACCCAGCCAGAGAACCGGTTGTTAACTTATTCAAATCCCACCACTGGGATGGAACCAGCCAGTGCTGGGACTTGCCAGTTCGTCGAACTATGCAGAATCTTAACTACTGGTTCATGTGAACCGGTGCGAACCGGCAGCAGTCCACCTCTGGTTGTACCCAATTTTATGAGCTTTTAGCTGCTGTAGTTAAGCAAATTACTGAAGTTATTAAGTGAATTATATAACAGTTGATCAAATCTGGATTTCCCCCCGTTGACTTTGCTTGTCAGATTCTGGTTGGAAAGTTTGCAAATGGCGACCATGTGACACTTCTCCCCAAGATGCTGTAACTGCTAGAAATACATGCCAGTTGAACACCTGAATTTTCATCATGTGACCATGGGCATGCTGAGACAGTCATAAGAATGAGGAGTGGTCATAAGTCACTTTTTTCAGTACTGTTGTTACCTGGAACAGTAACTAAACAATAGAATAGAATAGAATAGAATAGAATAGAATAGAATAGAATAGAATAGAATAGAATAGAATAGAATAGAATTCTTTATTGGCCAAGTCGGTTGGACACACAAGGAATTTGTCTTGGTACAAATACTCTCAAATGGTTGCAAGGATTATCTTTACTTCAATATACGTTCTGTTGAAATCTATAGAATTTTCCTACAAACATAACCTGAATTTATTTAATTATTTAATTTATATTGCCACCTATTCACCCATGGTGACTCGAGGCAGCTTACACAATGTAAAACCATATTTAAAACAAAAAATAAAAACAATAAAAACTAACAAAAAGAATCAAATAAATTAATAAAGTACAATAGAACAAAATTTGGGGAAAAACAAAAAAAATGAAACAAAAAATCAAAAATCAATTCCCACCCCTGCCCTAATGACATTTGATGGACTCCATCCCTCTCTGGGTTCCCCAGGCCTGCTGGCAAAACCAGGTCTTCAGTGCCTTTCAGAAGAGCATTAGTCAGGGGGCCATTCTAATCTCTGAGGGAATAATGTTCCAGAGACAGAGCCAACACGGAGAAGGCCCTTCTCCTGGGTCCCACCAGGTGTATCTCCCTCAGGGGTGGGGCCCTCAACTGCCTCCTCGCTCTAATGGGGCAGATGGATGTGACTGGCAAGAGATGTTTCCTTAGATAACCTGGACCCAAGCCAGGAAGGGCTTTAAAGGTGACAACCAGGTGAATCGATATCTACAGGGTGCTCAATATCATAATCATTCGGTAAACTTTTTAATCAGCCATTTTTACTTTTGTTTATTAATTTCTCCAATTTATTTACCACCCGTATCAGGTGACACCCATATCAGGTGACACAAGAGTAATTCCTTGCACTTGTGACAAATACTGAGTTGGACTGAATGCTGATAATTGTTATTTTCCTTTTTTTAAAAAAAAAAAGTTCTTTTTAAAAAAAAGAGTGGAAAAATGTTTTTGTAGAAAAATCATCTACCAATTGTAAAAACATAAAAACAAAGAATGCAAGTTTTTAAATCTATGACAGGTAACCAGAAGATCATATAAGAAAGAAGTATTACTGCAGCAGAATTCAAGGAAATGAGGTGTCAAGGTTATTTGTAAAAATGTATTAGCTCCCCCATCTCATCACATGGTAGCTATTTTTCCTTGGAATAGGACAACGGAGTTGAAATTACCTACTTTTTAACAGTTGATTTCATCTCCTTCATCAAGTCTGCCAGATAAGGAGCTCAGGTTGATGTGTGTGATGGGTATTATATTTAATGGGAACAATCCTGTTTCATTGGAATATTTCTATATTTATTTGATGGTTGCTTTGCCCGTTAGAATCTAAACTGCACTCCTGTCAGTAAGGTACTGAAATGACTTCTGTTCCTTACTTTAACTAAGGAGGTTTAAAAAAAAAAAAGATTACAAATAATTCTTAACTGTAGGCAGTCCTCGAGTTATGACCACAACTGAAAGCCCAACATTTCTATCACTAAACAAGACAGTTATTGAGTATTGCCCCATTTTATGACCTTTCTTGCCACAGTTGTTAAGTGAATCACTGCGATCGTTAAGTTAGTAGCATGGTTGTTGAGTGAATCTGGCTTCCCCATTGCTTCTCAGAGTGTCACAAAATGTCATCACATCAACCTAGGACATTGCAACCATCAGAAATACATGCCAGTTGCCAAGCATCCAAATTTTGATTGTGGGTCCATGGGACTACTTGTTGTCAGAGTGAAAAACAGACATGTCTCTTTCTTGGCTGTGGTAACTTCAAGTGATCACTTAAATGGCTGTAACAGGGCTACCTCAACTATGTACAATTAAAATTACAGAACATTTTGGCATCAGAGGAGCATCTAAATATCAGAACATGACTCTTAAAATGGGATTTCTCTTAAAGTCTGGCTTTTTAAGGGGGAGTTCACCTCCCCCTTAAAAAGCCAGACTTTAATGGTTTTCCTGAAGTTCAGCAAAGTGGGAACAAGCCTGAATGAGCTGCTATTCATTCTCCAGGGAGGGATAAACAGTGAAATTGAACAAACAGTCTCCAATGGAAAAATCAATACTTTATTTACTAAGATAAACCTACAAACAATATTCTTCAAAAATAAATCATATTTTTCTACTCATATTTATCTCCTGGTGAGTACACACTTTGTGTCTCTCTTTCTCACACACACACACACACACACACACACACACATTCATAATCATGTACAGTCTCATATGTACATTTGCTTGAGGCTAAAACAATGCTCATAAAATGTATATCAGTCCTGCTATACTTTTGCAACTTGGAGACACAAGTCCAAAGCTGAGGGTGAGAATATTAACTTGTAGAAGAGACATCCAACATGCATTTCAATTCATCACAAACTAGGAAAGCCGCGTCGAAATGTAATGAAATACTATTAATCACACTTCTGTGTGAAATATTCTGTAATTATCCTGAACACAACCACATACAGCATGTTTTTGTTATGGTAGTTTAACTAGATAATTAGAATTAAAGATATTCAGTTGTTGGGATCATATGTGAGCTTCTAACAGCTTTACAAGAATTTCTTGGCTTGTGCTACAGAATTAGCTCAACTTGGCCTGCATTGACAGTTGGGATAAAGACAAAGCAACATCTCTAACAAGAAAATTTTTACACAAGGGAAACTAAGAGCCTGCGACTGGGTAGCAGTCCCATACATACTTACATTATACTAAATCCTAAAAGGATAATACAGGTAGTCCTCGACTTATGATTACAATTGAGCCCAACATTTCTGTTGCTAAGTGAGACATTTAAGTGCATTTTGCCCCATTTTAGAGTTGTTAAGTGAACCACTGCCAGAGTTGTTAAGTGAACCACTGCGTGAGTTTAATTAGTAAGTAAGGGTTTAGTTACTCTTCAATATCTTCATTAATGACTTAGATGAAGGAATAGATGGGGAACTTACCAAATTTGCAGATGATACTAAGCTGGCAGGAATAGCTAACAAGAAGATAGGCTCAAGATCCAGATGGATCTTAACAGACTAGAACACTGGGCCATATCTCACAAAATGAAATTCAATATAGAGAAAAGTAAAGTCTACACTTAGGCAAGAAAAATAAAAAGTACCCATGTAGACTGGGTGAAACCAGGCTCAATGGCAGTAACTGTGAGAGGGATCTTGGAGTCTTAGTGGACAACCAGCTAAATATGAGCCAGCAGTGTGCAGCACCAGCCAAAAAAGCTAATGCAATCCTAAATTGTATTAACAGAGGGATACAATCAAGATCAAGAGAAGTACTAATACCACTCTGTTATGAATTAATAAAAGTGCTTAAATAAAGATTATTAAAACCTTTAGAAAAGTGCAGGGTTCTAGCCCTGCACTTCTGATTGGCCGATAATAGCGACATCGGATTGGTCCGTTCAGGAGAATCTGATTGTCTATTAATGGGCCTTTTTCATTGGTTAAGGGAGCTAGCGCTTCACATTTCTTATTGGTTACTTGATCAGCCTATAAAAAGGGCTATTGCTGCCGTAGTTTTTGCTCTGTTCCACAATGTTAAATAAAGAGATGAAGTTCACTGTTCATCGTCTCGTCTCCGCTCCTTGCACCCTGCGCAGAACTTAACACTGGCGACGAAGGTGGGATGCGGAGACGTCAGAGCTGACTGAGCACTACAGAGCGCTAAACAGAGCACGTGGCTGAAGACGCACCAACGGCGGAAACCATGTCTGGCAGCATCATACCACCCGCTCCATTCGACCCGGCACAAGAAGACTGGGACTCAAAAATGGACCGATTCCAGATGTTTCTGGAGACCAACAACTTGAAGGATGCCACTACTGGGAAAAAGCAAGCGGTATTCCTGACTCACTGTGGGCCAACCGTGTTTAAGATGGCCAAGGCACTAGCGAAACCGGCTGAAGTGAAGTCCATGGACTGGGACGTCCTCGAGCCCCTTCTACGGGCCCACTATGCACCTACCGTACCAACGCTTGTCCGAAGACATGAATTTTACCAAAGAGACCAGCAGAAGGGAGAAAGCGTTGCAGATTTCATTGCAGATCTCCAGAATCTGGGAGGCCTCTGTGGGTTCGCCAACCTCGAAGAGGTCCTGAGAGACCGAATAGTTCTGGGACTAGATGCACCAACGCTGCAGAGTAAGCTGATGGCGAAAGGCGACATTAGCCTTGCAGATGCCATCGCTGATGCTACTGCAACAGAAGCAACCAGGAAGTCAGTTGCACGAATGCGCCGCACCAACGCCCCGCTCCGCCAACTTGCCGGCGAAGGCAATGACAGCCCACCATGAGGACCTCGAATCGTCATTAGAAAGTGATGAGGAAGAGATCAACCGGCTCTGGTCTGAACGAGACCAACACCATCAACGTAACCAGAGATTGCAGTACCAATGTGCTGGTTGCGGGGCAAACCACCCACGATCAGACTGCAAATTCCTCGACGCGCTCTGCCATGTATGAGGAAAGAGAGGCCACATAGGAAGAGTCTGTAGAAGCAAGCAAGGATCCAGCCCACCTCAGAGGGGGAACAACTACCGCCAACCCGCAGGAAGCCGACCTGTGAATCGGGAACCCTTGAACCACCAATGGAACAACCACTCCTACAGAAATAAACCACTAGCCTATTCAACAAAACGAGAAGAGGCACACCAAACCATCATGATTGGTCACGCATCATCATTAGACACCAAGAAGATCCGGGTGAAGGTCACCATCGAAAACCAGCCCTGCGTGATGGAAGTCGGTTCAGGATCGTCCCTCTCAATGGTTTCCTGGAAGACCCTTAAACAATTAATTCCCGCCATCTGGCAGCAAGACCTCAAATTCCAAAGAATTATACTCAAGGACTATCAGAGAAATCGAATTCCAGTCGTTGGATCCAGCCAAGTCCATGTCTCATTCAAAAATTGTACTGCATCCTTACCATTGACTGTAGTCGACAGGGATCGGCCTAGCTTGTTAGGCCTCCAATGGTTCGCTCCGCTTGGGATTGAAGTAACTGGCATTCACTGAACTAGCAGCGATGACTGGGAAGAGGCCCTCGTCCAGGAATTCCAGGACATCTTTGCAGACAAACTGGACAAGTACAAGGGGACCCCGATATCATTTAACCTTAACCCTGAAGTAGCTCCCATCCACCTTAAGCCTCGTCGAGTTCCATTTGCCCTTAAACCAAAGATTGATGAGCAGCTTGATAAATTAATAGCCCAGGGTGTGTTAGAACCAACTGACCACGCTCCCTGGGAAACCCCAATCATAACACCCATCAAGCCAGATGGATCGTTAAGAATTTGTGGGGACTACCGAGCCACCCTGAATCACGCCCTTCAGCAGAACGCTTACCCGGTACCGGTGGTACAACACCTTCTCCATTCCCTGGGGGGTGGAAAAGTCTTTGCTAAACTGGATTTAACACAGGCATACCAACAACTGCCTGTAGATAAAAAAAATGGCAGAGGCACAAACAATCGTTATGCACCGAGGTGCATTTAAGTGCAACCGACTCCAATTTGGAGTTAGCGTGGCCCCGGGAATTTTTCAGAACTTGATGGAGAGACTATTACAGGGTATAAAAGGGGTTGTACCATATTTTGATGACGTTTTAATTGCTGCTCCGACTAGAGAAATACTAAAGGAGCGCCTGAGGTTGGTTCTCCAGAAATTTAAAGACTCTGGCCTTAAAGTAAAAAAAAATAAGTGTCAACTGTGTACGGATAAAGTAGAATTTTGGGGGTACTTAATCAATAAGCAGGACATTCACCCCACCGATAGCAAACTGAGGGCAATCAAAAACGCCCCAAGGCTCAGAAATAAGACTGATTTCCAAGCTTTCCTGGGCCTTATCAATTTTTACAACATTTTCCTGCCCCACAAAGCGACCGTAGCTGAGCCCCTACATCATCTGTTGGACAAAAAGGCAACCTGGGTCTGGGGACACCGAGAGGAACACACATTCTGACAAGTAAAAATCTTATTGACTTCAGATGCTGTTTTGATGCAGTATAACGAGACTTTGCCTTTAACGATTACATGTAATGCTTCACCATTCAGAGTGGGTGCCATTTTGAGCCATGTGTTACCAAATGGAAGTGAAGCCCCTATTGCCTACTTTTCAAAATGCTATCAAAAGCTGAACGTAACTATAGTCAAATCGATAAAGAGGCTCTGGCTGTTGTATCTGCTGTTAAACGATTTCATGAATATATTTATGGGCGAGTTTTTACTATAGTTACCAACCACAAACCTTTGTTGGGGATTATAGCGGGAGACAAGCCAACCCCTTATATATTATCTCCCAGAATGACTCGCTGGTCAGAATTCTTGGCTGCATATAATTATAAGCTGCAACACTGCCCGGGGAAAGCCATCCCCCACGCTGATGCACTAAGCCGTGCACCACTTCCAGAAACCATTGATGACCCAGCTCCAACCGTCACAATGCTCCAGATTGAGACACTTCAATCATCACTGCTGACAGCTCGAGATATCGTGATCGAAACCAAACGCGATCCCATTTTGGCGCGAGTTCTTAGCTGGGTCGAGCAACGATGGCCATTGGATCAATCCCTGACAACTTAATTTCTTTCAAGAATCAGCAGACGGAACTGTTTTCCCAGAAGGGCTGCATCATTTGGGGGGATAGAGTCGTCATCCCAGAGTGGTTACAACGAGCGGTATTGAAAACTTTGCATGAAGGCCACCCCGGCATCGTGCGCATGAAGGCGCTCACACGAAGCTATGCGTGGTGGTCGGGTATCGACAAGCAGATCGAGGCCTGGGTAAAGACTTGTTACAAATGCCAGGAAGTTAGCAATGCCTCACCGAAAGCAACACCAACAGGGGACCATGGTCCCGTATTCATATTGACTTTGCGGACCTACTAAAGGACATGCATTCCTATTAACGGTGGATGCCTACTCAAACTGGCTTGAGATCCACGAAATGAAAAGTACCACAACTGAATCCGTCATCAGGAAGTTGAACAGATTATTCGCGATACATGGACTGCCAGACGTTCTGGTATCCAACAACGGCCCCCAGTTTACCGCGCTTCCTTTTGAACAGTATTTGGTGGACCATGGTATTCGCCATGCGCTAACTTTGCCGGCGCATCCTGTGGCCAATGGAAGAGCCGAGTGCATGGTACAGTTCGTCAAAAAGACCCTACATAAAATGGATTGTGGGGATATCGAAGATATGATAAACAGGATACTCCTTCTTCAACACATCACTCTACACAGCGCCACCAATAAGACTCCAGCTGAATTGTTAATGGGACGCAAACTCCGCTCCCACCTTGACTGACTACACCCGTCGTACGAACCAGAAAAACCCCACGGATCTAGCAGGAAATGCCACAAATTCAAGATAGGCGACCTAGTTTTTGCTAGGAACTTTTCTGGCAATCCTTTGTGGGTTGAGGCAACTGTAATCCAAGTCATGGGACCCAGGTCGTACCGAGTAAAAAGCCGCGATGGAAGAATATGGAAGCGCCATATTACTCAGCTGCGTTCGAGGCTACAACCTAGTTTCTGCGATTCCGGTGACTCCCAAACTGAGGGAGGAGGGGATTCCGAAGAAACCAAATTTGAAACGGCAGAAAACATGAACAGAAGAAGTCAGCCTTCGGGCATAACACATGAAGAAGGATCAGAGATGAGGGTACACCTCCAAGGGACACCTCATCAGAGGCAAGCCCACAAAGGCTAAAGGACAACGAGGACATTAGCGGCACCGAGTTTTTCAATGAAGAACCGCCGGCACCCGACTTGCCAGAAAACGTCCCGCCAAAACAAGATTATAGACAAGAACCGGGGGGGACAACATAAATCTAATAGACAGTCTAGACAACCTTCCTACTTCAGAGATTATGTTACCGCACCCCTTAAACAGAACCCGGGGAGAAGGGGTGTTATGAATTAATAAAAGTGCTTAAATAAAGATTATTAAAACCTTTAGAAAAGTGCAGGGTTCTAGCCCTGCACTTCTGATTGGCCGATAATAGTGAGCGGCTGCCACGGTGAGGAAGGGGTCAATCTATTTTCTAAAGCATCTGCAGGCCAGACAAGGAATAATGGATAGAAACTGAACAAGGAGAGATGTAACCTGGAAATAAGGAGAAACTTTCTGACAGTGAGAACAATCAACCAATGGAACAGAAGTTGCCCTCGGAAGTTGTGGGAGCATCATCACTTGAGATCTTCAAGAAGAGATTGGACTCCCATCTGTCAGAAATGGTGTAGGGTTTCCTGCTCGGTCAGGGCGTTGGATTAGATGACTTACAAGGTCCCTTCCAACTCTGATTATCTGTTATCTGTTAAGGTGATAAAGTGAATCTGGCTTCCCCATTTACTTTTGTTTGTCAGAAAGTCACAAAAGATAAATCACATAACATTGCAACCATCATAAATATGAGCCAATTGCCAAGAATCTAATTTTGATTATATGACCACAGGGATATTGCAGTGGTTGTAAGTGTGAAAACCAATCATAAGTCACTTTTTTTTCAAGCAGTCACTAAACAAACAGTTATAAGTTGAGAACTATCTGCAAGTAAAAATATCAAGAACATCCTGAAACATCTGCATGCATTTTTAGGCAAAATGATTTTGTTCCAACCTTTTAATATGATGGCTGTTGTTCACACAACTCACCTAGCCAGGTCAGATAAAGACTTAGTAGACACATTCAACAGAAACTCCAAATCCTTCACTACCAAACAACAACAACAAAATATCTCTACCAATGATCTCCCAGACTCCTGTACATGCTTCAGATGTCTTAAAACAATCAATGAAAGTGAAAATAACATCAAATGCTACCTATGTGACAATCAAGCCTACCTAGCCTACTTAAACTTAAACAAAGATGTAGCTTTGCATCAGATATATTCCCTTGTCTAAGTCCATCATGTTTTCCTAAGCTAAACAAACCAAGTACCCTGCCTGACAGAGTTGATAGCAAAGAATTACTCATGCACTCAATAGAAAAACGCTTAGCAACACGTTTTGAAACAATTATACAAGAAAGCCTAATTTCTCCTGAAAAAAAATGCAGCACTGATAAGCCTATCAGCTCAAAATCAAATCCCAACCCAACAACCACTACCACAACTACTACCCCAACTACAATCACAACTACAACCAAAAATAACCACCAAACCACAACCACAAATAATTACTATCCCACCAAATAATGATAATGATATCTCCTTACTCATCAGAGATACCAATGAATGTGATCAGAAACGTCCAAATGCCCTCTTATTTGGTCTTGAAGACACCAATGAATCAGATGACATCACCAAAGTTTGTAATATCATAAGCAACTCAAATACAACAAACATTTCTCCTGAAGATATCATTGAAATAACCAGAGATGGTCCTGAGTTCAAATACATTGATGGCTTGGTGGCCCCAAAATTTTGTAGAGTTGTTTGCAAAAATGAGTCCAGCAAATGCATATTCATTCATTCAATAAACGCCATTGCAAAAACCAATCTCAACCACAAAAAACTTCACTCAAGACCAGACTTTTCCATACTGCAAATAATCCCATAAACTCTGCGAAGAAAAGATGTCTAGACAATGGAGAGAAGGATCTCTACATTGACTACTGCGCTGATTGTATCAAAAGTAAGTCACAAAACCCACAACTTCACATCCAACCCTACCTCATCCAACCCACCATCACTCAAAACTAGGCACGCATGCCCCTGACTACCTCAATTCCAACTACAACTGGCCTTAAATGCAAGCTACTCAATGCAAGAAGCCTTGTGAATAAAATACCTGAATTTCTCCTGTTACTAAATATGGCTAAATTCAACATCATATTTGTCTGTGAAACATGGCTCAATGCATCTCTCCCTGACTCCATTACCATAGGAAGAGAATATCAATCAGATCATGAAATCCATAGAGGAGGTGGTGTTGCTATCTTCTATAAAAAGTCCTCACATCTAAAAAACATCCAAGTTACCCAAGAGCTTGCTCTTCCTGAGACCATTGTCTGTGAACTGACCTTAAATATCACATTTTGATTCTTACTATGTTTCAGAGCCCCTGATTATGACATCGAACATGTAAACAAGCTAAATTCACTACTAACATGGGCAACATCCTGCCCACACAGTTTTATCTTTCTTGGTGACTTCAATCTACCTCACATTAACTGGATCCTAAATGAATGTACAACTGGATCCATACATGCAACCTTCTACAATGCTGTAACAAACCTGGGACTGGAACAACTAGTAACCAACAATACTAGACTTAACAACTGCCTCGATCACATCTTCTGCAATAGTTTGAATTCAGTTTACGGAATACAAATTAAAGAACCCTTTTCCAACAGTGACCACAGCATGATTGACTTTTGTCTCAACATACGTCCACACAAAAATCAACACAATGATGTGATCCCCAATTATAACTTTAAAAAAGGCAACTATGATCTTAAAGACAACGATCTCTCATCCCTTGATTGGCAATTTCTATTCTCTGAATGAAATATTGTAAATGACCATTACAACATATTTTTACTTGAAGTTAAAAGAGTCATCAAACTATATGTACCATTAACAATTCCCAAAACTAGAAAAAACAAATTACTCATAACAATAAGGAAGCTTCAATCCAAAAAGAAATCACTTTGGTGGAAAAACAAATCTGGTCACGTTACCAACTTCAAAAGCCGATACAAAAATTTATGCCACCAGAAAGACTGAATGCACCAATTATCATATTAAACAAGAGGAAAAACGTCTATGTACCAATTCCACCTGCACTTTGTACAATTCTGTAAACAACAAACTAAAAGACTCAAGGTCTATCCCACCCCTGAAAGGACCTAATGGTAAAGACTGTAATGATGACACCATTAAAGCCAACCTTTTAAACATATTCTTTGGCTCAGTATTTGTAAACAGCAATGGATCATGCCCAGTATTTCCTAGTTGAACCACAGACAACTACAATGATCTAATACATATTGATTTTTACAGAAGACAATGTTGAAAAAGCACTATGCAATCTAAAACCATCTCTTTCTATTGGACCAGATGGAGTATGTGCCTACTTCTTAATAAAGCTACTCACTGCCATAGCCAAACCTCTAAGCATAATCTTTGAAAAATCTTTCAGGACCAGCTCCTTGCCAAAACTATGGTCACAAGCCATGGTCATCCTCATCTTCAAAAAGGGAGACCCCAGTCTAGTTGAAAATTACAGACCAATCTCTTTATGCTGCATCACTTGTAAAGTCATGGAATCAATTATTAACCAATCCATTATCCTCCACTTAGAGACAAACAACCTACTCTCTAATAAACAATTTGGTTTCAGAAAAAAACTAACCTGCAATCTGCAACTCTTACACTGCAAAAACATATGGACTACACAACTCGATCAGGGCAAAGCAATAGACGCAATCTACATAGACTTCTGTAAAGCCTTTGATTCAGTGGTACATGACAAACTACTCCTAAAACTAAAATCTTATTGTATATCTGGACACCTGCATAACTGGATAGAAGCATTCCTGTCAAACAGACAACAAATGGTCAAAATTGGGAGCGTCCTATCAAATTCTGTACCTGTCAACAGTGGTGTCCCCCAAGGCAGTGTTCTAGGACCATCTCTCTTCATACTCTACATAAATGATCTCTGTGATCATATAAAGAGCAACTGCGTTCTCTTTACTGATGATGTAAAGCTATTCAACACCACAGACAATACTGCTCCCCTTCAAAAAGACCTTGACTATGTATCAGAATGGTCAAACAAATGGCAACTTCAAATCTCAACAAATAAATGCTCTGTCTTACATATTGGCAAAAAAAATCAGAAAATAAAATACAGGCTGAATAGTGAAGACCTTGTTGATGATCCAAACTCTGTCAAGGATCTTGGAGTACTCATCTCTATTGATCTAAATGCTATGTAACTATATAGCCAAAAAGGCATTAAGAGTTGTTAACCTAATCTTACATAGCCTTTTCTCTGGTAATATTACACTACTAACTAGAGCATACAATACATTTGCTAACCAATACTCAAATACAGCTCATCAGTTGGAACCCACATTATGTATCTGATACTAACATAGTTGAGAAAGTCCAGGAATATTTCACAAGAAGAACTATGCCGCCTTCGGTCTGATCTAAGTATAGTATATAAAATCATACATTGCAATGTTCTACCTGTCTATGAATACTTCAGCTTCAACCATAACAATACAAGAGCAAACAATAGATACAAACTCAAGGTTAATTGCACCAAACTTGATTGCAGGAAGTACGACTTCAGCAACAGAGTGGTCAATGTCTGGCATACTCTACCTGACTCTGTGGTTTCTTCCCCAAACCCCAAAAACTTTAACTTTAAGACTGTCTACTATTGACCTCACCCCTTTCCTAAGAGGTCTGTAGGGGGTGTGCATAAGCGCGCCAACGTGTCTACCATCCCTGTCCTATTGTTTCTTTTATTTTTCTTATATGTATCCATGTATTCATAACTATGTTTTTACTGATGCTTATTATCTTGTAAACAATTGACAAACAAAATAAAATAAATAAATAAATGCTATGTTTGATTAGTGTTAGTTCAGGCAGGCATTGGGGGAAATCATGTTAGATGAGTCACTAGTGCTCTCCAAACCTGGATAATTACTCAAAATTGCATAAAAGTGAACTTTCTTTAGATAGCAACACACAAACCCATCACGCATCACAACAGAGACATTTAAATTGACTTAGAGTTTTCTACATGAACTAAAATATATTCAAAATTCTTCAAAAGGATTCCCATTAAGCAAAAATTGATGATATTACCAATTGTAATTTATTGAAACAACATGAAGATTATTCGGTGATATTGTTTTTGTGATACAGGCAGTTCTCAAGTTATGACAATTTGTTCAGCAAGCATTCAGAATGACAATGATAAGCAGCTTTGGATAATGAAGGAAAAGGTTTAAGAGGTGACTAACTCATTTAGAAAACTGATTAATTCAGTGTACAAACCTAGAAAATAGGTGAATTCAATCACCAAATTAAGTGAGTTGTATATTAAATTCTTTGAAGGGAATAAAAAATAATAAACCCATAAAGGGATTTAGATCAAAAACAAACCTCCTCAAAATTGTATGGATGAGATTGTCCAGATTGGAAATTTTGCTCAACATTTTACCTTAATCTTAAAGGTTTTGTACTTGCATAATGGGGGTTACCTATTGACACGTGCCTTTAATACTGGACCTGTATCTGTAGGTATTTAAGAAGATGCAGATGAGATAAAAGTCAATATATGTCTTTAAAAGCTCTAACAACCTTACCTGTTTGGGCTAAACTGTTCTTGATATCAGCAATGCAAATCGAAGAACAACAGTGGAAAAGTGGGTAGGGCAGTGGAAAATAATCTAGTCTCAACTGTTCTGCCTAGTTTTTCCAGAAATGTTCACAAAATTTTCCCATTTTCTCACAAATGTTCTGCATGTTGTCCATTGCAACTGGATCTCCTCTTTAATTTCCCAGACTTTGTGGTCATGGAAAGATCCCATTTTTTGGAACAGCAATGGCAATAAGCTAACCAGAATATCTAGCTGAACTGAAAAGCCAACACGAGCCTTTGATTTTTCCACTCCAATACAAAGCTTTTGTATCCAACAAGTCATAGCTTCTTGCAGATCTACCTTCAAAGCAAGCCAAGCTGAAATATATTCCACAGGACTTTTTCTGGAAGGTTTCCACAAAATCATCTTATCTAAAGCAAGATTGCCGAGATGAAGGACTAAAATCCCTTAATTTCCTGGGATGCAACAATGTTTTTGAAGGCTTCAGAATGCCTGAACAAACCTGTTTTATGTATTAGACTAAAGATGAACACAGTGCCATTGAGGAAACTAATTTGATGAGGTTTTGCTAAGAAAAGAATATAAAGAGAGGGAGAAGGTGCAACCTACCAACCTTATTTGAAAGTCCTGGAGATGCAAAGAGCTTCTTGGTACCTTTAAATATATTTACAGAAGGATCAGTGTAATGGCACCCAGAAATGAATTTGGCTGCCTTCAAGAACATGTCATAAAAGAATCTTGGAAGCTGCCTTAGTTCCCCTACAGCAGGAATGCTAATAAATTGGCACCTAATACTCAGCTGCTGGTACAGCAGAATATTGGGACCTAAATGTCAGCTAATTAAGTCAGGCAGAGGCCATGAAAAATTTCAAAAGTTAGAAGTTAAATATTAATATCCATTTCAAACTTCCTGAGGAAGTGGCTTTGTGCAGAGGAATAGAGATGGGGATATAATGTTTTGATATTTTAGATAGCAATGTCTGTGCAGGAGAGAGGGGTGAGGAAAATATGTATCTCCCCCGCCCAAATACACACAAAGGCAGATAACACAGCAAAGGAGGAATGGTGCAGAAATTATGGGAGGAAGAGAACAAGGATTCTTAAATTCCAATTTTATTTTTTTAAAAAATCCAAGAATATAAAGAACATCTGAAATGAATAAAAGTTTACTTATCCTTGACTTGGCCTTTATTTTTTAGTGGATGCAAAACCACATTCATTTTGTGTGTGTCTGTATTTGTTTGTTTGTGTGTGAGAGAGAAAGAAGTAGAAGAGGGAGAAAAGGAAGAAAGGAGAGAGAAAGAAAGAAAGAAAGAAAGAAAGAAAGAAAGAAAGAAAGAAAGAAAGAAAGAAAGAAAGAAAGAATCTTTCACAGCACATATTTTTAGCTTTCATTACAAATTTCTTTTATTACTTGAAATTGCCATAACTTTCTCTCCTTGTTTGCTCTTCCATACTCAATGACTTCTATAGGACATGAAACCAAATTTGTTTGCTGATTGTTCCTTTCACCAGACTTCCATTAATATTGTAGTATATATGCAATTCCATTCACCATGTGATCGCTAATTGAGATGGATTACACAGGTAACAAGAAACAGCCTAATGGGTAAATATTGTGCCCCTGTAAAATAAGATAGTAAGCAGGATTTTTTTCCAAGGTGATTATTTGCATAACCAAAGAAATTTTTGAAGCAAAATTCTATTCTAAGCAGGCTGGACTCCGTAAAGTTGACTAGCATTAAGCACAGCATTGCTTTCGTTGGTGAATAATTTCAAGAGAGCTAACTCTGCTCTTAGATAAACCAAAGCAGCTGTCTTTTTTTTTCTAAAACAGATTATTACTCCATGCTGGTGGGGAAAGAATTCTGGGAGAAGTCAACACATCTTTAAAAATTGCCAAGGTTGAGAAATACTTCTCTAATATAAGAAAATTTATAGTGTTCATCAAAAAGATACACATAACTTTCCTCCAAAGTTGGCCAATTTTTTCCACATCTTTTTGATCCTCCCAGCCTTTACACACAAAGAGTATGTTTGTATGTGCACATGAATAAGAAGTTTGTCTCCAAATCCAGGTGGTTTTTGTCAATGGTATTCAAGTGATGTTCCAGTTGTTCTGTGATTGCACCCAAGGCACCTATTGCTCTTGGTACTATCTTTGGCCATAGACATCCTACATCTATTTACAGATCTTTATATTATGTGATTTTTCTCCCATTCTTTCTCTTCTAGACTTTTTAAATTTTTTATTATGTCCATCACACAGTCAGCCAGGTGTTTAGACTGGATTTGGTATTTTCGAGATAAAATTCCCAAAGACCTGGGAATGACAGATGTTTGTTGATGGTGTTAAAGTCTCATTGCAGAATGTAAACAGTTCTAATTATTATTGTTGTTGTTAATTCTCTTACTGTTGAAAGCAATCTAGAAAGAAACAAAATCAGAGGTCTCAGTTTAATGCATTATCGAGCCAGGCAGAATAACATAAAATTAGGCAGCCATAATGAGAAGGCTTCTAGAGTGCTAGAGAGGAATAGCAAAGAAAAACAACGTCTTAAGAACTGGGGCGGCAAATTCATCCTATCCTTTTAAGGCCTTCAGGGGCTGCGGCATTAATTAGATGAGCCAATACTTTTTTCACAGTCCAGGACATTTGACAGCTGATCACAGGTTGGATGCGAAAAAGTGTTTGCCACATTTCTCTAAAGGCAACTCTTTTGCAAACCTGTACTTTGTTAAGCTTTTCCAATTACATCTGCAGCAGCCAAAAGTGTTCAGGGTAACAGGCAAGACTATGAATAGCCGATTTTCAGGAAAGGGGTTGAGACAGTCAGGAATAAAATGTGTCTATTGTGTAGTGGGCTTCAGTTGGCAAAAAGCAGACCAGCATAGCTGCAAGAGCATTTATTGACTCAAAACTGGAACCGGGGAACAATGCCTGTAATTTTTACTCTAGACCAGTGATGGCAAATCTTTTAGGCACCGAGTGCTCAAAGCGTGTGCACCAAGGGTAGAATTCAACTGGTGTTACTACAGGTTCAGTCAGAATGTGTTTTGCATGCGTGTAAAATATTTGCAAAAAACCAACAACTGTGCCACCCGGACAGATGACAAGTGCTGCGTGTGGTTGTGCAATGTTTGAAAACCGTCTTCTTTCCTGCTTTTTCAACCTCAACCTGTGCCGCACAAAGCAGCTGAGGTTGAAAAAGCTGGAAATAAAGGACAGCCAAGAGCCCAGGTGGGCGGGTGGACAAAACAGATGACCAAAAGGTCGTTGCACCAAACCGGTTCGGTGTCTGCTGCTCTTCAGAGCTACCGGTTCTGCAAAAGGGAGCTTTTTTCTTTCATGAGCTTCTGTTTCGTTGTTTGCAGAGAAATGGCAGAGAGAAACACCACAGAGAAACGCAGTGGAGCTGAGCTGTGGGGACGGTGGACATGCCACCTCTGGCACATGTGCTATAGGTTCAACACCACTGCTCTAGGCTCACAACCAATCATAGTACTTGAAAAAGCCCACCCAAGTATAAATGTTCTAAGTTTCCCTCCAAAAGTTAACAGCTGGCATTAACAGTTGGGGTCATCTGAAGGTTAGTTTGACTTTAGCAGAGCTGAACACAACTATATATATATTCAATATATATCAGTGTCCTTGATGTGAAGAATGCTGGTGTTCCCCACAAATATTCCACAAATCCAGCCAACATGAGTTCCTGAAGATCAAGGCCACCCTCAGACAAAACATCAGCTAACCAATGAATCTGAGTACCAAACATTCTAAGTTGGTGGCTTCTGATCAAACAGAAGGCGATTCAGTGGGTGTCCTGGCCCAGACTGCTCACAACAGTTGAATGCTACAATTTAAGCACAAATAGGCTTTTCAGTCTTTGTCCTACATGTGAATTAAAGACACAGGTTTGTGAACTAAAAAAAAACCAAAACCAAAACAAAACAACCCTGGAGCATCTCTTCACATCTGTGCAAAAGTGTGATCTCTTTTACCCTTTTCCCTGCTCACTAATCTGTAATAGGAATCACAGGCTGAAGCTGCAGCCTTCAGCGTATGCAAATCCTTGTTTAGACTTCCGATTCCTTTCCATCCTATAAAAAAAGCAGCTGTTACAAAGGCAAATTAATTGTTCATCCCCCCCGTTGATGAATTGTCCAGTTTTAACTGATTAACCAGTTAATTAATTCAGTTGATTAACTGTCCTTTTATGAACTGATGAATCAGTTATCCGATTGATTAAGTGGGAGATGTATAGGACTTCTGTCTTTTCCTAATGGTGCTTCACTGCTCGCTCAAGATTTTGACTTGGTCTTCTATTTAATCTGTCCCTCCATGCCTATTCTATTATTTGCTTTGTGCCGGCCTTCTTTTAAGTATTTGGCTGAATTTGGCTTATTTTCCTATTTTAATCATCAGGATACCCATCAACATATTTTCGCTTGATCGAGCAAAGTTATCTATTGCTCGGTGTTAGTGGAAACATGGGAAAGAGTTAAGCATGGGAAAATGGTGTTTTATTTTCTCATCTGATGTTTTGTTTTCCATTTAGCTAAAGAATAACACTACTGTAATCAACACACCTGGCTTCTCTATTTTTAGAAGCTTATATCTCAGCAAGCTTTTTTTTAATGTTGTCTTCACTTTATTTCTCATATATCTGCCATTTCAAAAATAACACGCATGAAAGGAAATAGAACATGGTAATGTATGACAATGTGAATTTTAAACATAGCAAAAGGGCAATTGAGAGTCTATAGGTTTCTGACATTTATTATCTGCCTTTCAAACAGGATTCCCGAGTCATTATAAAATTATACAAAAACTATAATACAGCAAATAGATACACTAATTTTTTTTAAATATTGTTACCTGCCCCAACAATGATATTTGTTGAGGTGGTTATTAATATAAATTGACTAAATACATATAATGTCTTGCTTTTAAACAAGAATGTATTACTTTTTCATCAGCCAGCACTTTTGTAATGTAAGCTCTAAAGCAGGGGTCTCCAATCTTGGCTCCTGGAAGCCTGGCGGACTTCAACTCCCAGAGTTCCACAGCCAGCTGGCTGTGGAATTCTGGGAGTTGAAGTCCGCCAGGCTTCCAGGAGCCAAGGTTGGAGACCCCTGCTCTAAAGTATCCAAATCAGTACAGAATAGACTATCTTCTGTAGGTAAATCATGGACTCTGTTGTTTGGTGAACAGAAACAGCATTTTTCTGGATTTATTAAAAGAAAAGAGAAATAAATATAACCAGGCTTATTTTAAGAAATAGCTCCTGAAACCAGAGAAGAAACATGGTGGTGGAGTCGGAACCAGGAGATGATAAGTTCTAATCCCACTTTAGGCATGAAAGCCAGCTGGGTGACTTTGGGCCAGTCCCTCTCTCTCAGCCCTCCCACCTCACAGGGTAGTTGTTGTACAGAAAATAGGAAGAGAAAGAAGATTAGGTATGTTTGCTGCTTTGAATTATCTATTAAGTAATAAAGATGGGATTCTAATACATAAATAAACAGGTCAAGTAGAATCTGGGGGCTGAGTTAAATTTCTCACAAACATATGGACTGTAGTATTTAGGACTTGGCTCAACTTCTCTGCCATAATGAAGACAGGCATAACATCAACAAGAGCCCTTCCTTTACTCTTAAGCATAAACCTTTTGTCCAATCTGTTATCTGATATATATACTTTATTCTAACTCAACACATATTAGTTCACATCAGAGGTGGTCTTCAGCAGGTTCTGACCAGTTCTGCAGAAGCAGTAGCGGAAATTTTGAGTAGTTCGGAGAACCGGGAAATCCCACCTCTGACTGGCCCCCATCTATTCTCTGCCTCCCGAGTCCCAGCTGATCGGCTGGGTCTTATTTGGTCGCCCTGCATTGGAGAACGGAGCTGGAAAGCAGGTTAGAGGGGTGGGGAGGGAATGGGGATTTTGCAGTATCCTTCCCCTGCCATGCCCACCAAGCCACGCCCACAGAACCAGTAGGGGAAAAAAATGAATCTCACCACTGGTTCACATTCCTCAGGCTGCAGAAATATGTACAGTGTAATATCTTTTAGAATATGTTCACATAGAGGTGCTGCCACAGCAACTCCAGACCTTGATGATCCTACAGCCTTGCCTGTGATCAGTCCCTGAACCAGTTCATTTCTGTCTCAATGGTAATATATCCAAAAGCACGAGAGGACCAGCATTCCTTCTAAAATGCTGCATAGAATTTGTGAGATGGTTCAATCCTCCATTTCTGGGAAGTTGTGCCTCATTTCCCCTCCCAGTCTTCAATGGCTGTAGCAATTCCTTCGAGGGAATGGTGGTGTTAAGTCCTGGGCATGGGTGCAAGAACGGAGATGAGAAATTGGATGGTGACTTCAACTCTTTATTTAACAAGAAAGAACGGAGCAAAAGACCTGGGCAGCAGTAGCTCTTTTATAGAGCTTGCTGCCGTTAAACAACCAATGAACTGAGTCTATCACTTTCATAAGCATCCAATCAGGGTTTCCCGTTAACAGCCAATCAGACTGGCCAAACCTGACCAATCACGACTCGCTATTCACGGGCCAATGAGAATTGCAGGATTACAAGCCTGCTGTAAGATGAAGCTGTTTAAGGTTGTACCGCTGCAATGGTTTAATCCATAACACCCCTCCCCCCTTGGTTCCGTCTGAGAGGTGGGGTGACGTATTCTCGCAAATAGGCAGGCCGCTTCACCTGTCTGCTCGACCTGCGCTGTTCCACCGGGTTCTGTTCTGGTTCTGGTTCCGGCTCTGGCTCCAGTGGGCTGTCCACTGGGCTGGATAGCGAAGACTGTGGTTCCAGGTTACCCTCGTCAGCGCTGTCTTCCAATTAACCTTGATCCGCTTCCGTCGCGGTGCTGTCACATGGTGAGGCCGCTCCCTGGTTCGGTTCTCCCTCGAATGGTGAGTATCCCCTGGGCTGTTGGGTTTCGATTTCTTCTTCATCCTCCTCCATGTTCCTTCCCCCCCCAGCTGGAGGTTCCGGCGCTAATCTGGAACGGAGTTGGTCTATGTGGCGTTTCCACATCTTACCATCTGCCGTTTGTAGGCGACAGGATCGGGGTCCTGTAAGTTGTGTTATTGTCGTGGGGACCCACAATGGGTTGCCCGAGAAGTTTTTTGCAAACACAGGGTCCCCTTTCTGGAATGCCCGACACTTGCTGCTGGATCCCGGGGGTTGTTCTGGCGTGTAGTTTGGGTGGAGGCAATCAAGATGTGAGTGAAGTTTCCGGCCCATCAGGAGTTCTGCTGGGGTTTTGTTCATGGTGCTGTTTGGGGTTATGTGTTGGAGTAGAAGCATTCGGTTTATTTTGTCGTCAATGTCGCCGTGGTCCATTTTGTGCAAGGTCTTTTTTACGAATTGAACCATTCGCTCAGCCCTACCATTGGCTGCAGGGTGAGTTGGCGATGTTAATGCATGGCGGATGCCCCGATCTGCCAAGTATTGTTCAAATGGCAGGGCAGTGAATTGGGGGCCATTATCTGAGACGAGGACATCAGGAAGTCCGTGGGTAGCGAATAGTTTATTCAGTTTTTAGTGACTGCGTCTGTGGTGGTGCTTTCCATTTTTTGGACTTCAATCCAGTTTGAATAGGCATCCACCGTTAAGAGGAAAATGTGTCCTCTTGTGGGTCCCGCAAAAATTGATGTGGATATGGGACCAAAGACCTCGAGGCGTTTCCCACTGAGATGGGGGAGTCTTTGGAGGAGCGGAGCGAGTCTCCTGGCATTTACTGCATTTTGCTACCCAAGTTTCTATTTGTCTATCTAAACCAGGCCACGATGCGTAACTTCTGGCCAGTGCCTTCATCCGCACAATGCCTGGATGTCCCTCATGCAGCATTTTCAATACCCTATATTGTAACTTCTCTGGGACTATGACTCTGTCTCCCCATACTATGCAATCTTTCTGGGAGAACAGTTCTGTTTGATGATTCTTAAATGGCTTGAACGTGTCATCGGTTGCACTGACCGGCCAACCACATTCTACCCAGCTGAGGACTCATGCCAAAACAGGGTCCTTTTTTTTGTCTCTAAGGCTATGTCTCAAGTGGTTAATGGCGGCGATTTAAGGGTTTCGATTTGTAGTACGATTACGGTTGAAGCAGGGTCCTTTATAATGTCTGGTAGTGGCGAGCGGCTCAAAGCATCAGCGTGGGGAATGGTTTTCCCCAGGTGACGTTGCAATCGGTAATCGTAGGCGGATAAAAATTCTGACTAACGTGTCATTCTTGGTGATAATATATGGGGAGTTTGTTTGTTTCCCGCCAAAATCCCAAGTAGCGGCTTGTGGTCTATAATTATGGTAAAGGGTCTCCCATATACATATTCATGGAAGCGTTTAATTGCGGATACAATAGCGAGGGCCTCTTTATCAAGTTGACTATAGTTCCTTTCGGTTTTAGACAAAGTTCTCGAAAAGAATGCAATGGGTGCCTCATTTCCATTTGGGAGGACATGACTTAAGATGGCTCCTACTCCAAATGGTGAGGCATCTCAGGTAACCGTCAAAGGGAGAGTCTCATTGTATTGCATTAATACGGCATCGGATAAAAGGTCTTTTATCTCTTTGAACGCTTTCTCTTCACACCGTCCCCAAACCCAAGGAGCCTTTTTATCGAGAAGTCTATGTAGGGGTTCAGCTATGGTTGCCTTCTGGGGCAAGAAAATGTTATAAAAGTTAATGAGTCCCAGGAAGGCTTGAAGGTCTGTCTTATTCCTAGGTCTTGCGGCTTTTTTGATTGCGGTTAGTTTTTTTTTTGGTGGGGTGGATTCCCTGTCTGTCAAGAAGGTATCCCAGGAACTCCACTCTCTCCGTACAGAGTTGACACTTGTCTCGTTTTACCTTAAGACCCGCGTCTTTGAATTTCTGCAGGACTTTTCTGAGCGTTGTACTAATAATTCTTTAGTGGGGGCAGCTATTAGAACGTCGTCAAAATAAGGCACGACGCCTTTTATGACTTGTAATAGTCTCTCCATTAAACTTTGGAAAATGCCCGGTGCCACGCCTACTCCGAATTGGAGTCTATTGCACTTAAAAGCGCCTCTATGTGTAACTATTGTGTGGGCTTCTGCAGTTGCTGCGTCCACAGGGAGTTGCTGGTACGCCTGAGCTAAGTCCAATTTTGCAAATATTTTTCCGCCACCCAGGGAATGAAGAAGCTGTTGAACCACCGGTACTGGATAAGCTCTCTGTTGAAGAGCATGATTTAGGATGGCCCGATAGTCCCCGCAAATTCTTAACGAACCATCTGGCTTCATGGGTGTTACTATCGGGGTTTCCCAACAGGCGTGGTCAATCAGTTCCAATATGCCCTGGGCTATCAGTTTATCTAGCTGCTCATCAATTTTAGGTTTTAAGGCGAAAGGTACTCAACGGGGCTTAAGCCGAATGGGAGCTACATCGGGGCTGAGATTAAATGATATAGGGGTCCCTTTGTACTTGCCTAATGTTCCTGTGAACACATCCTGGAATTCCTGGATGAGAGTCTCTTCCCAGTCGTCATTTCTGGTATGGTGTATGCTGGCTAGTTCAATTCCAAGTGGGGCGAACCACTGTAACCCTAACAAGCTGGGTCGGTCACAATCGACGACAGTCAGGGGAAGCGTTGATGTGCGGTCCTTGAATGATACTTGGACGTTGCTGGAACCGACAACTGGGATTCTGTTTCCCTGATAATCTTTCAGGACGATTCGCTGCATGCTGAGGTCCTGGCGGGAAATGGCAGGGTTCAGTTGTTTGAGGGTTTTCCAGGATACCATCGACAGGGATGATCCCAAATCAACTTCCATCACACATGGCCGATTCTCAATAGTAACCTTCACGCGTATCTTCCTTGCATTGAACGATGAAGCGTGGCTGATGATAATGGTTTGGTGGGCCTCTTCTCATCTCGTTGAAAAGGCAGGTGCTTGGTTTCTGTAGTAGTAGTGGTTGTTCCTTGTGTGGTTCAGATGGTAGTGGTTCTCAGGAGGTTTGCCTATCTCCCGATGAAGGTTGTTCTCCTTTCGGTTGGGACTGGACTCTCGTCTGCTTCTGCAGACCTTCGCAATGTGGCCTTTTTTCCCGCAGTTATGGCAGAGTGCGTTGAGGAATTTGCAGTCCGATCATGGGTGGTTTGCCCCGCAACCCGCACATTGGTTTGGACGTTGCTGGTTCCTTTGCTCTCGTTCCGAGCGGAGCCGGTTGACCTCCTCTTCATCACTGTCTGAAGATGACTCAAGGTCTTCATGGTGGGTAGTGGTAGTGTGCTTCTCAGTGGCGAGTGGGACCTCGTTGGTGAGTTGGCGAAGCGGTGCATTCACTCGGCGCATTTGAGTGTCTGACTTCCTGGTTGCTTCTGCGGCAGTAGTGTCGGCGATGACATCTGTAAGGCTGATGTCGCCTTTTGCTATCAGCTTACTCTGCACGTGTGGTGCATTTAATCCCAGAACTATGCGGTCTCTTAGAGCTTCCTCTAAGTTTGCAAAACCACAAAGGACTCCTAAGTTCCGGAGGTCAGCTACGAAATTACCAAAGCTCTCGTCCTTCCGTTGGTCCCTCTGGTGAAATTCGTGTCTTCATATCAGTGTAGGTACTGCAGGTGTGTAATGGGCCCTGAGGATTGGAGAGAGGGTGTCCCAATCCATGGTCTTCAC
Organism: Hydrophis major; assembly: GCA_033807585.1. Taxonomy (NCBI): domain Eukaryota; kingdom Metazoa; phylum Chordata; class Lepidosauria; order Squamata; family Elapidae; genus Hydrophis; species Hydrophis major. The sequence goes on from CM066343.1 coordinate 160,749,555, forward strand.
TTCCGCCGGTTTTGCTAATGCTTTAGCCATTTTGAAAACGGCGGGGCTGCAATGAGTCAGGAACACCACTCGTTTCTTGCCAGACGTAGCATCTTTTAAATTGTTGGTCTCCAGGAACATCTGGAAGCGGTCTATATACGAGTCCCAGTCTTTGATTGCTGGGTCGAATGGAGCGGGTGGTATGGCACCGCTAGTCATCTTGCTGTCTGTTGTGTGCGTTCTTTCGCCACGTGCTCTGTCTTTGTCCGATATGTTCTATTCAGCTCTATCGTCTCCGCATCCCATCCTCGTCGCCAGTGTTAAGTCCTGGGCATGGGCGCAAGAACGGAGACGAGACATTGGATGGTGACTTCAACTCTTTATTTAACAAGAAAGAATGGAGCAAAAGACTTGGGCAGCAGTAGCTCTTTTATAGAGCTTGCTGCCGTTAAACAACCAATGAACTGAGTCTATCACTTTCATAAGCGTCCAATCAGGGTTTCCCATTAACAGCCAATCAGACTGGCCAAACCTGACCAATCATGACTCGCTATTCACGGGCCAATGAGAATTGCAGGATTACAAGCCTGCTGTAGGACGAAGCTGTTTAGGGTTGTACCGCTGCGATGGTTTAATCCATAACAGGTGTACTGGCAGCTTTGCAGTTTCTTCCACAAGAACTGCTTGGACTTTTTTATTTATTTATCTGCACAACAGGAAAACACACACAAAAGGAAATAAAATAAATTGCCTGTAGCACCACAAACCTCCCTCCAAAAATTCTAGAAACTTCTTTTCCATGGGAAGAAATGTAAAGAATTTGCTCTTCCACCCCCTTTGCAAACTACTTTGAGGACCACATATATAATAGCATAAAAACTTAACTATAAGTAATCCTCAACTCACAGCCATTCGTTTAGTGCATGTTTGAAGTTGCAACGATACTGAAAAAGGTAACTTACAACCAATCCTCATTCTTACAACAGTCACAGCATTCCCAAAGTCATGAGATTGAATCTGGGTGCTTGGCAACCAGCATATGTTTACAATGGTTGCATCATCCATTGTAAATGTGATCAATCATCATCTATGACCTTCCCGGACAGTCCCTGACAAGCACAATCAGTGGGTGAAACTGGATTGGCTTAACAGCTGCATGGTTCACTGAACACTGCAGTGTTAATTATATTTAATTTTATATATCAAACTTTTTAACCACCCATATCCCTCACAGAGAGGATTTACTTAACCTGTGGCAAAAAAAAATAAAAAACCTTGTGGTAAAATCAGGCATGACTCACTTAATAACCACCAGCAATGGAAATTCTGCTCTTAGTTGTGGTCATAAGTTAAGGGCTTTCTATCTAAAAGTGGCAAACAGCCTAAATGTTGCAGGAAGGGAAACATCTAAGAATGCTATCTGCTTTCCTGAGATAGATGTCTGATATTTCAGAAGCAGATCCAGATAATCCATTAAGAGCTGCAAACCCTATTTTACCCTGCCTTCTCCGTTAATCTAAGGCTTCATTTAAGAGAAAGAGAAGCAACCTAAGAGATGCTGCAAAAAAAGAAAAATAACGTCTTGAAGCCTTGAATTCCAATTGCAAGGATCGCCAACATTTCCTGATCAAAAGTAAACTCAGTGTGAAAAAAATCCAGCTCTAGGAATTCCCTCCAAGAGACACTTCTCAGCTTTTGTTTAGAAAGCCTGGAATGATAACCATGTTTTAAAACAGACCAAAGGGTGAAACTGCAGAAATAACTAGAGTGGGGGAAAGGATGCCTAGGAACTTATTATTTTCACCCTGGGGAAAATGTGAAACAAGTCGAAGAGTCAACATAAGGTTAGAATTAAAGAGAGACAAAGAATATTCCAGGTATCGCCTACATCCAAGCTCGCATTTCTGCATATTCAGAGAATATGAAGGTTTAAAAAAAAAACAGCAAGAAACAGAGCTAGCTTCTTGCAAAAACTAAGTAAGAATCATTTTGGAAACACAATAAATTTACAATAAATGAGTGGAAACAAGAAGCTGGTTTGGTAGACATTCAAAATCGTCAACAAGACTTGTTAGACATTCAAGATTTCACAGTCCAGTAATTATCCCTAGTCACACATTGCGAGAAAGGACATGAGAGAAGTGAAAGATGACATGAGAGCAGGGTTCAGACATATCACATATCATCGTTAAACTGGGCGTGGGTCAGTGGTGGGATTCAAAAACTTTTACTACCAGTTCTCTGGGCGTGGCTTGGTAGGCGTGGCAGGGGAAGGTTACTGTAAAATCTCCATTCCCTCCCCACCTCCACTAATCTGCTTTCCAGCTCCATTTTCCTATGCAGGACAACAAAAGAAGACCCAGCCAATCAGCTGGGACTCGGGAGGCAAAGAATAGATGGGGGCGGGACCAGTCAGAGGTGGGATTTGCCGGTTCTTCGAACTACTCAAAATTTCCACTACCGGTTCTCCAGAACTGGTCAGAACCTGCTGAATGTCACCTCTGGCATGGGTGTGGCCAGCGTGTGACGCATTCGGCCTGAGGGCCACAAGTAGGACAGCCCTTATCTCAGGGATTGCCACAACGAAGAAGGTGGGGGGGGTGTCAACCGATTCTTCAAAGCACCCGAAGGCAGGAAAAGAAGCAACGGATGGAAGCTAATCAAGAAGAGAACCTAGAATTAAGGAGAAATTTCCTGATAGAACAATCTATCAATGGAATAACTTGCCTCCAGAAGTTGTGGATGCTCCAACACTAGAAGTTTTTTAAAGAAGCGACTGGATATCCACCTGTCTGAAATGGTTTAGGGTCTCCTGCCTGAGCAAGGGGTTAGACTAGAAGACCTCCAAGGTCCCTTCCGACTCTGTTATTCTGTTATTTTAGGAAGGCCATCTGTTGTGAATGAATAAATGTGTATGAATAAAGTTATTGTGAGCTTGAAGTCAAGTGCAGGGTTCTGGTCCTGCACTTCTGATTGGCTGTTAAATGGCGAGATCAGATTGGTCCGTTTAGGAGAATCTGATTGGCCATTAACGAGCCATTCTCATTGGTCAACGGAGCTAGCACTCCAAGGTTTTCATTGGTTGAATAGTTAATAAGTTCCTATATAAGGAAGGCTATAGCAGCCATTGTTTGAGCTGTCACACCATGTAAATAAAGAGTTGAAGTTCACCGTTCACCTGGCTCGTCTCCATTCTTCGCATCCCTGCTCCAAACTTAACACTGGCGATGAAGGTAGGATTTGGAGACGTCAGAGCTAACTGAACAAAGAAGAAGAAAACTGAGCACATGGCTGAACGCACAACGGCGGAACCATGTCCAGCGGCGTAGTACCACCCGCTCCATTCGACCCAGCGCAAGAAGACTGGGAAGCCTACATGGATCGTTTCCAAATGTTCTTGGAAACCAATAACTTGAAGGATACCACAACCGGGAAGAAACGAGCAGTATTCCTAACGCATTGTGGGCCAACCGTATTCAAGATGGCCAAGGCACTGGCAAAGCCGGCTGAAGTAAAGACGATGGACTGGGACGTCCTCGAACCCATCCTGAGGGCCCACTACGCACCAACCGTGCCAACGCTCGTAAGGCGGCACGAGTTCTACCAAAGAAACCAGCGGAAAAAAGAAAGCGTTGCCGATTTCATCGCTGACCTCTGAAACCTGGGTGGCCTCTGCGGGTTCGCCGACCTGGAAGAGGCTTTGAGAGATTGAATAGTTCTGGGACTAAATGCACTCGGCATGCAGAGGAAACTGATGGCGAAAGGCAACATCAGCCTTGCCGATGCCATCGCTGATGCTACTGCAGCAGAAGCAACCAGGAAGTCGGCTGCCCAACTGCGCCGCAACCGCACTCCGGTACACCAACTGACCCGCGACATTTCACCCAAGTCAGAAGGACAGTCTTTGACGGCCCACCACAAGGACCTCTCTTCATCATCAGACAGCGATGAAGAAGAGGTCCATCGACTGCAGTCCGATCGAGACCCCTACCCGAAGTCCCAACACCCATGCACTGGCTGTGGGGCCAACCATGCCAGGTCCGAATGCAAATTCCACGACGCGCTCTGCCATGAGTGCAGGAAACGAGGCCACATCGGATGGGTCTGTAGAAGCCTCCTAGGACCCAGCCAGACCTCGAAGGGGGCCAACTTTCGCCACTTGACAGGAAACTGTCCTGTAAGGCGAGAACCAGTAAACCACTCCTACAGAAACCGAACCGTAAATTGCCCCATGAAGCGAGAAGAGGCTCACGAAACTATTACTATCGGTCACGCCTCTTCCTTGGATGCCAAGAAAATTCGAATTAAAGTGGCCATCGAAAATCAATCCTGCCAAATGGAAGTCGACTCGGAATTGTTCCTCTCGATTGTTTCCTGGAAGACCCTCAAGCAACTTATCCCTACCATCCAGCGCCAAGACCTCCGTTCCCAAAGACTCATACTTAAGGACTATCAGGGGAATAGGATTCCAGCAATAGAAACCAGTCCAGTTCGCGTCACGTTCAAAAACCGCACAGCATACTTACCCCTGACAGTGATCGACAAAGACTGGCCTAGCCTGTTAGGCCTCCAATGGTTCGCGCCACTCGGCATTGAGGTGGCAGGCATTAACCGTATCGGCAGTGACTGGGAGGAGGACCTCGTCCACGAATTCAGGGACGTCTTCGCAGAGAAGCTAGGCGAGTACAAGGGGACCCCAATCTCGTTTAACTTGAACCCAAAAATAGCTCCCATCCGCCTTAAGCCTCGTTGAGTTCCCTTTGCCCTAAAACCAAAAATCGATGAACAGCTTGATAAGTTAATAGCCCAGGGAGTGTTAGAGCCAACCGATCACTCTCCCTGGGAAACCCCAATCGTGACACCCATCAAGCCGGATGGTTCGATTCGAATTTGTGGGGACTATCGAGCCACCCTGAACCACGCCCTGCAGCAAAACGCATATCCGGTGCCGGTGGTGCAGCACCTCCTCCATTCCCTGGGGGGCGGAAAAGTCTTCGCTAAACTAGACTTAGCTCAGGCATATCAGCAACTACCGGTTGATGAAAAAACGGCACAGGCATAGACGATCGTGACGCACCGAGGTGCCTTTAAATGTACCCGGCTCCAATTCGGAGTGAGTGTGGCCCTGGGATATTCCAGAGCCTGATGAAAAGACTGTTACAAGGGATTAAAGGCATTGTCCCTTACTTTGACGATGTGTTAATTGCTGCCCCTACTATAAAAATTTTACGGGATCGTTTAAAATTGGTTCTCCAGAAATTCAAAGACGCAGGTCTTAAGGTGAAGAAAAATAAGTGTAAGCTGTGTACTGATCGTGTCGAATTCTTAGGGTATTTAATTGACAGTCAGGGCATTCATCCTACCAGTAGTAAATTGAGAGCAATAAAAACCGCTCCCGGACCCTGGAATAAGGCCAACCTCCAGGCATTTCTAGGTCTTATCAACTTCTATAATGTATTCCTGCTGCACAAAGAGACTGTCACTGAACCTTTACATCATTTACTAGACAAAAAAGCAATCTGGGTGTGTGGTCATAAAGAAGAGCAGGCGTTCCGTAATGTAAAAGAACTACTGACTTCTGACACAGTACTAATGCAGTACAATGAAACATTGCCATTAACCATCACGTGTGATGCATCGCCTTTTGGAGTGGGCGCTATTTTGAGCCACGTATTGCCTAATGGTACAGAAGCCCCTGTTGCCTATTTTTCGAAAACACTTTCAAAAACTGAGTGAAACTATAGCCAAATTGATAAGGAAGCCCTTGCAATTGTGTTGGCTGTCAAGAGGTTTCATGAGTATGTATACGGCCGGGCTTTTACTATAGTGACTGACCACAAACCTTTGCTGGGAATAATAGCGGGAGATAAACCAACCCCTATATATTATCTCCCAGAATGACTCGCTGGTCAGAATTCTTGGCAGCATATAATTATCAGTTGCAATACCGCCCAGGGAAAGCCATTCCCCACGCCGACGCATTGAGCTGAGCACCACTTCCAGAGACAATCGACGATCCCGCACCGACAGTGACCACGTTGCAGATCAAGGCACTTCATTCACCGCCATTAACCGCCCGTGATATCGCGAGAGAAACAAAAGGCAACCCCACCTTAGCACGAGTCCTCAGTTGGGTGGAATGCGGATGGCCATTGGACCCGATACCAGACGACTTTGCACCATTCAAAACTTGACAAACCGAGTTGTTTTCTCAAAAGGGCTGCATCATCTGGGGCGATAGAGTCGTTATCCCAGAGTGACTCCAACAAGCACTACTGAGAACCTTGCATGATGGCCACCCTGGCATTGTGTGCATGAAAGCCCTCGCACGAAGCTATGCGTGGTGGCCAGGCATCGACAAGCAAATCGAGACTTGGGTCAAAGCTTGTCATAGATGCCAAGAAGTAAGCAACGCCGCACCAAAGGCAATCCCAACTGAGTGGGAAACGCCGCGGGGACCCTGGTCCCGTATCCATCTGGACTTTGCCGGGCCAACCAAAGGCCACACCTTTCTGTTAACCGTGGACACCTACTTGAACTGGCTCAAAATCCACCGAATGAAGAACACGACAACCGAAGCGGTCATTAAGAAACTGGAAAGACTGTTTGCAACCCATGGATTACCAGACGTTCTTGTATCCGACAACGGGCCCCAATTTACCGCATTGTCTTTTGAACAGTACCTGGCGGACCGCGGTATTCGACTTGCGCTGACTTCGCCTGCGCATCTGGCGGCCAACGGAAGGGCCAAGCACATGGTACAATTCGTCAAGAAAACGCTACAAAAAGTGGAATACAGCAACATCGAAGAAAAGATAAATCAAATCCTCTTTTTACAGCACATCACTCCGCACAGCGTAACCAACAAAACTCCAGCTGAGCTGCTAATGGGACGAAAGCTTCACTCCCACCTCAACCGGTTACACCCAGCAAACGAACCGGAGAAATCACACGGATCCAGCGGCCGCTGCCTACCTTCCAGGTAGGTGACCTAGTGTTCGCTAAAAACTTATCGGGCAATCCGTTGTGGGTAGAAGCAACTGTAGTCGCGTAACCAGCCCCAGATCATACCTTGTACAATGCCGTGACGATAGACTATGGAAACGCCATATCGATCAACTACAATCGAGATTGCGGTCAGGGATCTCCGAGCCCCCTGATAATCAAACTGAGGGGGGGGGAGATATAGAGGAAGATGAACTTCAATTAGCAGAAACCCTTTTTGAAGGGAACAATGATGGAACAGAAACACGAGAAGAGGAATTGGAGACAGGAGCGAGCTCACCTCAGGGTGATACCGAAGATGTTGGGGACAACGAAAACTCGAACTCAGAGTCAGAAATACCCCCTTTGCCAAAGAACACCCTACCTCAACAAGAGTGCAGCCAAATACCGGGTGCACTATGAAAATCAAATAGACTAACAAAACAACTGTCCTACCTCAAGGACTACGTAACCGCACCCTGTAAACGGAACCCGGGGGGAAGGGGTGTTGTGAATGAATAAATGTGTATGAATAAAGTTATCGTGAGCTTGGAGTCAAATGCAGGGTTCTGGTCCTGCACTTCTGATTGGCTGTTAAATGGCAAGATCAGATTGGTCCATTTAGGAGAATCTGATAGGCCATTAACGAGCCATTCTCATTGGTCAATGGAGCTAGTACTCCAAGGTTTTCATTGGTTGAATAGTTAATAAGTTGCCTATATAAGGAAGGCTATAGCAGCCATTGTTTGAGCTGTCACACCATGTAAATAAAGAGTTGAAGTTCACCGTTCACCTGGCTCGTCTCCATTCTTCGCACCCATGCTCCAAACTTAACATCATCTCTTTAACATTTTCAGCATAATCCATGCAGATTTATACAAGAAGCAAGTCCTAGGACCTGAGGATATTTCCTCCCTGTCAGGTGTCCCCAAAGATACACCCTTCATCCTCAACATCAGACCCCTAAACAGTGATCTTTTCTGAGGAAAAAAAACCCCAGTAAAAATGTGGCTGTTCAGTCTATTAAAACTATTAAACGCTTCAGCAGCTCTCATTGCTTCATCCACGTTTTCCTATCGATAGGTGTCTTTGTTCTCTCCCCTCAATCCTTAACGAAATTATGTTCTTACCTCATGCATGCGAAGGACTTCATTGCATTCCACATGCGACGGAAGGTCAGTTTCTTTCATTGCTGGGAGAAACTTTGATGTCTCCCGTAGTGTCCCTCATGTCATGGTGTTTTGTCCCCAATTTTCCCCCATTCAGAAGATTTTCCCTTCGTTTTGGTTGATAGGTATGGTGGAATAAAAAGCCAGAGATCTTTTTCTTTCTGGAGTTAGACAGAAACTCTTCGGCTATACTGCTGTAGATTTGCTCCAAGAATAGCCAAAGAGTTTCTGCATAACTCCTGTAAGCTGTTGCTTTTTTATGACAGTGAAATGAACTCTGTGGGTGGATGAGGTGGGAATTCTCAGTGGTCTCCCAGCATCACTTGGTGTCCAGATAAGTGACAAGGTGAGCAACGTGCAGCCTGCAAACTACATTTAGCCTCTCAACTTAATTGGGATTTAATTTGGAGCTAATTAAGCTCCAAAACTTCGCTGGAATACAGTGACAAAATACTGGCACTCTACCACATTTAGTGGGGCTTATCGTAAATAGGAAAACATGCATGTTGGGTTTGGCAGTCTGACTGGATCTCTTTTATTTGAGAAAATGAAAAGCTTATTAAAAGAGCTACATGTTAGGCCCACATCTACATCACTGGTACACTAAACATGGATTTTTTTACATGTGGTTATTAGCAATAAAAGGGTCCCCAAAGAAGAAAATATTTATAGTTCATAGTTGGTGTTCCCTGAGTTTGATCATTTTCTTGTAGATGTTTCCTTAGCCAACTAGGTAATGTCATCAGAGCTTGAAGGAAGTGGGGCGAGACCAAACTTTTTTAGCACTTATGATGTTAATCTAATTGGGTAATAAAATAAAATAAGGAACCAAGGTCTAAGAACACCAAGGATCCAACAAAAGAGAGGCCATCCCAACACTAGGTGGGAAATTTTTAGAAGTGAAATATTGCCTACAAATTCCTTTTTAGAAACTTGTCTAAATGTGGGAATTTTAAAGTGAATGATACAAGTAGTCTTCATGTTATGACAACAGAATGGGATGGGATGGGATGAGATGGGATGGAGTGGAGTGGAGTGTAATGGAACAGAATAAAATAGAACAGAACAGAATAGAATAGAATAGTATAGAATAGAATTTATTGTTGACCAAGTGTTTTTTGTTGACCAAGGAATTTCTCTCCAGTGCCTAAGCTCTCAGTGTACATACAAACAACAAAATGATAAGTCATAGACCAACAGTCTTCAAACTTGGGAAGTTTAAGACTTGTGGACTTCAACTCCCAGAATTCCTGAGCTAACATGACTGAAGGAGGAATTCTGGGAGTTGAAGTCCACAAGTCTTAAAGCTGTCAAGTTTGAAGAGCCCTGTATAGACCATGAGTAAAGACCAGAATTTTGCTTGCCAAGCAAGGCAGTTATTAAATGAGTCATGACAATTTTATGACTTTTTTTGTCATGGTTGTTAAACAAATCATTGCAGTTAAATGAATTGTGTGGTTGTTTAATGAGTCTGACTTCCTCCATTAACTTTATGTTGCCAGAAGCCAGCTGGGATGTTCGTAAGATGGCCGTCGCATGATTCCAGGATAGTGGAACTACTGCAAGCTGCAACAATGCAATGTGTTAATTGCCAAGCACCTAAATTTTGATTACATGATTGTAGAGATGCTGTGACAGTTATAAGTGCAAGGAATAGTTCTAAGACGCTTTTTTGAGTACCATTCACCTCAACTTTAAATGGTTACTATACAAATGATTGCAAATTGAGAACTATTTCTACTTGGAAATTATATGGTTTTAAATATATATCCAAAAATGGGTAAATGCCTGTTTACTGGAAGATATTTTCGTATGCAGAAATTATTTCAGTTGTTGCTATTAAACGCATATATTAAAGATTTCATACACAGAGATTTGGGGAAAGTAAAATCTGGTCATTATCCTTTCCTCTAATAGGGAATGTGGATGTATATTAATCTGGGGGGAAACAGCCCCAAACTCAAAAATAAGACAACATATTCTAAAGCTAGTTTTCTGCAACCCTCAACACCTCTAGGTTCTGTAGACTTCAGCTCCCAAAATTCCCCAAATAGCAAGACTGATTGGAGAATTCTGGAGTTTGAGGTTCATACATCTGAAAGTTGCTGAAGCTAAGAAACACTGCTTGGGAGATTTTCTGAAATGAAATTAACACATGAAGAATATATTTTATTTTATTTATTTATTTGTCAATAGCTTACAAGATAATAAACATAAGTATAAATACAGGAAATGGGTATGAACAATTGGGGACAATAGGACAGAGATCTTAAATACTATTGTGTACTTATGCACGCCCCTTACAGACCTCTTAGGAAGGGGGTGAGGTCAACAGTGGTTAGTTTGAGGGAAAAGGAGTGTGGGTTTGGGGAGGTGACAACAGATTCATGTAGTATGTTCCAGGCATTGACCACTCTGTTGCTAAAGTCATACTTTCTCAGTCAAGATTCAAGTGGTCATAAATAGAGGATTACCTATAACATAGAGAGGCCCTTATATTGACCGTGATGAGATTGGAAGAGAGTAAGTGGTTCGAAGCTTCAGTAGTGGAAGCCTCACCCAATCATTCTGCACAATTATTGAAGATGCATTATTTCCTATACAGGTAATGCCTGAATTTACAATCATTCATTGAACAACTATTCAAAGTTACAAAAGCACTGCGAAAGTGGACTTTCTCCAGGCCTTAACACCATTGCAACATTTCCATGGTCAGAAGATCAAAATGCAAGCACCTGGCAATTGGCATGTATTTATGATAGTTGCAGCGTTCCAAGGTCAGATGTTTGCCAAATTTGCAAACTTCCCAGTTGGCTTCTGTTTAAAAAAATGCTATCAGGAAAACCAGACTTCTTTTGATTTTAGGAGCAGGTGGTATTGCATTCAAGAGCATTGCATTTGCAAAGATTCAGGCATCATAGATAAGCAGAACAGATAGATACAATTGGGTTCATTACTTACTTCAAAAATAAGTACATTTAAATTAGTTTCCATCATACTTGCTAGTCTTGTATTGCCAATGCTATATTTTTGCACCAGACCAAAGTGAAGTCTTCAGCAATGCAGAATTGAGCCAGAAAATGAACACAGTGACATATTCCATTGCCATAGCTGCCATATGCTGCCAAACGCTGGGATAAAATAAAAATCCAGAAGGATTGGAAATCAATAATGAGGTAACCTTAACGCTACCTCTCTACCACAATGCTTCAAATAATACCCAGCAGAAAAACAAAGGAAAAAAATTGAAAAAGGCCATTTTAAAGGGCAAGGAAATTTGCAGGAAAGGCAGAAGATTGTCTCACCAATGAGTAAGTCAAAGGGACCACTGACCATTTCCCTTTGAAGGAAGGGAGTAAGAGGGAAAGAGGAGAATTAGAATTAGAGAATTTAAAATGGCACAGAAAGTCAGAGCTACATTGTACATGAAGAAAGACATTTCAGTCCTTTTTAAGATTTGGCTGTTGAACAAGCTACTTGGGCAAACTTGGAAGGATATAAAAGCATGGCAAAGAGAAATGCAGGGCAAATCCAAATCCCTTGTAATGAAAAGAAGAAAGAACAAATTCTAATCAGTCCAATAGTGACAGCAGAAAACAAAGCTATATTGTGGTTTGATTGGAACTTCCTTGGCCTAACAAGGGGTAGTAAAACCCTGAGATCTGTAGCATCTGAGCTATCTTGCCCATCAGGCTTCAAAGCTCATCAGACCACAGATGATACAGTCAGATGGATCTAAACAGAGAATGAATAACTCAGTAAGAGGGGGATGAAATCCATGCAAAACTGATCCTTCAACAAGGACCAGAGTTAGTTCAATATGTAAGGTGGAATGGTTATGTTTATGGAAGGAGAATGCTAAAGCATTAAGCTTCTTGAATATTTATAGAATAGAATAGAATAGAATAGAATAGAATAGAATAGAATAGAATAGAATAGAATACTTTATTGGCCAAATGTGATTGGACACACAAGGAATTTGTCTTGGTGTAAATACTCTCAGTGTACATAAAGAAAAGGTACATTTGTTAAGAATCAAGAATCATAACGTACAACACTTAATGATAGTCATAGGGTACAATCAAAAACCAAATCATACCAGGAAACAGTCGATATAAATCGTAAGGATACAAGAAACAAAGTTACAGTCCTACAGTCACAAGTGGGAGGGGATGAGTGATCAGGAGTGATGAGAAGATTAACAGTAATAGTAGTGTGTACACTTTGTAAATAGTTGAACAGTGTTGAGGGAACTATTTGTTTAGCAGAGTGGTGGCTTTTGGGAAAAAACTGTTCTTGTGTCCAGTTGTTCTGGTGTGCAGTGCTCTATAGCGTCGTTTTGAGGGAAGGAGTTGAAACAGTTTATGTCTGGGATGTGAGAGGTCTATAAATATTTTCATAGCCCTCTTTTTGACTCGTGCAGTACACAGGTCCTCAGTTGAAGGCAGGTGGGTAGTAATTGTTTTTTCTGCAGTCCTAATTATCCTCTGAAGTCTGTGTCTGTCCTGTTGGGTTGCAGAACCAAACCAGACAGTTATAGAGGTACAGATGATAGACTCAATAATTCCTCTGTTTCAGCAGCTCCTTGGGCAGTTTGAGCTTTCTGAGTTGGCGCAGAAAGAACATTCTTTGTCATGCTTTTTTGATGATGGTTTTGATGTTAGGTGTCCATTTTAGGTCATGTGATATAGTAGAACCTAGACATTTGAAGGTCTCTACTGTTGATACTGTGTTGTCTAGTATTGTAAGAGGTAATGGGGGAGGGGTTCTTCTAAGGTCTACCACCATTTCTACAGTTTTGAGTGTGTTCAGTTCCAGATTGTTCCGGTTACACCACGAAGCAAGTTGTATAACCTCCTGTCTGTATGCAGATTCATCATTGTCTCGAATGAGACCAATCATTGTTGTATCATCAGCAAACTTCAGTATTTTAACAGATGGATCATTTTAGATGTAGTCATTGGTATATAGGGAGAAGATAAGTGGAGATAGCACATAGCCTTGGGGGGGGGCTGTGCTGATTGTACAGGTATCGGATGTGATTCCGCCTAGCTTCACCTGCTGCTTCCTGTCTGTTAGGAAGCTTATGATCCACTTACAAGTATGTTCAGGTACTGCTGGTTGGTTTAATTTACTTAGAAGAGTGTCTGGAATGATGGTATTGAATGCTGAGTCTACAAAGAGGACCCTTGCATAGGTATTTGGAGATTCAAGGTGTTGTAGGATGTAATGCAGAGCCATGTTAACAACATGATCTGTCAATCTATTTGCTCGGTATGCAAACTGCATGGGATCAAACAGCAGATCCATGATGGTTTTCAGGTGGGGCAGCACAAGCCTTTGAAAGATTTTCATAATTACAGATGTTAGAGCAACTGGTCTGTAGTCATTCAGTTCCTTGATGGAGGGCTTCTTTGGCACTGGGATGATGGTAACACATTTGAAGCAGGAAGGAACAGAGCACATCTCTCGTGATCTATTGAAGATTTGGGTGAAGATAGGGGCCAATTGGCCAGCACAGACTTTTAAGCAAGAAGGAATTATCTTGTCTGGCCCTGGTGCTTTTCCTGGCTTCTGTCTGTGTAATACATCTTGCACTTCTTTTTCTGTGATCACCCGAAGTTGTGAGCCCAGTGGATTGGGGCCAGTTATAGAAGGCTGTTGTTGGTGTGTTTGAGATGTGAGTTGTGGAGATAGGTGGCTGCAGTTTCTTTTCAAACCTGCAGTAAAACACATTCAGAAATGTGTACCCGAATCTATGTATTTGAAATTTCTACTTCCATAATAATTAAAAGTATTAAATCTATATTAATTAAACAAATTAATTAAATTCTCCATAAGTTAAATTTTGGTTGGGTTCTGTAGCAGTTTCCCTTGTCTGTTTCTTTTTTTCTTTTAATTTTCTGTTTAAATTAAATAATTAAATAGGATTTACATGACACAAAACAGCAAAATACTTGTATGAATAAATGTAAGCTTCATCCAGCTTCTTACATAATACCCAGATGGGAATGTACAATTTTTAGGCTTTTGGCAATTATAGGTAAAATGTCTTTGTTGAATTTGTGTTTTCTTATGATTTTTTAAAAAACTGAAAATTGTTAACTGCTCTCATAATCTTATATCTCAATACCCCATTCAGATGTATAATAACATATTACAGTACAATCCATCTCTTGTGTGTTATACTTGGCTAAGCATTACAGTCAGTGTTGGATGTATATTTTGTGTATATTCGTAGATATTGTACTCTCATATTGCAAATGGAGATGCAGGTACTCTATTTTTCTTATCTTCATTTTTAAGTGCTTTGATTTTATTGTATTGTGAACAGTTGCTGGAGTGCATCCACAATTTCATTGTCCTTGTACAATGACAATAAAGTTCTTCAAAATTCAAAATATACACCCCCTTTCGTTAAATCCAATCAATTGGCTTTCCTGTCCAAAACACTTGAATTAACTCTTGTTGTTTATCTGTAGATTGATAGCTATCAAGTTATTGTCTACTCTTAGTGACTATATAGATAGATTTTCTTTGTGAGATTATCTGTAGAACCAAATAACAAAAGTAAGCACAGCTATAGAAAGAAGCAAATTCCATAAAATCTATAACACCTATTTAAGTATGTTTTGATTGAAGCCATAATGAAAAGTAAGATCTATAATAGTAATCAGATATCTAAACTAAAGAATCTACATCACCATAGCGATGCTGTTCATAAATTCTCAACTAGTAAAAATTAATTTATAATCAGGCAGTATACAAGTTTAATAAATTATATTAAATTCAGAGAATGACAGAACAATGTGGACTGCATAAAAAGTTTCCTTATGATCAGTAATAATAAAGTAAATCCTAGAGTGCTTATAAAACATTAATGATTAAAATAAGAGAATGTGATAATATAATCGTCCTTTAATGAGCTGCAACTCAGTATTAGGATGAGAAAAAATGGAACGAAAGAAGCATAGCTTAGTTCTGCTGTAAATCTGCAATTTAAGGTAACTTTACTATGTTTCAGTACAGAACAATCAAACAATATTTTTGGTATTTTCCAAAGAACAAAAGGTAATTCTAAATATGTGGTGAAATGAGGTAATTGGAAATGAAAATGTCATGTTTTATGTCTTATATGTTTTTTGTCTGTTGTAAAAACCAATAAAACTTTTCCAAAAAAAAAAAAAAGGAAATGAAAACTGCTAAGAAGAAGTGAAAAAAAAAAGACATAGCAGAAAGGTTTTTTTTAACTCAGCTCTTCGCAAAAGCGATTCTGATTAGATCAGGTTTCATAACAGCCTCTTAAATGATTTGAAAGTTTTGATTTCCTCTAATTATTTCTCAAGTGAAAGATTGATAGTACTCTAGGGTTTCCTAGTAAAATCAAGAAATGGTATTTGGATAAAAAGAAATCAAAATAAATGGAGGAAGATTTTGTGTATGTTGGGATAGTTAAAGGGGAAAACTAATATACTGTATTTCATACCAGATCATTTTTCTTTTGTTTAGATGATGTACTTAATCCATGCCATTCCCCCACACCCCACTTATTTATTATTCAGATTTCCTTTTCAGTTAATTCCTGGGAATAATGTTTGAGTTTCTGCATGTGTTAGGGAACAGTTTATTATTCAGATGCAGATTGCATGAGTTGTTGGTCACAAAACAGCTTGAACCAGTTGCCAACTTAGTGTCATCGGCGTGAAGGAATGTAATTGTAATCAAGTAGCCAGAGAAACGATTTTGTACTTGCGTAAATGCACAGCTTGCTTTCAGGGGGGAAATCCGACCAGATCAGCTTCTGCAGAAACTGTGATGCTATCGATATTGGTTGTGCACAAAGCAATAGCACTAGTGGATTCATGCATTCCAAGAAAGCAACACAAATACACACATAAACACATGCTATCTTCTGCCATGGTGAATGTTACGTTCAATGGCAAAGCACTTGCTGTAACAGATCCCCAAATGTTTGAATCACATACAGGTAGTCCTTGACCATTTAGTCAGATGCTTAACAACTGACTTGTGTTTATGACAGCTGTAGTGTCCTGGGGTCATGTGATCACCTTTTGCGACCTTCTGACAAGCAAAGTCAATGGGGAAGCTACATTCATTGAACAACTATGTTACTAACTTAACAACTTCAGGTCGTAAAGTATAGCAAAGTTCAATGAACTGTCTCACTTAGCAACAGAAATTTTAGATTCAATTGTGATTGTAACTTGAGGACTACCTGTATCTTGCACCATAATAACTGTTTGTATTAACTACTATACACTGTTGTACAGTACTGTTGTATTATAGTGTAGGTCAGGGTGTCAAACTCAAAACCTGGGGGCTGGATCCAACCCATGGGATGCTTAGATCTGGCCCGTGGGAATGTCCTGGAAATAGCAAAGGACTGGCTTGCAGTGCCTCTGCCAGCTTGGGAGAGCTCCATTTTCACTGGCAGAGGGTTTCAGGAGGCTGTGGCAGCTCGGGAGCCTGTTTTCACTGGTGAAATGCTGGGGCCACCACAGGTGCCCACAACACAAGTGATGTCAAGCTGGCCACACCCACCCCAGCCCCCCTGAGGTCAAACACAACCCTGATGCAGCCCTCAATGAAATCGAGTTTGATACCCCCGGTATAGGTGGAGATGGATATTTTCTTTTTGATTTTCTGAAAGAGTGTGATGGTGTGTGGGAATGGCCTTGGGAGGCAAGAGGGAAAGCTGCAGACTAGACAATAGCCAGACAAATGGCAGCTGAGACTGCAGAAGGAATGAGGACAAGGCAAACACCTTGGAAGGGACCCTCCCCCAGTTTCTTGGACCACAGAGGTAGGAGAGAGAGACATTTGCAAAATTGGTGTCCACTTTGCAAGGAAGTTCAGTCATATCCAGAAGCACTCATTCTAACTTTGCAAGGTTACATTCACAGAATCCACAAAGACCATTGCTGAAATGAATCGTATTTCAACTTTATCAATACATGGCATTTCTTGTTTGAAAGGTTGAGTTGACCCAGATATGTTGTCCATTTTCTGTCTATTTAGCCACCGTTGACTGGAGATGTCGGCTGGACTCAGAGGAAAGCTGTAGAGAGAGTAAAAAGGATGACCTTGATGGAGATAGATGAGATGAATTAGCAAAACCACAAGGGGAAAAAGTATGTGTTGTATGTCCAAAATAAATAGAAGTGCAAAAGCAGCTGCAACTTCCCTCTAATTCAAATGAGCATAAGATGTATAGGAGTTTCAAAGTATATGACAAGAAGCAATGAGTGAAACTAATCAAGGAGAGAAGCAGGGGTGGGATTCTACCAGTTCGCTAGAACCAGTTGTTAACATTCTAAGCAGTTCAGAGAACCTTTTGTTAGAAGAAATGACTGGCCTAATCCTGTAAGGAAGGCAGGAAGGAAACATTCTGGTGTTGCTTACAGAAACTGCCTCTCTGTTAACCTTTATTACATTCTTGGCAGGACTAGACTTCCTGTCTCAGGAAGATCTCTGGAATTTTTTCCCCCTCCTTTGCTGGTACTTTAAATTTAAATTTATACATGACTGTATCATCTGTGGTCTGATGAGCTTTGAAGCCTGATGGGCAAGATAGCTCAGGTGCTACAGATCTCAGGGTTTTACTACCTCTTGTTAAGCCAAGGAAGTTCCAATTAAACCACAATATAGCTTCGTTTTCTGCTGTCACTATTGGACTGATTAGAATTTGTTCCTTCTTCTTTTCATTACAAGGGATTTGGCTTTGCCCTGCATTTCTCTTTGCCATGCTTTTATATCCTTCCAAATTTGCTCAAGTAGCTTGTTCAACAGCCAAATCTTAAAAAGGACTGAAATGTCTTTCTTCATGGCAGCACAATGTGGCTCTCTTTCTCCCCGGGGAAAAGGAAGAAAGGCATGGACACTGCAAGTATTGCTTTCCCAGTGTGAGTTAAAGTGTTGGGAGTGAGAAGGAGTGCGGTCTGACAGAGGGGGTGGGGTGAATCGTGCCTTGGAGCACTTTTGCAACGTAAAAAGAAATGCATTTTGGAAGCAGGTCTTTTAAAAACATCTCCAAAGATTCCCCACGGACGCTGCAAGTATCCGTGTGAGCTGAAGTGTTGGGAGTGAAAAAGAGTGAGGTCTGACAGAGGGAGTGGGGGAATCTACTCAAGCCTTGGA
The DNA here is from genome assembly GCA_033807585.1 of Hydrophis major. Classification (NCBI taxonomy): domain Eukaryota; kingdom Metazoa; phylum Chordata; class Lepidosauria; order Squamata; family Elapidae; genus Hydrophis; species Hydrophis major. The sequence continues at coordinate 160,767,845 of CM066343.1, forward strand.
GAAATTTAAAGGAGCTGCTTCCAAAATGCTTGTCTGTTAAGTGCTCTCTCTGTGTGTGTGTTTGTGTGTATGAGAGAGAGAGAGAGAGAGAGAAAGAAAGAAAGAAAGAAAGAAAGAAAGAAAGAAAGAAAGAAAGAAAGAAAGAAAGAAAGAAAGAAAGAAAGAAAGAGAGAGGAAGGTAAAGAAAGAAAAAAAATAGAAAGAGCAATAAAGAGATAAAATGCTGTGCTATTATTTTTAATTGTTCCATTATTTATCATATGTTAATATTTTACACTGTCCCTACACCTAGAGTGATTTTTCTGCCTTTCTTTTTCCCAGGGCTACCACATATTTTTCAGGGTTTACATACATTCAATGTCAACAGTCCAGAGCATAACATTCACATGCGTTTAACAAGAGTTGAAAGGAACCTTGGAGGTCTTCTAGTCCAACCCCCAGCTCAGGCAAGAAAACTGAGAATGCCAAACTCTGAGTAAAGGTCCTGGGAAAGGTGTCAGAATAATACTTAGAAGGGACCTTGGGGTGAACCCTATACCATTTCAGAGAAATGGCTGTCCAGTCTTTTCTCAAAAACTTCCAGCAATTGAGCACCCAGAACTTCTGGAGACAGGCAGTTCCACTGGTTAATTGTTCTCCTTAATTTTAGGTTGCCTCTCTCTGTTCAGTTTCCATCCATTGCTTCTTGTTTGCCTTCTGCTTCTTTGGAAAATACATTGTCCCCCTTTCTTTGTGGCAGCCCCTTAAAAGCCTGTTGCCTATCACACTCTTGAGTAAAGCATGTGAGCCATTTCCTCTTTTCAATGGTCCATGAAAGTACATCTATAGTATGCAGATAATAAAGTCAAAAAAGGTGAACAACATTTTTACAGAACTATAGATAAAGTTGAGGCTGGGTGACAAGGAATGGCTGGGAGGGGAGGGGCCAAGTGAGGCACCCTTTGCTATGAGTGACATTGAGTTGGCCACGCCCACCCAGTTACATGACTACCAAGCCATGCCCACTCAGTCACATGACCACCAAGCACGTCCACCCAGTCACATGACCACTAAGCCACACCCACTCAGTCACACGACCACAAGCCATGCCCATAGAACCAGTAGTAAAAAAAATTGAATTCCACCACTGCAAAACATGGATGATAAACCTGACATTTTATAAAGTTGTTTAAACAATACTATTCCTCTTAAGTAGGGGATGAATATTTCTAGTGGCCAACTAGAGGATGCCCATTAACAGTAATTAATTTTAGTTTTATTTTGTATTTTTACTTTGTGTATAGATTAGGGTGATGTACAAACAGTATACAATAAATGTACCCAGATGTACCCTTGGCACAAAGGAAATATTTCCTTCAAAGGAAATAAAACTGTGCCACTCAGTCTAAAGATAACAGATAAATCTCATAGCCTAGCTATAGCATGGAACCAGGAATTAAAATCACAATTTCAAACTAAATGGGATAGGAAAGGGGAAATCCTTAAATGTGTTATATGACATATATATTAACCAGTGGTGGGATTCAATTTTTTTACTGCCAGTTCTGTGGGCGTGGCTTGGTGGGCGTGGCAGGGGAAGGATACTGTAAAATCTCCATTCCCTTCCCACCCCACTAACCTGCTTTCCAGCTCTGTTCTCCAGTGCAGGGCAACAAAAGAAGACTCAGCCGATCAGCTGGGACTCAGGAGGCAGAGAATGGATGGGGACAGGGACCAGTCAGAGGTGGGATTTGCCAGTTCTCCAAACTCCTCAAAATTTCCACTACCGGTTCTCCAGAACTGGTCAGAACCTGCTGAATACCACTTCAGACATTAACCATGTGTGAGGTCAAGACATGGCACCCTGGAGGTCAATCTACAACCTGTACATGCTATGCACAAGAGCACCAAGTTTTCCCACTGTTCTTCTTGGTTAATTTATTCTATTTTTTCTGTCTCTTTTTAATTGTGATTTTATTGTTTCCGAACTGTATGCGGCTTTGAACTTTTTCATAAAAAGCAAGAACCGGCTAGAACTCACCCAATAACAAAGTATGCTATGTGTTGCTAAAATTACACATCGTTAAAGGCAAAGTCATTTTCACCAGAAAATAAATAAGATCTATCACGACATAACTGAATCTGCTATTATTTCACTTTATCACAGAAAATTTTGTTTGAACTTAAAAAATGGCAGATGTTTGACTAGAATATGTACGTATGTATGCATGTATATATGTATGTGTTTGTTGTGGCAGCCTGTACAGATGGCAGCAGAATTGGAAAGTGGGGAAGAACGGGGACCAGTCCGGGAGTCTGGAAAGGACTCAGATGAGAGTCCTGCGTCCAATGCAGAGATGGTCCAGGACCATCTGGGAATGGGGTGCTGACTCTGAAGCCTCTGGCAGCAGCAAGGCCAAGGAACAAGGGGAGCCTGTTCCCAGTGCATGGGTGCGCAGAGCTGCTGGAAGGTGAGAGCAGCTGAGACAAAAGGGGCAACTTGGGAGTAAGACTGGGAGGTGATTGCCCCTCCCATAAGGGATAAAGGAGGTGCAAAGGCAGAAAAACCTTTGCTGGAAGCAAAGTTATTCGGTCTGTTTGGATTAAGCCTGGAAGCTTTGTGTGGACTTTGTACTTCAGTTGGTTTTTTTTATAATTTATTTGGCACTTTAGTTATTGGCAGCAATTCAAAGGAGAGAAAGGTGGATGCTTATCTTGAGGAACTGTTTGAGACTCATTACAGGCTGGGAATGAACATAATTTCCAGCATTGAAATAAAACGAGTTGTTTTAAATAAGTGTGTGCTTAATTACGGTCTCAGGAAGACTTGGTCAGAACGGTGTTGGTTATTTATAAATAAATAACTTAAGGCAGTAAACATACCTAATACTCCTTCCTTTTCCTATTTTCCTCACAATAACAACCTTGTGAGGTGAGTTGTGCTGAGTTCTGTCTTAAAGTGGCTCCATGTAGAGCACAGTTAAGAGTCCAACCATCTGGCATAAAGGTGTGTGTGTGTCTGCTCCAGGCTCGACCAAAATTGGCACAACAGCCTGAGCTGCACAAAGAAAGCCACTTGCCCATGCAGCAGTAACCAGGTGTCCAGAAGATCATGTGGCTACTTCTTTGGGGTAGGGCAGTTTCACCCCATCAAGAGACAATATCAAAGTCAGCAAAGAATCCTGATGGATAATTATTCTCTCTTCCTTGGGTTTAATTTCACCCCTTTTCTTCCCATGCAAAGATCAAGGCGAGGGTTTGGCCACATTGTCAATACAGCTTTAGAGTAACTTGTATAATTAGCAATCATAATATGAATGATGTCATGCCTCTAAAACAGGGGAGTCAAACTCACATCACGTGACATATCACAACTTTTTTCCTCTTCACTAAACCGGACACAGGTGTGGCCAACTCATGATGCATCTGGCCCATGGGCCACGAGGTTGACACCAGTGCTCTAAATGATGGACAACCCCTTCCAAATAGTTTCATGTAAATATTTTTTAAAACATGGGTGAATCAAAACCCTGCATACATAAGAAATCAGGGGATTGACCTCTGCTCTCCTACCACCACCAAGTGGAACCACCACAAAAGAAGGAATGGAACCAGCTCATTCAATGGAGTTTCTCTCCTATGCCTAGGCCTGGAGCCTGACTGAAATGAGTCCACTTTCTCTAAGTCTCCATAACTGTGTTTGCATCATTGCAAACTCAATAATGGGTTCGCTAAGAACTGAAAGTTAGAAATAGAAGCCATGAGGGGTGTTTAGTGCTCTCTGAGCTTGCTTGTTTTCTTGCAGGCATTTCATTACCGAAACTAGGTAACATCATCAGTGCTCACTTGGTCAACCCTGTAGCTCAGGATTGGCCAAGGACCCCTCATGTCAACTCTGAGCTACAAATATTCTCCTTTATTATTATGAGCCATAGTGACGCAGTGGTTAAAATGCAGTATTGCAGGCTACTTTTACTGCCTGCTGGCTGCCTGCAGTTCAGCAGTTCGATTCTCACCGGCTCAAGGTTGACTCAGCATTCCATCCCCTTGAAGTTGGTAAAATGAAGACCCAGACCATAAAATGAAGACCCAGACCGCTAGAGGCAAGATGCTCTGTAAATCACTTAGAGAGGGTTATAAAGCACCGTGGAGCAGTATATAAATCTAAGTGCTATTGCTATTTATTAGATTGAAGACAGTTCTCCAAAACAGCTAAATCCATGGAGAAGAAATCATTTCTACTTTCTTCAAATATGAGGCATTATGCACTTTCAGATTCAATGAGCCATTATCACTCTTCCCAGCTCTCTACATACAGTTCTAACAAGTGCCTTAAGTATTTATTTATTTTATTTATTTTTATTTATTTATCTGTCAAGCAATTATAAGATAACAGGTATAAGTATAAACATAATTATGAATACATGAAATGGATACATATAATAAAAAGAAAAAGAAACAATAGGACAGGGATGGTAGGCACGTTGGTGCACTTATGCATGCCCCCTAGAGACCTCTTAGGAAAGGGGTGAGGTCAATAGTAGACAGTCTAAAAGGTTAAAGTTTTGGGGGTTAGGGGAAGAAACCACAGAGTCAGGTAGAGTATTCCAGACATTGACCACTCTGTTGCTGAAGTCGTATTTCCTGCAATCAAGTCTGGTGCGGTTAACCTTGAGTTTGTATCTATTGTGTGCTCTTGTATTGTTATGGCTGAAGCTGAAGTATTCATTGACAGGTAGGACATTTTAATGTATGATTTTATATACTATACTTAGATCGGACTGAAGATGATGTAGTTCTAGATTTTCTAGGTCTAGAATTTCAAGTCTGGTGGCATAAGGTATTCTGCAATGAGTAGAAGAGTGGAGAACTCTTCTTGTGAAATATTTCTGGACTTTCTCAACTGTGTTAATATCAGATATGTAATGTAGATCAAAATCTGCAATGCTAAAAATGTCCCAGTATTATATCTTAATTGCTGTTTTGATTCTATATCAGTATTACATTGTGATGTAGGTGCACCATGAATAATTTTATTTCTCTTGCTGCTGCTGCTGCTGCTACCACTACTGCTGAATTTATGCTTTTAAATTTATGTGGGATTAACACTCATGTTGTCCAATTATAAATAGTTAATAAGGTACACTTTGTTGTACTGCTACTTATTGATATGATTATTGTTAAGTCCTGAGCATGGGCGCAAGGAACGGAGACGAGACATCGAACGGTGACTTCAACTCTTTATTGTGAAATAAGAACAGAGCAAATACTTGGGCAGCAGCAGCTCTTTTATAGAGCTGGCTGCTGTCAAAACAACTAATGATTTGAGTTTACCACTTTCACAAGCGTCCAATCAGAGAGGCCCGTTAACAGCCAATCAGACTGGCCAGAAACGACCAATCACAACTCGCTATTCGCAGGCCAATGAGGAGTGCAGGATTACGAGCCTGCTGCAAAGTAAAGCTATTTAGGGTTGTTACTGATGTGTTGGCTTAGTCCATAACAATTATCAACATGGAGAACTGCAAACATAAGACTGTTGATTAAAGCTGATCTGGATTACTTTGATTTTCCTGTCTCTATTTTATTCAATGTTTTTGTCATAAATTATACTGCTTTGCAGTTTTTCAGAGATTACTGGAGTTTATGTTTGACATGCGGAAACAAATGTAATCAGAGCTAACAGTCATAAATTCCATCACTAACTCAAAATATACAAACAGGTTGATAAAATAAATTTGTAGAATTAATGTTTACACCATAGAAGACTCTTTCATAAATATAATCTGATAATTCAGATCAGGACAAAATAGTCCACTTACTGTTTTTATAAAAATTTGATTCAGATTAAATAAATTATTTGAGTTCTTTTCTTTACTATGTGCCTTTAATATTTTTCTACTCTATGTCACTGCATCTTCTAGTCATTTTGTTTTTATGTGTGAATGTATAAGAAAGATGATGCATAGATGGAGAGAGGGAGGGAGAGAGGGAGAGATAGACAGATAGACAAACATACTATAGAATTTTAATAAAAAATTTCTCCTGGCATGCAAATAAGTTATGTATTACAGGTACAAAATTCAGGACAAATCAGTAACAAGTAAAAGCTTCAAATATACCAATAAAAGTGTCAACATAAGGAAAACACATAATAAAACAGTGGTAGCTTGCTATGGCCATTCCTGACCACTGTCAAGAGTCTTTTAGTGGCATTTACTCTGACAGAAAATGGACATCAGAATATTTTAACTTCTTTTTTTAATAGTTGATCTTTAGCAGCAGCAGATATAATGAAAGGAAGGATTGAATTTTATTTTTTATTTTGCTTTTACACTTAATATTCTTTTAATGTCATCATAACTTCTCCAGTAAAATCAATTAAATCTGGATTTTGCAGAAAGAGGCTTTTTGTCATGGAGTTTCATTTTTTTTAAAAAAAGAAAAGAAACCCTGAAATATATACTGATATCAAAATTTTAGTCCATGAAACACAATAATGAATCTGTGTGATAAGCAAAGTATGACTGTTTATCTTGTATTCTTAATGCTATACCACTGGATATAGAAATGAAGAAAATCATTACTTTTCATGCTACAGTTCTGTTACTTTTCAAAGCTGACACTGTATTTAGTTTTACAAGATAGGGCTTTAAATTGTTAAACCACTAAAAATATGAACAGATGTGATAATGTTAGGATTAAAATAATCGTCTCAGAAATATTGGTCTTTGCACAAAAAGTTCATAAAGCATTTGTGATACTTAAATTTCAACAAAACATTTTATGGCACTTCAAACTCTCTCTCTCTCTCTCTCTCTCTCTCACACACACACACACACACACACACACAGAAATAAACTCTTTTTCTTTCTATCTCTGTGTATTATCTATCTATCTATCTATCTATCTATCTATCTATCTATCTATCTATCTATCTATCTATCTATCATCTCCCTCGTAATAAAGCTGATAGCATGTAAGATGTTAGAACAGGGCACTGTAAGTATTTTATTTTTATGAAAGAATGTGTTCTGTCCTTAATTAACATACTCGAGATCCCCGCGCTTTGATTGGCCAAAGCGCGGGGCTCTCCGATTGGTCAGGCGAGCCGCGCCGATTGGCTCACTAGGAATCTCCCGCGATTGGTCCATTCGAATCGCGGGAGATTCAAAGCGGTGTCATTGGCTGCGGCCGCGGCGGCGAAAGGAATAAAAGCCACGGGCTTTTTTCCTTTCGCCAGTTCGGTTCCCACTTCCTAATAAAGAGCTTTGCACTAAAGTCACCGACTCCTGGCATCATTTTGCGGACACAACACTGGCGACGAAGGTGGGATCCAGACCCTGAACCAAACCACGTGTCCGACGGAAGCCAGACGAACCACCGAGATGGCGAAAATCGCACCACCCGCACCCTTCAACCCCGCCACCGAGGACTGGGAATCGTTCTCCGACCGATTCCGCATGTACCTCGAGTGCAGCGGCCTGAAGGACGCCACCGGCCCAATGAAACGCGCCGTCTTCCTGACCCACTGTGGGACCGAGGTCTTCCAGATGGCCAAGGCGCTGGCCAAACCCGCCGACGCGACCGCGATGGACTGGGCCGTCCTCGAACCCATACTTCGGCGGCACTACGCTCCAGAGGTACCCATCCTGATCCGGCGCAACGAGTTCTACCGGCGGGACCAGAGGTCGGGTGAGAGCTTCAGCGACTTTGTCTCCGAGCTGCGGCATTTAGGGGGGCTCTGCGAGTTCGATAACCTAAACGACGCCCTGCGAGACCGAATCGTGCTCGGGTTGTGGGACCCCGTCCTCCAGAGCCGGCTGATGGCCAAGGGCAACATCAGCCTAGCAGACACCCTCACCGAAGCCGCAGCCGCCGAAGCAACCCGAACTTCCGCCGACCGCATGCGCAGACCGAACACTGGGGACCGCAGCAGAAACAACAACCCGGCGAGGTCGACCGAGCCCAAACCCGAGACGACCACCCACCAGGGCGATTTCCACTCGGCATCGGGCACTTCCGATGACGAGGAGGACATCCATCGACTCCAGACAGGCCGCGACCCACGGAACCGGCGAGGTTGTAAGTCGAGGACCAACTGTGCCGGCTGTGGCGGCGACCACCCCAGGTCGGAATGCCGGTTTTTCAAATCGATCTGCCGGCATTGCAACAAGAAGGGACACATCGCCCGTGTCTGCCGCCTGAAGAAAAATCGCAGCCCGGCACGATGGGACCAGAACGACCGGAGGAGAGAAAGCACACCACCCCGGACCAGAGATCGCCCCTCGGACAGCCGATGGGACCGGAACGGGCGATCCTCACGAGGCGGCGACAACCGGCGGAGAGAGGAGACCCACCAGACGGTCACTATCGGCCACGCCATCACCAACGACGCCCGGAAGGTCCACGTGGAGGTAGGCATTGAGGGCCAGCCATGCAAAATGGAGGTGGACTCCGGGTCCTACCTCTCCATGATTGCATGGCATGAAATAAAGCGTTTGCTGCCTACCCTCCAAAGGAGGAACGTAGACAGCCAGAGACTCATTGTAAAGGACTACCAGGGAAACCGCATCCCGGTAGTCGGAACCAAACACTTCAAAATCACGTATAAGGGGTGCATCGAATGACTTCCCCTAACAATCGTCAACCGTGACCGCCCAAGTCTACTGGGACTGCAATGGTTCACCCCGCTCGACATCGCACTCACGGGAGTCGACCACGTCACCGACGACAGCTGGGAACAGCAACTGGCCCGGGAGTTCCAAGAGGTCTTCGACGGAAACCTAGGCAAGTACCAAGGGCCCCTTATATCTTTCGACCTAGACCCTAACATCCCCCCAAAACGCCTGAAACCAAGGCGGGTGCCATTCGCACTGAAACCCAAGATAGACGAGCAAATTGACAAGCTCGTCAAACAAGGGGTTCTACAGCCCATAGACCACGCCCGGTGGGAGACCCCCATAGTCACCCCGATCAAGCCCGATGGGTCGGTGAGGATCTGTGGGGACTATAAGGCCACCCTAAATGGCGCGCTGCAACAAAGCGCCTACCCCGTCCCAGTAGTGCAACACCTACTGCACTCACTGGGAGGGGGCAAGGTTTTCGCCAAGCTCGACCTCGCCCAGGCATACCAACAGTTGCCGGTCGACGAGCAAACAGCAGAAGCGCAGACCATAGTCACCCACCGGGGGGCATTCAAATGCAACCGACTCCAATTCGGAGTCAGCGTGGCACCGGGCATATTCCAAAGCCTAATGGAGAGACTATTGCAAGGTATCAAGGGGGTAGTACCTTACTTCGATGACGTCCTAGTGTCGGCAGCCAACCAAGCCGAACTAGAGGGTCGACTAAGGGAGGTCCTAACCAAATTTAAAGAGACCGGACTAAAAGTCAAGAGGGAGAAATGCCAGCTATGCACGGAGTGAGTAGAATTCCTGGGCTACCTCCTAGACCGTCACGGCATTCACCCCACAAACAAAAAAATCAAGGCCATCAAAGAAGCCCCCACACCAAAGTCAAAGACTGAGCTACAAGTGTTCTTGGGGTTACTGAACTTTTACAATGTTTTCCTACCCCAAAAGGCGACGGCGGCGGAGCCCTTGCATAGGCTCCTGGACAAAGCGGCGACCTGGACTTGGGAGAAACGCGAGCAAGCCGCCTTCCAAAGAACGAAGGACCTCCTCACCTCCGACGCCGTCCTCATACAATTCAACAAGACCCTACCTCTGGCAGTCACATGCGACGCATCACCCTTCGGCGTCAGCGCTGTCCTCAGCCATACCCTTCCTGACAGAAAAGAAGCGCCCATCGCATTCTTTTCAAGGACCCTCACCAAAGCGGAGCGGAACTATAGCCAACTGGACAAAGAGGCTCTGGCTATAGTTGCCGCCGTAAAACGATTCCACGAATACCTCTACGGCCGGACTTTCACCATCATAACGGATCACAAGCCACTGCTGGGAATCCTTGCAGGAAACCGGGCCACCCCGAACATTCTGTCTCCCCGAATGACAAGGTGGTCCGAGTTTCTGGCAGCCTACAACTACGAACTCATAAACAGACCGGGTAAGACGATCTCCCATGCAGACGCCTTAAGCCGCTCGCCACTACCAGAACCCGACACCGACCCAGCACCCACGACGACCACCCTCAGCATAGAGACTCTACCCAACCTGCCCATAACCACGTCAGACATTGCCCGAGAGACTAATAAAGACAAACGTCTGGCGCGGGTGCTGCATTGGGTGGAGAAAGGGTGGCCGGAAAGGGACAACGACGAGTCCGTCAAAACGTTCCGAAACCGCCAAACGGAACTCTCGTTATTAAAAGGGTGCATACTATGGGGGGATAGGGTGGTCATTCCGGAAAAGCTACAGGGGAAGGTTTTGGAACTGCTAGACGAGGGACACCCTGGCATCGTTAGGACTAAAGCCCTGGGCAGAAGTTACGCTTGGTGGCCAGGGATAGACAAACAAATAGAGGCCTGGGTCGCTAGGTGCCAATGATGCCAGGAAACTAGGCCAAGCCCACCCACAGCACCCGTCCTAGAGTGGGAAACCCCAAGGGGACCTTGGTCTAGGATCCATATAGACTTCGCCGGGCCCACAAAAGGACACACCTTCCTCATAACAGTTGACGCTTACTCCAACTGGCTGGAGGTAAGCAACATAAAGACAACAACCACGGAGGCCGTGATCAAGGAACTCTGCAAACTCTTTGCAACACACGGCCTCCCAGACGTCATCGTCTCCGACAACGGGCCCCAGTTCACCTCGCTGGAATTCGAAAAATTCCTAGCGGAAAGGGGCATCTGCCACGCGCTGACAGCACCGGCGCACCCGGCGGCGAACGGTAGGGCGGAACGGATGGTCCAATTCACTAAAAAGACCATCCGGAAAATAGACCACGGGGAGATCCAGGAGAAAATAAACAAACTACTCTTCACCCAACACATAACCACAAATACCACAACCAATAAAAGTCCAGCCGAACTATTAATGGGCAGAAAGCTAAGGTCCCCACTCGACAGGTTACACCCCACGTATAACCCGGAGAGGCCCCCAGACTCAAACACCAAACACCGAACCTTCGCACATGGCGACCCCGTATACGCAAAGAACCTGACGGGAGACCCACTATGGATTCCAGCCGTCATCACACAAGCAACAGGCCCACACTCGTACCGGCTACAAACAGCAGACGGACGAGCGTGGCAACGCCACATCGACCAACTAAGGTCGAGGACTACCAACCAACAAACAGGTGAAACCAACCCCCACAACACAAACCAAGGGGGGAGGGAATACCCAGGGGACCAAAACCAAAGAAGAATAAACCAGCAGTACTCACCGGAAAGCAGCCATCACGACCCCTCGCCAGGAAGGAACAGCCAGGCCAGCTCGACCGACTCGGAAAGACCGAGCGGGAGCGGCGAAACCCGCAGGTCAACCAACCCGGAAGGCCCAGGAGGGAGCTACGGAGAAAGGACCAGCCCGATCGACCAACCGGTTCCCATGACGGCAGCAGGAGCAGCAGAGATCCTGACCGAACCGGCCGGGATCCAGCCTACCACTGAGTTGCGCAGGTCAAGTAGGACCAGACGGAGCCCCGCCTATCTACGTGACTACGCAACGTAAGGACTGAACCAAGAGGGGAGGGGTGTTCTGTCCTTAATTAACATACTCGAGATCCCCGCGCTTTGATTGGCCAAAGCGCGGGGCTCTCCGATTGGTCAGGTGAGCCCCGCCGATTGGCTCGCTAGGAATCTCCCGCGATTGGTCCATTCGAATCGCAGGAGATTCAAAGCGGTGCCATTGGCCGCGACCGCCGTGGCGAAAGGAATAAAAGCCACGGGCTTTTTTCCTTTCGCCAGTTCGGTTCCCACTTCCTAATAAAGAGCTTTGCACTAAAGTCACCGACTCCTGGCATTATTTCGCGGACACAACAGAATGCTAGATAAAGAGTCAGTTTTCTTAAATTATTTCAGTCTGTTTATTCATAAATATGTAATATATTTGTTCACAATAGCTGCTGATTCATTTGCAACTAATATAGATAATATATAATAATATAGCCATGTATCTAGTAACAATGTCCTTAGAGAGGATGCTTGTTTTAGATGTGTGTAAGACTTAAAATGTGAGATCAAAGAGATTTTCCAGAGATTTCTCTATAGGAGGATACTATAAGTTTGAATATGAATTTGACTATAATGTAGAAGATATTTCTGAGAATAATTCTGACTTTATGTACTTAATTGTACTGTGTTTGGTGCCCTAACATCTAAGTAGAAATATTATAGGATTTTAAATGATTGCAGCTTCTTTTAAAATAAGGGAAGGTAAATATCATGTCTCATAATACCTATTCAATAGCTGTGTATTGGCAGAAATGCATGGCAATTTGAAGAATAACAAAGATTAAAAAAGAAAATGGCAGAATAATTTCTACAAAATGAGCAATAAAGTACAAAAATGGTAATATTTTTCCATTTTTAAAAGGAATGTATATACTACAGTAATGTTAACAACTTTTAATAGTGAGACTTCAATTGACTGATTTTAATTGCAAATTCACTTTGAAATGGTAGAAGAATGAAGTCATGGTCACCAGTCTGACGAGTTCTACTGCCAAGTTTCAAAAATAGGAGCAGATCTTTTTTAAAAAAAAAAAATACACAACTAGCCAGTTTCTCATACTAATGTTTCACTCTATTGTTGACTTTTTCAGCATGGCTGGATAACCATGTACAATGGATCAGAGCAAGAACAGGATTTCATCTTCAGTTTTTCTTTTCTTTTGGACTTATCACAAAATGTGATAAAAATAGAAGGAAAACCATTTTTATGCCCACTTCAACCTTAAAATAACATTAGCCAGATCTGCAGCTGAAGATACTATTACTTGATTTAAATGTTATTTTCCACTAGTTTTAATAATGATGGAGATTTTAAAAGGAATTAATTTTTGTGGCAATGAGTTGATTAATAAGCAAATGAAATAGTTATTTAATATATTGGTTCTCATTGCCTTATTGTCTATATTGTATTAATGGTCTATTGAGTCCTCCAGTATAATAAAAATTAATTTCAGAGGGGCATAAAATATTATGTATTTTCATATAAAACTCAGGCTTTGACTTAGCAAGACAAACATGCACACATATACACAAATCATTAATCCATAACCAAATGCAAATATTGATCTCTTTCAGTAGTTAAATTTAGGCAAATATACAAAATGTCTCATAAGGTATTTGTAGAAGGCAGCCTTCAATTTCTGATGACTATGATTCCTTTAATTTTCTTAAGAGTTTTCACTTTGCCTTCATGGAGAATGTTAATTTGGCCTCACTAATTTCTATCAGTTTTTTGGGAGGGAGTGAAGGAAAGGGTTCCTTTATAGGTAATGCCACTATTTTAAAAGATACAGAATGCTGATAAAGCAAGATGAATATAACACACTATTTTTCCTTTCATCAATTCCGCTGTATACGAATTCATTCCTAGATAGTTGCTAATACTAATGTTTACAGTCTAAAATCGCCCTATTTTTCACCTGTTTAATGCGATGTCTCCTTTTTAATATCTCCAGTTCTGTACCTTTTTTTAATTAGATACATAGTAATGGATATCTTATTATTGTTTTTGTTATGACCGTGTGGCAAATATTCGCACAATGTTGGAATTATTCTTTCTATAACTGTGTTTTTGTCAACCATGGAACTTGAAGATGAGTGGCCTTCAACTCCCAGAATTATCTAGCTCACTATCTGAGCTGAAATTGATTAAAGCCACATCTAGAGGTCTGGTGATTAAGGCACCAGGCTAAAAGCCAGGACATTTTGTGAGTTCTAGTCTTATCTTATGGAAGCCAGATGAATGACTTTGGACCAATCACCAGGAGACAGTGAGTTCTAGTCCTATCTTAGCTGTGAAAGCCAGCTTGGAGGCTCCAATCATCAGGGGATTTTGAATTCTAGCCCCATCTTAAACCATGAAAGCTACCAGTCACTTTCTCTCTCTCTCAGCCCATCTCATCTCAAACCATTGTTGTTGTGGGGATATAAGAAAATGGAGAAGATGTGTTGGATATGTTTTCCACCTTGAGTTATTTGTAAAAGAAAGGAAGGTACAAAATAAATAAATATCTGTGAAAGTGATTTGGAAGGTAGCTGAACTAATTTTAACTATTTCAAGGCCCATTTTAAATAGATTTCTCTTTTCAAATCGCAGGCTAGATTTATTTAACTTTTTTTGCAAAAAACTAGATTGCATTTCTTATTTAAAGCCTCAGGGAATTTTGCTATGCTATCTAAAACGTTTCATCCTGAAAGAGACAAGATGTCAGACATTCACTGGCTCCTAATAAATATACCAATATGTTTCATCATTAAACACGTATTTAGAACTGATATTCATTCTTAGCTTCTTCCAGATAACCTGCTTTGCTTCATTCTGACTGGATGTTCTATTCTCATATATTACCTTGCTTTGGTAGGATCCTGCCTATTTTTTCCAACCTTGACATTTCTTATTTCTGCTGCTTCCACTGCTACCTCATTATAGTTGTTGTTCTCATGACTCCTATACAAGTTCACCAATTTTTCTTAAATCTTTGCTTCTATTTTTATTTCTTAAAAGAATAAATAAGTTAAAAGAATAAATAATAACAAAGTTAATTAATGCAAAAATGAGGCCGTCAAGAAGCAACCCAAATTTTACAGTAATAATGGAATAGAGGAAGGGAGGGAGGAAGCAGGGGTGGGATTCAAATTTTTTAATAACTGGTTCTGTGGGCGTGGCTGAGGTGGTGGGCATGGCTTGGTGGTCATGTGACTGGATGGACATGGCTTGGTGGTCATTGTTATGAACTAATAAAAGTGCTTAAATAAAGTTTTAACAAGCCTTAAGAAAAAGCAGGGTTCTAATCCTGCACTTCTGATAGGCCGATAATAGCGATATCGGATTGGTCCGTTCTGGGGAATCTGATTGGCTGTTAACGAGTCACTCTCATTGGTTCAAGGGTTTAACACTTCCATGTTTCTCATTGGCTAATAGGTCAGCAGCCTGCCCTATAAAAGGGCTGCTGTTGCCCTAGGGTTTTGCTCTGTTCAGAATGATTAATAAAGAGTTGAAGTTCACTGTTCACTGCCTCGTCTCTGTTCCTTGCGCCCATGCGCAGAACTTAACACTGGCAACGAGGATGGGATGCGGAGACATCAGAGCTGACTGAACACTACAGAGCACCAAACAAAGCACGTGGCTGAAGGCGCATCGACAACGGAAACCATGTCCGGTGGCGCCATACCACCTGCTCCATTTGACCTGGCACAAGAAGACTGGGACTCGTACATAGACCGGTTCCAGATGTTTCTGGAGACCAACAACTTGAAGGATGCCACTATGAGAAAAAAGCGAGCAGTGTTCCTGACCCATTGCGGGCCTGCCATCTTTAAGATGGCCAAGGCACTAGCGAAACCGGCTGAGGTGAAAACCATGGACTGGGACGTCCTTGCACCCCTTCTATGGGCCCACTATGCACCTGCTGTACCAACGCTTGTCCGAAGACATGAATTATACCAGAGGGACCAGTGGAAAGGAGAGAGCGTTGCAGATTTCATCACGGATCTCCGGAACCTGGGAGGCCTCTGTGGGTTTACAGACTCGAAGAAGTTCTGAGAGACCGAATAATTCTGGGATTAGAAGACCACACGATGCAGAGCAAGATCATGGCCAAAGGGGACATCAACCTTGCTGATGTCATCAAGGACGCTACTGCAGCAGAAGCAACCAGGAAGTAGGCCGCCCGAATGCGCCACACCAACGCACTGCTCCATCAACTCGCCAGCGATACCTCACCTCGCCTAGAGAGGCACACAACAACGACCCACCACGATGACCTCGAATCACCATCAGAAAGTGATGAGGAGGAGGTCAACCGGCTCCGGTCTGAATGTGACCAATGCCACCAGCGGAATCAAAGACTACCGCACCAATACGCGGGTTGTGGGGCAAACCACCCGTGATCAGACTGCAAATTCCTCGATGCGCTCTGCTATTTCTGTGGGAAAAGAGGCCACATCGGGAAGGTCTGTAGAAGCAAGCAAGGATCCAGCCCACTTCAGAGGGGAAACAACTACCGCCAGACCACAGGGAATTGTCCTGTGAGTCAGGAACATTTGAACCACCAATGGAACAACCACTCCTACAGAAATAAAACACTGGCCATTTCAACGAGATGAGAAGAGGCACACCAAACCATTACCATTGGTCACACCTCATCGCTAGATGCAAAGAAGATCCGAGTGAAGGTCACCATCGAAAACCAGCCTTGCATGATGGAAGTCGATTCAGGATCATCACTCTCGATGGTTTCCTGGAAGACTCTTAAACAATTAATCCCTGCCGTCCGGCGTCAAGACCTCAGAGCCCAAAGAATCATACTCAAAGATTATCAGGGGAACCGAATTCCGGTCGTTGGATCCAGCCAAGTCCAAGTATCATTCAAAAATCGTACTGCGTCATTACCACTGACCGTTGTCGACCGTGACTGGCCTAGCTTGTTAGGCTTTCAATGGTTTGCCCCACTTGGGATCGAGGTAGCCGGCATTCACCAAACCAGAAGTGACGACTGGGAGGAGGCCCTCGTTCAGGAATTCCAGGATGTCTTTGCAGACAAACTAGGTGAGTACAAGGGGACCCCGATATCATTTAACCTTAACCCTGAAGTAGCCCCCATCCGCCTTAAGCCTCGTCGGGTACCTTTTGCCCTTAAACCAAAAATTGACGAGCAGCTTGATAAATTAATAGCCCAGGGTGTTTTAGAACCAACTGACCACACTTGTTGGGAAACCCCAATTATAACACCCATCAAACCGGATGGATCATTAAGGATGGATCACCAGGGTTAGGGAGACAAGCTAAACAGAATGTGCAGCGTTAGTCAGATAGGCACACAGATAAATGAGTGAGCTAAGCTTGTATGTTTATTAACATACAGTAAAAATAACAGATACGCTTGTGCTATCAAAAATATAGTTTATTCCATTATGAGTTCATAGCATAGTCAAAATAACAGTCCAATAGTCATGTATCATTTAATCAGTCCATTCAGGGATATTCAGTTAGCAAAGTCCGTGCAGTATATCCTATGTCAGTTCACTTACAAATCAGTCCTTTGTTTCTCTCCCGTTCGAGCAATGCAGTCTTGATTCCAAGCAGTAATCGGGGATCATCAAAGCCAGAGAGAGAGCAAGCTGCAGTCTTGCTTCTTTTAAAGTGCTTTCACAACCACTCCCTTAATTACTTTCCCATAGTTAAAGTTGCAGACACTTTAACTTATAAACCATGATAACATATTATTATTTACCTAAACCAGTTAGGGTAAACAATGTTATCCCTAACATTCTCCCCTTTTAGGAAATAATAATAAATATAACTATTTACATCTTTAAATCATATTTGTTACAACTCTCTTTAAACTTGCTTACTCCCTGAGCTTTTGTAAATTGGTCTGCAATGTTTTCTTCTGTCATGCAGTATTCCAATTTAATTAGCCCATTCTTTACAGATTCTCTAACATTTAAGTATCTTAAATCAGTATGCTTTGATCTAGTTTTTACAGCAATACTAGTAGCTAACTTTATGGCTGCTTGGTTATCCTCGTACACAATAATGGAATCTTTAACATTTACACCCATGTCTAATAATAACTGTTTGTACAGAATTAAGTCAGTGCATAATAATGACAGACATGAAAATTCCGCTTCCATCGTGGACAAGCTGATATGCTGTTGTCTGATTGACCTCCACCCTATTAGCGTCTTACCAAATAATATAGCCATCCCAGATGTTGATTTTCTAGTGTTTATATCAGTTGCAAAACTTGCATCTGCATAGGCACTAAGATTCAAATCACCCTTTGGTTCTATATACAATGCATGGTTCATTGTTCCTTTAAGATATCTTAAAATTCTCTTTAATGATTGCCAATGACATTGATGTGGATCTGAATTAAAACGTGCCAGCTGATTTACACTATAAGCTATATCTGGCCTAGACCAATTGCTTATATATGTTAAGCTGCCAATCAAAGATTGATATATTGACTTATCAAATTTGGGACTTTGATCATCAGTTTGGCAAACTTCCTGACTCATTGGAGTCTTTGCCGGTTTACAAAGTTCCATTTTAAACGTTTTAATTAATTGGCAAATTTTATCTTCTTGAGATATCTTAAATCCATTTTTTGTTTTGTTAATTATCAATCCTAGATACTTTTTAATTTCACCTAAATGCTTTAATTTTATCTTTTTGGCTAATAATGATATAATTTCATTAGCTTCATTATTAGTCTTAGTTATCAAAGCAATATCATCTGTAAATAATAACAATAATGACACCGTTCCATTATTTTCTCTTTTAAACACACATGGATCTGCTAAACCAGATTTAAAACCTATATTGTTTAACTCTTTCACAATATATTGGTTCCACTCAAACCCAGATTGTTTCAACCCGTAAAGACTCTTTTTGAGTTTCCAACAATCATTACTATTTACTTTATTGTCTTTTAAAATAATTGGCTTTTTCAAATATATAGTGTGCTGCAATGGTGCATCTAGATAAGCAGTTTCTACATCTAAATGGTTAATGACATAGTTTTTCTTAGCTGCCCACACTAAAGCTGCTCTTAAAGATGTTGCTTTAAGACGGTGCAAAAACTTCATCGTAATCAGATGCAGTTTGATTAAATCCTTGAGCTACCAACCTAGCCTTATGGATAACAGTCCCATCATTTCCAGTTTTTACTTTAAATATCCATTTGCACCCAATGGATTTTTCTCCTGAAGGTAATTTAGCATCTTCATATACTTTCATTACCTTTAATGAATTTAGTTCTTTTTCCATTGCTATTTGCCAATTCTCCTGATCCTTAGCAGGATACATCCTAAGTTCATCTACACTAGTTGGAACTTTAGTTACTTGGCAAACTATACTTGCTTGATACCTATCAGGTGGTCTAGTTATACGTGTAGTACGTCTAGGTATTACAGGACTTACAGGTGGACTTTCATTTATTAACTCTTCTTGATTATTAACTCTTCCTGATCATCTGTTTCCTCTTGTTCTGGTCCTATTTGCTCTTCGTGGACTTCTTCTTTAATTGGACTCTTCTTATAACTAATCTGATCTTTCTGCCTTTTGTAGGGTTCAATAATTACTTCATTATTTAAATCTTGCTCTAATCTATTCCATCCTACATGTTCTAGGAATTTAGCACTGGCACTGGTGTAAACTCTAGATGTACCTGGTTCCCAGAATCTATAAGATCTATGATTAGATGTATATCCTACAAAATATAATCTTTTAGCTCTATGTTGTCCTTTGTGTCTAAGTTGTGTAGGGATATGCACCCATGCTGGTGCTCCAAATGTGTGCATGTAACTTAAATCAGGTTTTGTACCATGCCACAGTGTGAATGGTAATTCACCTGTTGTTGAATTAACAACATTATTTAATATATGATTACCACACATTATTGCTTCTCCCCATAAATTGTCAGGTAATCCTGAATCAGACATCATAGTTCGTGTCATTGATTGTAATGTTTGGCCTCTTCTCTCTATAAAGGCATTATGTTGTGGCCTATATGGTGCAGACATTTTATGTTGAATACCTAACATTCTTAGTCTGTTCTGGAATTTATTATTTGTAAATTCCGTACCATTATCTGTTATAAGAGTTACTAATTTCTTTTTAGTTTTCCTTTCTGCAAATTTAATCCAATTAAATAGATTTTGATACGTTTCAGTTTTGCTCTTCATTAAATAGCAAAACCCATATCTAGAATAGTGATCCATTATACTTAATATGTATCGAGCTCCTCCTACACTTGGTTTTTTTCGGACCTATTAAATTAGCAAATACTACCTCTAAAGGCTCTTTGGTAGTAAATCCATCAACTCTATTAGCCGGTGTGACCCTGGCTTTGCTTTGATTACAGGCATTACATTGCAAATACTTATTACAAGGTTTCAAACTTATTCCCTTAGATAATTCAACAGTTTTCTTAAGCATTTTAAAATTTAAATGCCCTAGCCTTCGGTGTAACAAGTGAATACATTCATCATGAGGTTTCTTATTTTCATAAACTGTGTTAGCCACCTTTAAACCATCATCATTTAACACATATAATTCACCTCTTAAAGATGCAGTAATTTTCTTATTTTCTTACTCAATTATGCAGTTATCTCCTTTAAAAGAAACTACATATCCTAGTTTAACCAAAATTCTAACTGAAATTAAACTTAAGTTGTGGTACATATAACATTTTTACATTCTCTTTTATAAAAGAACAATATGCTATACCTTGACTTTTAGCTTTCAGTTTCCAGCCATTGGCTAACGATATCTGCTGTGTACTCTGGGACATTTTAATAAAATTTCTGTTATCATTTGTTATACAGTGGGATGCTCCACTGTCAACCACCCATAAATTATTTTTTACAGCTCCGTTACTATACATGGCTAACTCTAAATTTTTATTTTTATTTTGATAACTTTTAGTATTCTGGCCAGCGTTCTGGTACTTTGCTTTTTTACAAAATCTTGCCAAATGTCCTCTTCCTCCACAATTAAAGCACTTTTTAATTGCGTATGCAGTAGGAGATTCATTATCTTCTTTTTGAGGTTGCTGCCTCCTTAATTCATCTCTTTCAAGCCTTCTTCTGGCCTCTTCAATCAATCTGCCAGTTATATCAGTTAAAGTTAGACTTTCCTTTGGCAAAATTTCAAGTGAAGTTACGTAGTTATCATAACTTCCGTTAAGGGAAGATAGAATTATGTAGACTTGGTGTTGTTCAGAGAAAATAAGCACTTTCTCGTGCAGTTCTTGAAAAATGCTTCGCATAGTTTTCAAATGACTCAGCATATCACCATTCATCTGGAGATGCATACTGAAAAGCTTCCGTGTAAGATTTATGTGAGCACCAACATTATCTCGAACATAAATCCTCTTCAGCTTCTGCCAACACCCAACAGCCGTTATCTCTCCGTGGATATAAACAAGCTGTTGGTCAGTTAAGGTTAAAGCAATTATGCAAATAGCTTGTTGATTTTTATGCATAAATTCTTCTATCTTTAGTCTGTCTTCATCATCCTCTGGATCCCATTCCTCTACATTTGGTGGATTTTTAATTATGTTCCACAGACCTTCTCTTCGTAGAAGTAGACTACATTTCATAGACCATGATACATAGTTTGTTCCATCCAACTTGGATATAAGGGACAAACTTTGTAGATTGACTTGTGCCATGTTTTTCTTTATATGGATATAAAACTATAATTAATAAAACACAGCTGTCTGTTTACTGTAATGTATAACAACACAAACTCTCACTTTTACATAAATCTGTTTTATCCTAGTTAAACTGACTTTGCAGCCTCTGGGCCCATAACCAGTGTTAAGCCTGGTTTCCCCAACCAGGGTTAGGGAGACAAGCTAAACAGAATGTGCAGCATTAGTCAGATAGGCACACAGATAAATGAGTGAGCTAAGCTTGTATGTTTATTAACATACAGTAAAAATAACAGATACGCTTGTGCTATCAAAAATATAGTTTATTCCATTATGAGTTCATAGCATAGTCAAAATAACAGTCCAATAGTCATGTATCATTTAGTCAGTCCATTCAGGGATATTCAGTTAGCAAAGTCCGTGCAGAATATCCTATGTCAGTTCACTTACAAATCAGTCCTTTGTTTCTCTCCCGTTCGAGCAATGCAGTCTTGATTCCAAGCAGTAATCGGGGATCATCAAAGCCAGAGAGAGAGCAAGCTGCAGTCTTGCTTCTTTTAAAGTGCTTTCACAACCACTCCCTTAATTACTTTCCCATAGTTAAAGTTGCAGACACTTTAACTTATAAACCATGATAACATATTATTATTTACCTAAACCAGTTAGGGTAAACAATGTTATCCCTAACACCCTTCAACAGAACTCTTACCCGGTGCCGGTGGTACAACACCTTCTCCATTTCCTGGGGGGCGGAAAAGTCTTTTCTAAATTGGATTTAGCACAGGCATACGAACAACTGCCTGTAGATAAAAAAAACCGCAGAGCACAGACGATCGTTATGCACCAAGGTGCCTTTAAGTGCAACCGACTCCAATTCGGAGTGAGCGTAGCCCCAGGGATTTTTCAAAGTCTGATGGAGATCCCTCTTGCAAGGGATCAAGGGGGTCGTGCCATACTTTGATGACGTTTTAATTACTGCCCCAAATAGAGAAATACTAGAAAAGCATCTTAAAATGGTTCTCCAGAAATTTAAAGAATCCGGCCTTAAGGTTAAAAAAAAATAAATGTCAACTGTGTACAGATAAAGTAGAGTTCCTGGGGTACCAAATCAATAAACAAGGCATTCACCCCACTAATAGCAAACTAAGCGCAATCAAAAATGCCCCAAGACTCAGAAATAGGACTTATCTCCAAGCTTTCCTGGGGCTCATTAACTTTTACAACATCTTAGCTGAGCCCCTACATAGACTTCTCGACAAAAAAGCAACCTGGTTCTGGGGTCACCGAGAGGAGCACGCATTCCGACAAGTGAAAAACTTACTAACCTCAGATGCTGTTTTAATGCAGTATAACGAGACTCTGCCTTTAACAAATACATGTGATGCGTCACCATTTGGAGTAGGAGCCATTTTGAGTCATATGTTACCAAATGGTAGTGAGGCCCCTATTGCCTATTTTTCAAGGACCCTATCAAAGCTTGAACGTAACTATAGCCAGATCGACAAAGAGGCTCTTGCTGTTGTATCTGCTGTGAAACGGTTTCATGAATATGTGTATGGATGAGTTTTTACTATTGTTACTGACCACAAACCTTTGTTAGGGATTATAGTGGGAGACAAGCCAACCCCCTATATATTATCACCTAGAATGACTCGCTGGTCGGAGTTTTTAGCTGCGTACAACTATAAATTACAACACCGCCCGGGGAAAGCCATTCCTCACCACTTCGGGAAACCATCGACGACCCAGCTCCAACCCTTACGACACTCCAGATTGAAATGCTACATTCACCACCGCTAACAGCCAGAGACATTGCGATCGAAACAAAACGAGATACTGTCTTGGCGTGAGTTCTTAGCTGGGTCGAACGAGGATGGCCAATGGAACAAACCCCTGACGACTTCACCCCTTTCAGAAACTGGCAAACAGAACTTTTTTTGCAAAAAGGCTGCATCCTATGGGGAGATAGAGTCATCGTCCCAGAGCGGTTACAACAAGCAGTATTGAAAACATTGCATGACGGTCACCCCGGCATCATGCATATGAAAGCACTCGCACGAAGCTGTGCGTGGTGGCCGGGCATCAACAAACAGATCGAAGCCTGTTTTAAAGACTTGTTTAAAGTGCCAAGAAGTCAGCAGTGCCCCACCTAGAGCATCTCCAACAGAATGGGAAACCCCCGGGGGCCGTGGTCCCGCATCCACGTTGACTTTGAGGGACCTACTAAGGGACATACGTTCCTCCTAACAGTGGATGCCTATTCCAACTGGCTCAAGATCCACGAAATGAAGAATACTACAACCGAGTCCGTCATCCAAAAATTGAATAGGCTATTCACAACACACAGGCTGCCAGACATTCTGGTCTCCGACAACGGACCCCAGTTCACCACCCTGGCATTTGAACAATACTTAGCGGACCGGGGTATCCGCCATGCGCTAACTTCGCCAGCGCACCCTGCAGTTAACGGCAGGGCCAAGCGCATGGTACAATTTGTTAAAAAAACTCTCCACAAAATGGACTATGGGGACATTGACGACAAAATAAACAGAATACTCCTACTCCAACACATCACTCCGCACAGCGTCACCAACAAGACTCCAGCTGAACTATTGATGGGACGCAAGCTCCGTTCCCACCTCAACCGGCTTCACCCGTCCTACGAGCCAGAGAAACCCTGTGGATCTAGTGGAAAATGCCGCAAGTTCAAGGTAGGTGACTTAGTTTTCGCAAAAACCTCTCCGGCAAACCATTATGGGTCGAAGCAACTGTAATTCAAATCACCAGACCCAGATCGTACCGTGTGCAAACCTGTGACGGAAAAATATGGAAACGCCATATAGATCAGCTTCGCTCTAGGCTACAACCCAGTTCCCGCAACTCCTGTTACTCCCAAAGTGAGGGGGGAGGGGATGTTGAAAAAATCGAATTCGAGATGGTGGAAAGCAGAAGTGAAGGAAGTCAGCAATTGGGCGTGATAAATGAAGAAGAATCAGGGAGGGGACTCTCTTCGCCACAGAGGAATACCTCAACGGAGGCAAGCCCGCAAAGATTGGAGGACAACAACAACAGCATTAGCGGCACCAAGTCTTCCAGTGAGGATGCGGAACTGCCTGTACCAGATATGTCCAAAAACGTCCCACCAAAGCCGGACTGCAGACGGGAACCGGTGGGACAGCGCAAATCTAATAGACAGTTAAAACAACCTACATATCTTAGGGATTATGTCACCGCACCCTTCAAACAGAACCCGGGGGGAAGGGGTGTTATGAACTAATAAAAGTGCTTAAATAAAGTTTTAACAAACCTTAAGAAAAAGCAGGGTTCTAATCCTGCACTTCTGATTGGCCGATAATAGCGATATCGGATTGGTCCATTCTGGGGAATCTGATTGGCTGTTAACGAGCCACTCCCATTGGTTCAAGGGTTTAACACTTCCATGTTTCTCATTGGCTAATAGGTCAGCAGTCTGCCCTATAAAAGGGCTGCTGCTCCCCTAGGGTTTTGCTCTGTTCAGAATGATTAATAAAGAGTTGAAATTCACTGTTCACTGCCTCGTCTCCATTCCTTGCGCCCATGCGCAGAACTTAACAGTCATGTTATTGGCTCGGTGAGGCCAACTCAACATCACCCACATCGAGGGTAGCATCTTCTCGCCTGGCCTCTCATGACTGTGGGGATGCTGCAACAGTCGTAAGTATGAAAAATGGTCATGAGTCCCTTTTTTCAGTGCCATTGTAACTTTGAATGGTCACTCCACACAAGCAAAGTACCAGCAAAGGAGGGGAAAAAACTCCAGAGAAGTTCCTGAGACAGGAAGTCTAGTCCTGCCAAGAATGTCATTGGTTTAACAGAGAGGCAGTTTCTGTAAGCAACACCAGAATGTTTCCTTCCTGCCTTCCTTACAGGATTAGCCCAGTAATTTCTTCTAACAACCAGTTCTCCCAACGGCTTAGAATGTTAACAACCGGTTCTAGCGAATAGGTGTGAACTGGTAGAATCCCACCCCTGGAAGGAAGGATGGATGGATAAAGGAAAGGAGGGAGAGAAGAAGGAAGGATTGATAAAGGAAAGAAAGGAGGGAGGGAGGAAGAATATAAGAGAACCAAGGGAAAGGGAAGATAAACAGACTAGTAATAAATTATCTCCCTTAGAAGCAGAGGGAGGAGGAAGGCATGGGTTGGAAAGATAGATAGAATAGGATAGAATCAATCTGCAAAAATAAGACAAGCTGGGCTAATTAGTACCCTCAAGAAAAAAAGACTACTAGGATATGAATATACTGTATGTTGATGATGTGGAATTTGTAAACAAAATGTTTGACAATAGCAAATGACTTTGTGAAAATAAAATAGGGAGTGTCTGTTATGGAATTTTTCCACTCCTAGATATTGGCTAGAGTAGAGAAGGCTTTCAGATGTCCCACGATCCCATTTCCAATATCTGAGCCTGCTCCAGAAATATGAGGGCCCAGACCTAAAACTAAATTCTCATGCACAGATTTAAAGGAGAATGACAGAAGAAGAGAATAGGTTGTCTTCTTTTTTTTAAAATGAGTGTAAACGTAAGTTCTTTTTTAAAAAAAACAATACTGTATGTGGAAAATATTGGCCTGTGCAGAGATAGATAGATTGACATTGAAAATAAAAGATAAAAGGGAAACAGAATACTATTTAACGTTGAAGGGGCTTTAATAATGGTTAGAGATAAGAGGTAGAAATTAGATGAAGAAAGAGTATGATTAGGTTTAAGTAAAATATGGATGTCGTTTATAATTATATGTATGCCAATATATTTAATAGGAACATAAATAAGTGAATATAATTATAAATATGGTTACAATTATTTTTTCATATTATTATTGCTTTATGTATATGTGTTTTCTTTTTTTTCTTTTTTGTAAAGTAGTACGCCTGGACAATACACTGTATTCAAAATACTTATATATAAACTAACTCGATATCTGTGCTTCACAATGAAACTATGTGGTCAGGCTTAGTTTTGGGGAGGAAAATATGGGGGGGAATTCTGTTTCTGCCTACCAGCATCCATCGGTATTCATCTGGCTAGTGTCCTGTCAGTGTGTGAGAGAGTTGAGAGCTGTCTGGAAACTGAAACAGTATTTGCTGTGTGAGCAAGAAGGAGATAGCAAGGAGCGTGGGCGTGGCTTCACTAAACTGTTCTGTACTTAATCTGCTTGGTGCTATGAAACAGAAACTGCAATTCCTTTCCTCTATTTGTGTTTTGCAAATGGAACAGACTTCTTTTCAGGTGAGGAGGGGGAGCAGAACTCCTTAGGCTCAGAACGTGTTTATAACAATATAGGAAATACTAATACTCTGATGGTCATTTCAAAAAATCCTTTCTTAGTGAGCACCTAAAAGCCAAGAGGAACATGTGCCCAATTTCAAGTTTGTAGGTTTTATAGTTCTAGAGATTTTGTGATGATGTGTGAGTGGTATTTTGTTTATATATGGAGAGAGAGATTTTAAAAACTTGGCATAAAGATGAAAATACTGTATGTAGGTGAAGCAGGAGGTCCTGGTGCGATTATCATGCAAGCTCCAGGCCAGACTATTGTAAGGCATTGTCCACAGGGCTGCTGTTAAGGACTTCCCCAAAAGTACAACTGGTAGAAAATTCAGCAAGGAAGAGATTGGAGAACTGTCAGAACCACAACTAAATATTGCAAATACTTCCTGATCGGCTGTTTATTTTTTTTATTTGATTTGTTAAATGTATATGCCATCCATCTCACTGATAATAAAACTCTGGCCTGATATGGTATAGGGAGTTGTAGTAGAAGATCTCTAAGGTCCCTTCGAATTCCGTAAGTCTGTTATTCAGTAGGTGGTAAGATTCCAATTATAACTCAACATGCTGGTTGATATCTCCAAAGCCCCCCCTGGCTTGGCACCTAGAGATACTTCCAGTGAAACCAATCCATTGTATGTATATGTGGGATGGTGTTTCTTGGTTAGGGATATAGAGCAGGAGCATGTGATAATCAGAGAGAAGAAAGCAAGGGAATTACAGTGCTCCCCCCTGCCTCCCCCCCCCAGTTTATTCTGCCTTTATATGGAAGAATTTGTCACGAGACTATTGGCTGGTACCCTTCCTGTTGGCTTTTAGAAAAGCATCAAAATAGAGCTGTGATGGAAAGCATTTTGGTTTTTTAATGTATTTATTTATATTCCGCCTTTATCACAAGAAACTCAAGAGGCAAACACACACAATATTCCTTCTGCCTCCTATTTTACTCACAGCAACAACCCTGTGAGGTTGGTTGGGCTGAGAGAGTGTTATGTTTGGAGCATGGGCGAGAAAGAATGGAGACAAGCCTCTGAACGGTGAACTTCAGCTCTTTATTTACATCGTGACTTCTGGCGTCTATAGTAGTTTTAACCCGCCTTATATAGGTAAACCCCAGTAACTATTAACCAATAACCAACGAGGAGCACTAGCTCTCATAACCAATAGGAACTCTCTGTTAAGGGCCAATCGGATTCCCCGGAGCGGGCCAATCCAATCCGGCCATTTAACAACCAATCAGAAGTACAGGGCCAGACCCTGCACTTTACTCCAAGCTCACGCTTTATTAAAACTTTATACATTCACAACACCCCTTCCCCCTGGCTTCTGTTTACATAGTCCTTTAGGTAGGACAGTTGTTCTATTAGTCTCTTTGATTTTCACTGTGTCATTTCGCTGCAATCACGCTGAGGTAGATCGTTGTTTGGCAGTGGGGCTGTTTCTGGTTCAGAGTTCTTTCCCCGTCGTTGCCCATGTTCTCTGTAATTCCCTGAGGTGCAACTGTTTCCCTCTCTGGTTCCACTTCCTGAGTCTCTATTATACCGTCGTTCCCTTTGAACGGGTTTTCTTCTTCTTGGAATTCATCTTCTTCCGTACCTCCCCCCCCCCCCCAGTCTGGTCATAGGGGAGTTCAGGACTGCCCGCTGGAAGCCGCGATCGTAATTGATTGACATGGCGTTTCCATAGTCTATCATCAAGGCATTGTACAAGGTAGGATCTTGGGCCGGTTACACGAACTACTGTCGCCTCCACCCATAATGGGTCGCCCGATAGGTTTTTAGCGTGTACCAAATCTCCTACCTGGAAGACACGACAGCGGCCGCTGGATCCTAGTGGTTTTTCCGGTTCATAAGCTGGATGTAACCGATCGAGGTGGGAGCGGAGTTTTTGTCCCATTAGCAGTTCGGCAGGAGTTTTGTTGGTGACGCTATGTGGTGTGATGTGTTGTAAAAAAAAGGATTCGATTGATCTTGTCGTCAATGTTGTTGTAGTCTACCTTCTGTAAGGTTTTCTTCACAAATTGTACCATGCGTTCTGCTTTGCCATTGGTCGCAAGGTGCTCAGGCGAGGTGAGCGCATGTCGAATGCCGTGGTCAGCGAAGTACTGCTCGAACAACAGTGCTGTAAATTGGGGCTCGTTATCGGACACCAGGACGTCTGGTAGTCCGTGGGTTGCAAATAGTCTTTCCAAGGTTTTGATAACCGCCTCGGAGGTTGTAGTCGTCATGCGATGAATCTCGAGCCAATTTGAATAGGCGTCGACGGTTAGTAGAAAGGTGTGGCCTTTGGTCGGCCCCGCGAAGTCCAAGTGAATTCCGGACCAGGGTCCGCGTGGTGTCTCCCATTCAGTAGGAATGGCTTTAGGTGGGGCGTTGCTCACTTCCTGGCATTTTGGACAAGCTTTAACCCAATGTTCGATTTGCTTGTCAATGCCCGGCCACCATGCGTAGCTTCGCGCAAGGGCTTTCATTCGCACGATGCCGGGGTGGCCATCGTGCAAGGTTCTCAGAAGTGCTTTCTGGAGTCGTTCTGGGATAACGACTCTATCGCCCCAGATGACACAGCCTTTTTGGGAGAACAACTCGGTTTGTCGAGTCTTGAATGGTGTGAAGTCATCTGATAATTGGTCCAATGGCCATCCGCATTCTACCCAGCTTAGGACTCGTGCTAAGGTGGGGTCACATTTGGTTTCTCTCGCGATATCTCGGGCAGTTAATGGCGGCGAGTTGAGTGCCTCAATTTGCAACGTGGTTACCATTGGTGCAGGATCATCAAGAGTCTCTGGAAGCGGTGCTCGGCTCAATGCGTCGGCGTGGGGAATGGCTTTCCCCGGGCAGTATTGCAGCCAATAGTTATAAGCAGCTAAGAATTCTGACCATCGAGTCATCCTAGGGGATAATATGTAGGGAGTCGGCTTATCTCTGGCTATTATCCCCAATAATGGTTTGTGGTCAGTCACGATAGTAAAAGCCCGGCTATACACGTACTCGTGGAATCTTTTAACGGCTGACACAATTGCGAGGGCTTCTTTATCAATTTGTCCATAATTTCGCTCAGTTTTTGAAAGTGTCTTTGAAAAATATGCAACAGCGGCTTCGTTCCCATTAGGCAGTACATGGCTCAAAATGGCGCCCACTCCGAAAGGCGAAGCATCACATGTTATATTTAACGGCAAAGTCTCATTATACCGCATGAGTACAGAGTCAGAAGTGAGCAGTTTTTTCACGTTGCGGAACGCCTGTTCTTCTCGGTGACCCCATAACCAATTTGCTTTCTTATCTAACAACCGGCGTAACGGTTCAGCGACTGTTGCTTTATGCGGTAAAAATACATTATAAAAGTTAATGAGGCCTAGGAACGCCTGGAGATCGGCCTTGTTTCATGGCCTGGGAGCGTTTTTTATCGCCCTTAGTTTACTTTCAGTAGGGTGAATACCCTGGCTATCAATTAGGTACCCTAAAAGCTCAACACTGTCAGTACACAATTTACATTTGTTTTTCTTTACTTTAAGACTGGCCTCTTGGAATTTTTTTAGGACTAATTTTAACCGGTCTTGTAAGATTTTTTTTGTAGGGGCCGCAATTAATACATCATCAAAATAGGGGACCACGCCCTTAATCCCTTGTA
This sequence comes from Hydrophis major, assembly GCA_033807585.1. NCBI lineage: Eukaryota > Metazoa > Chordata > Lepidosauria > Squamata > Elapidae > Hydrophis > Hydrophis major. The sequence continues at coordinate 160,798,067 of CM066343.1, forward strand.
ATAACCTCTCCATAAGGCTCTGAAAAATCCCTGGGGTTACACTAACTCCGAATTTAAGCCGGATTCATTTCAAGGCACCTCGGTGCATCACAATCATTTGTGCCAGTGCTGTCTTTTCATCAACAGGTAGTTGCTGATATGCCTGAGCTAAGTCTAATTTAGCGAAAACTTTCCCGCCCCCCAGGGAGTGGAGGAGATGCTGCACCACCGGCTCTGGATATGCGTTCTGCTGTAGGGCGTGGTTCAAAGTGGCCCGGTAGTCCCCACAAATTCGGATCGACCCGTCTGGCTTAATGGGTGTTACGATTGGGGTTTCCCAGGGGGAGTGATTGATGGACTCTAACACCCCCTGAGCTATCAGCTTGTCGAGTTGCTGGTCGATTTTCGACTTTAAGGCAAACGGAACTCGACGGGGCTTAAGTCGGATGGGAGCTATCTTTGGGTCTAGACTGAACGAAATCGGGGTCCCCTTGTACTCGCCTAAGCTGTCCGCGAAGACGTCCCTGAACTCATGGATGAGGTCTCCCTGCCAGTCACTTCCGCTGACTCGGTTTATGCCGGCCACTTCAATGCCGAGTGGCGCGAACCATTGGAGGCCTAGTAGGCTAGGCCTGTCTCTATCGATGACAGTTAGTGGTAAGTACACTGTGTGCTTCTTGAAGGAGATTCGGACTCGGCAGGATTCGATTCCCTTGCTAGTCCTTGAGGATGAGTCTTTGGGAGTGGAGATCTTGGCGTTGAATCGTGGGGATGACTTGCTTAAGGGTCTTCCAGGACTCCATCGAGAGGGACGATCCTGAGTCGACTTCATGTGGCAAGGCTGGTTCTCGATGGCTATTGTGACTCGGATTTTCTTGGTGTCTAAAGCTGAGGCGTGACCGATAGTGATAGTATGGTGAGCCTTTTCTCTCTGCAAAACTCGATTTCTATAGGAGTGGTTTACTGGCTCTCGCCGTACAGGACAGTTTCCTGTCGATTGGCGATAGTTAGTCCCTTTTGAGGCCTGGCTGGGTCCTGGTAAGCTTCGGCAGACCCGTCTGATGTGGCCTCGCTTCCCACATTCATGGCAGAGTGCGTCGTGGAATTTGCATTCGGACCTGGCATGGTTGGCCCCACAGCCAGCGCAAGGGCGTAAAGGCTTTGGGTGGTGGTCCCGGTCGGACCGCAGTCGATGGACCCCTTCTTCGTCGCTGTCTGATGAGGTCCTTGTGGTGAGTCGTTGCAAGCTGCCCTTCTGACCTGGGTAAGATGTCGCTTGTCGGTGGTGGTACTGGAGCGCGGTTTCGGTGTAGTTGTGCAGCTGACTTCTTGGTTGCTTCCACTGCAGTAGCATCGGCGATGGCGTCAGCAAGGCTGATGTTGCCTTTCGCAATCAGCTTGCTTTGAACGCCTGGTGCATCAAGTCCAGAACTATGCAATCTCTTAGTGCTTCTTCTAAATCGGCGAATCCGCAGAGGCCTCCCAAATTTTGGAGGTCTGCTATGAAGTCGGCCACGCTTTCTCCCTTTCGCTGGCTCCTCTGATAAAACTCGTGCCATCTCACGAGCGTAGACACGGTTGGTGCATAGTGATCTCATAGGAGAGATTCGAGGTCGTCCCAATCCATCGCCTTCACTTCTCGGGGTTTTGTTAGTGCTTTAGCCATCTTAAATATGGTTGGACCGCAATGCGTTAAGAACACCGCCTGTTTTTTTCCTGGTGTGGCGTCCTTTAAGTTGTTGGTTTCTAAGAACATTTGGAAGCGATCCATGTAGGACTCCCAGTCCTCCTGTACTGGATCGAACGGAGCAGGTGGTACGACGACGACGGACATGGTTCCATTGTGTAGCATCGTCTGTCATGTGCTCGGTGTTCTTCGAAGTTTCATTGGTTCAGATGTCTCCACATCCCATCCTCGTCGCCAGTATTATGTTTGGAGCATGGGCGAGAAAGAATGGAGACAAGCCTCTGAACGGTGAACTTCAGCTCTTTATTTACATAGTGACTTCTAACTTCTATAGCAGTTTTAACCCGCCTTATATAGGCAAACCCCGTAACTATTAACCAATAACCAACGAGGAGCGCTAGCTCTCATAACCAATAGGAACTCTCTGTTAAGGGCCAATTGGATTCCCCGGAGCGGGCCAATCCGATCCAGCCGTTTAACAACCAATCAGAAGTGCAGGGCCAGAACCCTGCACTTTACTCCAAGCTCACGCTTTATTAAAACTTTATACATTCACAACAGAGAGAGTGAAAGGTCCAAAGTTACCCCACTGGCTTTCAAGGTTTATTCAGCCTCCCACTTTGTAGTCTTAACCACCAGACCAAATTGGTTGGAATAAGACCCAAAGGTGGAACCCTGTTTAGTTTTTAAATGAAGGGTTTTATAGCTTTATACAAATGACCACAATGTAGAAACATTGTGATAAATAAATAAATGGTCCATGGATGCCTTCTTCCATAAATTAATTTTAGGTTGACTTTGGAAAACTTTTTCTGAACATTTCAAAATAAATATTCAAGAGTGCCTTTTCTCTTTGTTTTGCTGTAATGAATACCGGAACAGAATAATTTTATTGCTTCACAATTGGATTTGGAGCAAAGTTATAATATCTTAGTTTAAAAGTAATGTTTTTATTGTGATATCCATTAGATTTATACATGCTAAATGTATATGTCAATGTGGGAAGAATGTACAATGGTTCATTTAAAAACCACAATAAAAATATAAACATGTTGGACACAATTGTCCAGCCACTTTATTTTTGGGAATTCCATCAGAATGAAAGTTCACAATACAACATCAGAGTTTGTGCATAACTTCTCAGTTCATGTTGAATTTAATTATTCAGATTCTGTCCATTCTTATAAATACCAGACAGAAAACTATATATAACTGCAGGCATTCAGTTTTACAAAACTTACTGAAAATTCTACTTAAAGACAATCTGTTCTTAAAAATGTAACTGAAGTTATTTGTTGACCACAGGTTTGTTTTCCCCTTGAATAGGAAAACTCTGAATGGAAGGAAGCACATTTCTTTTAAAAAACAACAGAGGGCTTGGGAAGTCTAAATTTTACTTGCCCCCACCGTGAAAAACAAGAGGACAGATTGTGTGTATCCCATCACTGCATTTCTGCAGTCCCAAAATTCAGGCCTTCTTTGTGGCAACCTAGATTGAACATTCACAATAGCGCATCGCTCAGAAATTTGAGCCTCATTTTCATTGATGGCAACTCATAATAAAGAGCATATAGCGGTGTATTTAGCAAATTTACTTTTTATGAAGTATGAATAAACCAGGAGGTCTACCTCATTCATAGCTAAAGTAAAAGTGTATCCCTATACTCTGACAAAGTTCAGCCACTGAGCTGCAGCATTAACTTGTATTCTAACAAGATTAAAATATATTTGTCCTGGGGATTAGCATACTTAAGTCCCCCGTTTGCCTTTTCAACAGTGGTTGTGCACTTTGATCTGTGTTGCGTAGCAAGGGCACGGCTTGGGCCCAGCTATCCGAGTGCCAAGTGTGAAATCAGCCTGATGTCATCCCTATTCTTCATCTTTTACATCTTTCACCAGTTTAATTATATTTCCGCCACAAAGCTCAGGAGCTTCATTGCATATTCAAGTTTGACTAGGAAGCGTTTAAAGAAGGTATGGGTGAACTATCTTTGTGGGGGGAGGAACAGGATGCTTGGATCTTTGCTGAAAAGGGTCAGCCAGCTTCAGCCCTGGCCTTAGCAGGAAGATATATAGGGAGTTATAAAAAAGAAAATTCACTGAAGTATTTCTTTCTTTCATTCTTTTTTCAGTATTATTTCATACAGAGCTTTAGTTTGTCTGATCTTGATTGAAGTCTCTTAGGTAACTGGGGCACAAATTGTGACAATGGATTTACAAACTGCTTCTTTGTATGGATTCTGATGGTTTTCAGATATATTCCTGCCTCGTTTGTGTTTTTGAAACTCTCCTTCCCAATGGTTTTCTCATATTGCTTCCCTAGCTCCCCATTCCTCCCTCCCTCCCTCCTTCCCTCTCTGTCTCACTCTCTCTCTCTTGATTGAAGTTACTGTAGAAAGATGGAAACAGTCTTAACCTACCTTCTAGTGATATTTTATGTTGCAAAGGAAAGGGGCTGAGAAAGAAAGGGGGATGGATGTAAGATTATATGTATGTTGAATTTTATTTTTTATTGTGTTGTGGACATAAACCAATCAGTTGTTCTTCATTCCTTGTTTATTTCTATCTATCTATCTATCTATCTATCTATCTATCTATCTATCTATCTATCTATCTATCTATCATCTATCTAGATTCAGCCTTCCCTCCTTCCGAGGTGGGTAAAATGAGGACCCAGATTGGTGAAGACAATATGCTGACTCTGTAAAACCGCTTAGAGAAGGCTGTAAAGCACTATGAATTGGTACATAACTCTAATTGCTATTGCTGTATCTTTCTCTATTATCTATCATCTATTGTATATCATATATCTACATCTGTCTGTCTATCTATCTATCATCTATTTATCATCTATCATCTAGCTAGCTAGCTATCATCTATCATCTATCAATATCTGTCTATTATTTGTCTGTCGATATCAGTTATCTATCTATCTATCTCTATTATCTATAATTTATCATCTATCTATATATATCATCTATCTATATCTATCTGCCTATATGATCTATATCTTTCTTTATCTTACCTTATCTACCACCTTCTCATACCTTCCCCTGAATATGCCCCCTTTCTCCCCACCACCAAAACTAATTTTATTGGCTGAAGGTCCCCTATATGTGGGCTGAATTTAGTTTGCATTGTGTTGTAAACACAAACCAATGAGTTGTCCTTCACTCATTTATCACATTTATACGGGCATTCATCTCACACTCATCTAGACTTGGGTATTGAATCAAACTGTAAAAAAAAATTCAATAAATACAAAAATTAATATTATTATTAAAACTCCACCTCTACCATGTGCACATCTTGTTCCCTTCCTTGACACCTTTGTTAATTTTAAGTCAATATTAATTTCATTGGCTGAAAATCCTCTTTATTATTTTATTCATTATTTTAATATTAATGTTAATTTTATTTATAAAAAGTCAATATTTTATCTTAATATTCATATAGAATATCACTATCCATATTTTAATGTTATGAATTAATTTAATTCATAAAATCAAATCAGCAATATGTAATTTAATGACAATAACTATATATTACTAATGCAATAAAATTAATTTAATGCTAATTGCATTGATTAATTAATTTAATATTACTTTTAACATTAATCAATTTGCTTAAAAATAAAATTAATATTTATTATTTCAGGATTATATACTGTTGCTTTTGCTTAGTTGTAAGCTGCCAAAAGTTGACGCTTGTCAAGAATGGCAGCATGTAAATTTAATAAATAAATAAATAAACTAAATAAATTTAAATAAATAAAGTTAAATAAATAAACAATAAATAAACTTAAATAAATAAAGTTAAATAAATAAATAAAGTTAAATAAATAAATAAAGTTAAATAAATAAATAAATAAATAAATATTTCTAAGGGAGAGTCACTCATTTCATAAAGAATTTAGGGCACTGGGTTTCTTGTCCATCAGTGACGCTCATGATGGATTCTTCCCTTATTTGCATTTGGAGGGGAAACCTTGGCGCCTTGGCAGCCAATGGGAAGGGGGGGCTTTGTGGAGGAAGGAGGAAGGAGGAAGTGAGGAGAGAGGAAATGAGCCACCTGCAGCTCTAACTGAGGCTTTGACCTTCACCCAGCCTTCTGCCCATGGACTCTATTCATAGTACGTTAGAGTGTCCGTGAGACACAGCCACATTCTGTCTCTCCAGCTCATCAAGTCAGGGACTGTTGGGCGTTACTTCCACATACAAGCTGGGCAGAATAGAAATGCAGATCAGCCCCTTTAGCATTTGAGAGCAGGTCAGTGCTGGGAAATGCTCTTCTCAGACAGCTCCTTTTGTCTGTGATTTTCCAGTGTTTTTCTCCTTTCCAGATATGAGCAGAGACAGGTAATGTGACAGTAGAAGAGATAAATGTAGGATCCCATTTGCTCTTTAAGAGAGATGGGGAGTTGGAAGAAAGGATGCAAGTCTGAGATACTTCAAATTAAATGAGAATTTTATTGGGTGTCATTACTCCCCGTTTAGAATTTGACGTTACAATGCCTGGCTTTTTAAATTGAATTGATATAATTATAAAATTATCTCCACATAATTAACTCAAGGATTACATTTGATACTATTTAGCATGTAATCAAAGCCTATTATGTTTTAGCTATAGGAACACCAATTACATTTTAAAGGGTTACTTAGATCCAGCTCCATTGAGGGGTGGGTAGTGGAATATCTATTCATGGTGGCTATTCAGTTGTATTCATTTGTAGATGAAAAGGGGGAAGAAGGATTAAATAATATAATATAGCTCTGTTGATACACTTTGGGGACTAACTCTCCTTTTGTGTTACCATTTATCTTTTAGATTCCTGGAATTGAAGAAAGTTTGCTGCTTACTTCATCTTAAAAGTCCCAACAACACATCAAAAGATAAAATCTCAATTGTAGCATCATTCTTCTCTAAAATTAGGGTCCCATCATTAGCATTTCCTCAATTTTGTGGGGAAGAAGGGGGGGAGGAGAGAAGGAGGAAGGGCTTGCTCTCAGTTTTTCAGAAGAGAAAATTTAAAAAGATCCCTTTGACTAGATTTTTTGTTGGTGGGGGAGCAGAACTTACTCAAGATTCATTTTGCACTTCAGTTCAGAAGGGCTAACCAACAAGTTTTTATTGTTATTTTTATTAATACTATTGCTCTCTTAAATCAGAAATGAGGCCTTTATGAAAAAACCTCTGACTTGAATGTCAGTTGCTTCTGATTGTATAATTGCTCACCTTCTTACTCTAAGTGGCCATATATCCCCTTAGAACACCCATCTCCTTCCCCCCAAATCTCTGGTGATCTATAACTTTAAAGAAAAGATGTTAGCACTGGACATGTCTGGTGTCCAAAATGATAAGAAAGTGCTGATATCATTACGATTTCATTGAAGTAGCTAATAAAAACATATATGTTGGCTGGTTGGTTTGCACCTCTGAGGAATTGATGACATAGATATATGTGGGATGATAATCCTAAAGTGCAGAAAGACCATTTTATAAAGCACAGTCTACTCATCTATGCCCTAGGAAAGCTCTTGTTTAAAAGGTCCTTCAACGGGCCGCACAGAAAAGAGATGGGCCAAGCATCCTTCTCTCCTGAGCCCATTCTGAGTTCTGCAAAATGCAAGTGTTTAAAAGAAGTTGAACATCTGGTGGGAAGGCAGTTGGGACTGTGTAAGACAAGCTAAACAATATGGGTAAATGGTTAAGTGCCATAATTGTTGCTTTTGCTTTGCTGACCGCTCTTAAGTTCTGTAATAGATGTTGGAGAAAGTTCTCCAATCTGGTGGCTGGATCCCATTCAGGGAAGGGGTGAGGGAGACTTATTGGGGTGGGTGGGGGTAGAGAATGGTGGGAAAAAAATCCCAAAGAAAAAAGACTGCCCACCGAGACTTGCAACATCAAGTAATGTTGATGTTAATAGCAAATTCAAAATATTGAAAGAGTTAAGCAGCTGATTAGCTTTAGCTTGGCTTTTTCTTTCCCTAAGCAAAACTTCGTTGAATAAATCTTGAAGACATTTCCAGAGGTGCTTCAATGCCCCTGATGTGTGCAAACATTATCAGTGTGAACCTAGATGTGCATTGAAAACCTGTGCAATGGGAAAGGATATTTCTAGAAAATTCATAAAGCATAAGTGCAGGGGCGAGAAGGAAGGAATGTGTGTGTCCGTCTACTTTTCTTTCAAGATCATTTCAATTCTCTAAAGCTGTAGTCTGCTTCTGCTGAGGCAAGAAATGGCTGGACAGGTGTGAATTTTTCTGCAAAAAAAAATGACAGCATTCCTTGTCTTCCCATGCTAGAAAAACAGAGAAGGAACAATTCAATTTATCCCACTTGTAAGCCAGATATTTTGCCACCACTCCAAAGTTTGGCTGGACAAGTTTCCTCCTCACCCCACATAGTAAGGGACAGAGAAGAGGGGTAAAGAAATTGCAGCTTGCTTTCATTCTGCAAGGCTGAGCCACAGCAGGATTGGGCCCCTTACATAGTGCTTCCTTTTCTATCCTGGATCCTGGAAGAGGTGTGGAAGTGCCATCTAATTCCATCTTTCCAAATTTGGACTAACCAATGGAGAGGGCTCCTTCCATGGGAAATCCCATTCTGATGGCCTGCGGTTACTCTAAAAGTAGCCCCATAGCAACTCCAAAATCTTTCCTTTCTCAAAGGGTGGACCTCTTCAGTTGTGTTTTATTTCCATCAAAGAAGGAAAGAAACTCACCATTCCTGGAAGTTATAGTCAACCGTGTATCAAGAGTTAGCAATTGGCTTTTGGGTGGGGATAGTTAACAGGGAATTCATCCTATATGTCTGAAGCTTCTCCTGAGTATCCTTCTAGGAGGAGAATCTAGTCTGGAAATCTAAGGAGTCCAGGGGTGCTTCCCATGGATAGAGCAGGAATTGACTGTCTCGGACTGGATAGTAAATCAGTGGACTGAGGAATGGCTTTTTGGCACAAGCCTTGAGTTTGCTAAATTACATCTAACAGACAAACAACTAACCACTTAGAAGTAGTCCTATAGCCTTTACTAGGCATACCCCACTTGATGGCCAACAGAACTAAGTAGGGCAAGAATATTTGCATGTATAGTGTCTGGGTGGCAATTGAAGGCCTATTTGAATGGGATATTACAGATGGCCGGGTTGTTGTTATCAACCGATTTCATCATCAGCTGATAACTGGAACAACAGTTTGTTTATAAACCAACTATTTGCTTAAGGTTAAGTCCCTATGAACCTTAACTGCACTTGATTGTCCTTATATTTTCCAGCAGATACCAACAGTGCCACAGATCATGGCATAAGACACAGATTTCTTATAAGGTGTTCAATTGGAAGAGAAGCATTTATTTTTTATAAACAATACCACTGTTTTTAAGTATTGCATTTAAGAATCCCATTAAAGCTTGGGAGTTTATTGAGAGGCAATTCTAAACAAGTAAATACCTAGGATTGAGTTCAGTGACCTGGAATGCCAACTAAATGGCATTCATTTAGCTGGAATTAATTCTATTGTATCAATGAAACTAACCATCCAGCAAACCTGTTTAATATAAATAAATCTCATTCATTCTCCTGGGTTCTAAAATTAAATATTTTCTTCCAATACTATTTGCAAAAAAATTAAATTATTCCTTCTAAAGTATGCAATCCTGTGTACACTTACTTGAGAGTAAGCCTTTTGAAATTTAATGGTGTTTTTTTACATACCAAATATGCATGACATTGTATTCTAAGGACTGTAAGATGACTAGGCTATAAATCCATTGCAGAAGATATTATCCGAGTACTTCTCCCTAACTCAGATATGAGAAGGGACAGAACTGAAGGTCCATCTAGTTAGGTAGAAGTAAACCTGCCTTAAATGTAAGCATTTTTGTTTCAGATCAGTAAGAAAACGACCCTACATGTATTAGCAATTAGTAAAATTTAAGATTCTATGTACAGCCTGGTTTGCTAAACACAAACTGTTTTTTTATAGGCTCATACAATTTGCTCTGTGAGCAGTTATAATTGTTACATCACTTGGCTAAGGTGTAAATACCTAGAGAAAGAAAACAGAATCTTAGGGAGAAAGTAAAATGAGCCTTTTCCAGTGTTTTGTCTTCGCTTGGATTTGATTTGGGCCCTGTTAAAGGATCCCTGTAGATCTAAGCCAACGGATGCTGCTGCCTCTGAACCACAAATTTGATATTTGTGGATAATGTATTTTCTTCTGAAAGATGAAGATACAGAGGGATTCTCCAATGCCCATTTCTGATAAAAACCTTGGACAATTCTGACAATCCTTTGGATACTGATGAGAAATCTCCATGGACCCAGCAAAGCTTATTTTTCTACAAGCATAACTGCAAGATTTTAAGCTTAAATCTGTCCTGTATTTATTTGCATTTCCAGTCTGAAAGTGTGATGAAATCTATTCTATGCAGCATATTTGACTTTCTGTTGGAACCTAGACTCCAACTGGGTAAATATGACTTCTATAAAATAGCAGGCGATATCCTGTCAACTTCCACATTCTCTTACAGCAAAATATTGACTTGTTCTATTCCTTCCAAAGTTAATTTTACAAAGGTTTCTGCTTTCTGCCAAGATCAGATCCCATTGCAAAAAAAAATCTGCATTTATTTCATGCATTTATTTCAGAAAGCTGCAGCAAGGTTTATTTCTCATTGGCAAACATTTGCAGTTACAGATATAAATAAATTCTTCAATGACAATGCCTATATATAGGATAGAGACTGAAGTTCAAAGTATGATATATTTAATTGGAAGGGAACTTCTATGGGATTTTGTTTAAAATAAACCTATGTATGATGACTATACACTATAATTATCTTTAAAAATTAAATATTAAGTTTGGCGATGTAGTTTAGGTCCAGGCAGCATAGTGTTTCTTTTTAAAACATCTTCTTAGCAAATTTACCTGTGTTTTTTTTTAATTGCAGAACAAATGAAAGTTACGTTGAGTTCTTTCTTCCAGGATTTTAGTACTGTCAGACTTTGAGTGTGTTAATAGACTGTTAATCCAAATGTAATTTTAGATTTCCCATGTATACTTTCCTGGATAATTTATCTAGGGTGTGTAACTTTTTCTTCAAAAAGAAGCTGTTATACTGTACGTGCAAATTTTATTGTGCATATCATTATATATTAAATCTAAAGCGTTCAGATTCCAAAATTAAAAGGTCTGGTAACTTTTTCCTTGTGTACAAATCATTAATTTTATTTCTCAATTATTAATAGAGTAAACCATTTATCTGCAAAATATTCACAAGTTTTTACACTTATGCATAATCCTCTTGAGAGCCAAGAACGTAGACTACTAGTCTAAAGTTTCAGTGGACGCATTGTAGGTTTCATAATAAATTTGGTTTTTTTTATTTAATGCACTCTTCCAAGATTTAAACACACAAAAAATGCAGTGAAAATGTCCATAACTTTGAGACCGCAGTCATAAACAAAAACATTCATATTTCATAAATTATAAATATTTGATAATGCAAATTGTAAAACGCACATTTCATAAAACTGAAAAAAAAAAAACCTTTGTTTTGCTACAAGGCAGTACCATTGTACACCAACTCCTAAGCATTTAATGGTTATTCACAGAATTTAACAGAATTACAGAATTTTATCTCCTCCCCCAAAGTTGGTAGGACTATGTACACATGTATCTTTTATAGCTGCGCATGTTTTTAAGGCAAAGTGAGTAGATCACCACCAAGAAGGCTGTAGTCCTGGATCGTTGAACAGGTGGAGGAAATCCTTGGGCCAGGGGCAAAGATTTTGGATGCTCACCTTTGAAGCAGAAAAGCCAGGGGGGAAGGGGGAGAAACTTGCACTGGTACAAATTCTTCACTCAGCTCACATGGAAAGGAGGGTTATTTAACCAGGAAAGGGAGAGAGGTCCCTAAAAATTAAAACCCCAACTTGCAGACCCTTTCAGCTCTTCATGGGGTTTATGTTCAATTTATTATTTTGGGGAATGAAAGGCAACACTTACAAACCAGGCGTGTTGTTTCTTTTAAAGGAGAAAGTACAGCGAATTCCATTCAGAAAGAATTTAGTATAGTGAACGCCTCTTATCCAATCGGCCTCGACCCACCCATTTCCCACCCTCTCCCATTTCCCTTTCCTGAATTAAGAGCCACTGGCCAGCTCCTTTTGCACCCATGGCTGCCCGTAGGTGCCGAGAGGGAGTCTAAACGAGCCTCTCCCCAAAGCGAAGCCCTCTAACTTGCAACGTGACCCGCCAGACCGCTCCGCTCCGGGCCTCCGAAGCAGAGAACGCCGCCCGAGTGAGCGGTGCCACCGCCGGGCTGAGCTACGGGAGCCTCACCACGGAAAGGAGATCGCCGAAGCTCGCGGCTTCACTTCCGCGGGGCGGGGAGGATGTTTTTTTAAACTTTTCCCGTCCCACAGCTGGCCTACAGGAGAAAAAACGGCCGCCTTAAGCCTCCTGGATGTTTCCCCACCATTAAACAACTTTTTAAAGTCAATTTTTCTTCCCACCCCTTTGACAGAGAGAAATATTGAGAAAAATTCCTGGGCCCCGTTTTTATTTTTTAACTTGAATTCCTCAAAGGGCGGTATGTTGGGTAGTATATGTACCCTGTATATTTTCATGATTAAGAGATTCTTTCATACCCACTACCCCAAAGGCAGCATAAGAGAAGGAAAAGTGGAGCGGGGAGGAGGAGTAGAAAAAGAAACATTTAAACGCGCAGAACAAATAGGAGAGCTATTTATTCGGTTCACAGTCTCGTGAAATGCAGCAATAAAAATCTTTGGACTTCAGCAAAAGTTGTCTTTTTCTTTTTCTTTTAATATATACTGAGTTTCAAAAAAGAGTGTCCACTCCGATTAAAACCGTGCGTAAGTCTATAAAAAGCAACTGAAGCTTTTAAAAAAATCGACCGTCAGCGTCTAAAATTTTTTTTTTTTTTGTAGAAACAAAAAAAAAAATCAAAAAAATATTTTATAATCAAATATTTGGATTCTTTAACAACACCTTACCTGCAATTTATATATTTATATTTATATATATATATATATATATGCATATATTTATAAATTACATATATATATATATGTATTTACACACAGAGAATATTGCAGAATTCTATCTATTACAATATTTTCCACTATTTATGCTGGTATAATCTTTGTACACTGGCCCTTAGATCTATCTCTTTTTTTTTCTTAAACCTTCTTCATTAAATTATTGCATTGTCTAAAGCCCCTCCGGCTGTTCTCCGCCGCTCGCTCCCCCCGCCGGCTCCGCCCCCACTTTCTTCCCTCCGCTCTCTACTCGCTGTCGGACTTGCCGTCTTTCGAGGCGGTGGAGTGGTTGTAGAGCCCTTGTGCCATGAGGTGCACCGCCAGAGAGTTCTTGCTGCCGGTGGCTTTCTTGATCTTGGCCCGTTTATTCTGGAACCAGATTTTGATCTGGGACTCGTTGAGGCTGAGCTCCTGAGCCAGGCTCTGGCGCCGTTGCTCTGTCAAGTACCTGTTGGTCTGAAACTCTGCCTTGAGTCTCTGCAGCTGCTCGGCGGTGAAGGCCGTCCGCGGCCGCTTGTCCTCCTTGTTCGGGTTCTTCTTCTTTGGTTTCCGCGATCGGGGGCCTAAGAGCCGCGGGGAGGAAAAGGGCAGAGAAAGAGAAAGAGAGAGAGAGAGAGAGAGGAGGGGTGAGTGGGAAGGCACAGTCAGCCTCCTCTCGCCGGCCTGGTCAGCTCCGGGACGCGAGGTTGGATGCTGGGCGGCCTCGCCAGAGGAAAAAGGGGCTAGAGGGAAGCCAAGACCCCCGCCCCTCCCGAGGAAGGCCTTCGGGAGGCCGCCGGCCAAAAGGGCTCCCAGGAAGCCGAGGGTCCCTTCGGCCAGGGGAGGAGGAGCGAGAACTGAACCCCCCCCCCGGCCCATGCTCCGCAGCCAGCCGCTGAGCTTTGGCTCCCTTGCGCCGACGGCCCCAACTCCAGCCTGTTTTGTTTTTTTCTTTGGTTACCTCTCGGCAGTCTTAGGACCTGGGGATCCCCTGCAAACCCTCTCCCCGAGGAAGCCAAGGCTCTCCGGCAGGCGCTGCCCCATCCACTACCGGTCCCCGTAGCGGCTGCCGCTAGTGGCGTTCTCCTTCCCCCGTTCTGCCCCGGCCAGCCAGCTCCGGCTCCTCGGGACAGTAAGCCGGGAACCCTTTACCTGTCAAAGGACTGGTCGGAGCGGAACTTTCGTGGACCTGGGGAGGAGGTCGGGAAATGTTTATCAGGTTAGCCCGGGAGAAAGCGCAGACTGGGCAGCTTCGTCCGTCCTTTGGAAAGTGGGGAGGGGGGGGGTTCCGGTTATTTTTCTTCCTGGCCTCCCTCCCGGCTCTGCAACCCACCAGCAAAGGTTCCCCCAAGGGTCGCGGCCTGTTTCCTTCAAACGGACCCACCAACTAACCTTGCTCGCTTCCAGGAGTCGCGAGAAAGCTTCGCAGCTAGACTCGCAAAACCGAAACGGGCCCTTCCTCGGGGGGGGGGGGTTCCTCGCTTTTCTGCATCCAGCGGCACCCAGGAAAGAGCCAAGGATTTGGGGGTTCGGTTTGTTCCCCCCTCCTTTTTTTGCATTTTCCAAGGACGAGGCAGGCCAACCGGCAAAGCGAGAGGGCTGGCTGGGTTCGGGATCGGGGCCCGAGAAAAGGGAGACCTCAACAAAGCGGGGAGGGTGGAGAACAATGGAACTCAGGCTCGGGTGCCAAAATATCCCCCCTCGCATGAAAGCGCCCCTCACACATAAATCTTCGCTTCCCGTTTTTTTTCGGAGATCAATAATAAACTGCAACCGGGGGAAGGAATAAAAAAAATCCCGTTTGTTGGATTCGGAAGAAGGGCAAACAAGCAAAGCCCTGGCTGGTCGCGGAGGTGCGGGGCGCATCCCATTCGCGGCGTCGCTTCCTGCTCCAGGGCGCCTGGCCAAATTCTCGCGGCCTGCATCCTTCCACAGCCCCTGGAACGGCTTCCAGCGCCGTTGCGAAGAACCCGAGGGGAAAGCGCGCAAAGGCCAGAGGGGGCGAGCCGCCGGACTCGCTAGCCAGCGGCAGCCAAGGGCCGGGGTGCAAGGAGCCGAGAAAAAGGCGGCAACGCAGGGTGGGCTTCGCTACGATCCTGCCATTTTCTGCCCGGTTTTCTTTGCTTTGCTTTTTCCCCGGCCGCCTTCCACGCAGTTCCACCGGCGGGAAGACCCCGGTGCTGAGGAAGGCTTGCCACAAAAGCTTTTCAAGGCTGCTTCGAGGCCGGCGAGGGGAGCTTTCCGCGGAGGCCTCCCTCCGCTCGGAGGAGGCGGGGGCAGAAATCTCCACGCCGCCAGTCCCTCCCAGACCGGTCCCCTTCGAGGAACATCACCTTCTCCGCCATTCTCCTTCCTTCTCCCGAGCCTCGCTTTTCGCCCCCGGCCGCTCACTCGAGCCAGCGAGGGACCGAGAGCAGACCCAATGCCGCCGCTTACCTGAGGAAGGCCTGTCCGAGTAGCGGGTGCAATAGACCCAGGCCGGCCACAGCATGGGCTGCCCACCGGGAAATGAACTGGCCTGCGAGCTGTCCGAATCCGAGCTGAGAGACAGGTCCCCGCCGCCGCCGCCGCCGGACTTCAAGGCTCCGACCGGCTCCCCGCAGTCGCTCCCCTTTTTGACGGGGACCCCAGTTTTGGGGCCGCTGCCGCCGTCGCCTCCTTCGGCCAGGGAACCCGCGGCCGGAGCAGCCGAGGGACTCCTGGCGCCCAGTAGATGCGGTGGCTGCTGCTGCTGCTGCGGTGGTAGCGGCGGGGGCTGTCGCCGCCGCCGCCGCTGCTCCGGGCTGTTGTCGCGGCTGCTGCCGCCGCCATCCTCCTTCCTGCGGCCAAACTCCGGGCGGAGGATGTTGTCGATGAAGAAGTTGGTGATGCGGTGCGGCGGATGCGGGTGGTTACCCGGAGCTTGGAGCACGCGGGGCACGAGCAGGGCCCTCCTCCGGCTGGCCTCGCCGTCGCTGCCGCTGTTGGCCTCCTCCTCCGCCGGCGGAGGCTCAGCGCCTCTGTCGCCCGGGTGCTGCTCGTTCTCTTCCATGCCGGCCCGCGGATGCCCGAAAACTGCCCTCGCCTTTGGGCGACGCACCCCGCCCACCCCCGACCGCCAGGCGGCCCGGTCGGCGGGATCCAGAGGGAGAAGCGGCTTCTCTCGGAAGGCGGCTATCCTGCGCCTGCCTTGGGCTTGCGGGTAGTTGAGATCCCGACTTGGCGCGGTCTCCTTCTCCTCTTCCTGCCTCCCGGGGCTATTATAGGGTTCCTCCCTTCAGTTCTGCAGGCCCCTCCCGCGTCCTTGGCCCAGCAACGTAGTCATCGTTAGAACTAAACATCCGCCCTCCCGCCGCCCCCCACCCCAACCCCGGCCCCTCTGCGTTGATAAGAGCCCGGCGGTATCCTGGCAGAAATTAAATTGCAGCTGCAGAGAAATCCTTCAAAGGGGTTGAAAAGTCAAGGCAACCCCATCGGTGTCACTGGAGCAAACGCCCGCCCGGCTCGCTGGCTCCCGCGCACGGCGAGCGCAGCCCGAGCCGCACCAGGGGCTTCTGCAACAATCTCCCTCCCCCTTTCAGCCAAATATTCTAAGTTGCATTGGAAGACTTGGGCTGAGAAATTTCTCCCTCTCTCTCATTCTCTCCCTCTCTCCCTCTTTTCCCCCCTCTCTCTCTTTTCCTGACCCCGTCTCGTTTGCTCTGGCTCTCTGGAGAAGGGGTGTGAATTTAGAAGCCACTTAAACTGAACCTGAAATACTTTCACTCTGGATTTTTGTTCTTATTTTTAATAGAGCTCCTGGAGTGACGTGGCCAAGCCGGTATCTTAGACACGTGCCTTGAGCCAATGGTAGAAGAAGTTCTCCCACACGTGATACAGAAGCGTTTTGGTAAATGACAGGAGCAGCCCCCTCCTCATTTTAAAGCGGTAGCCTCCAACTTGCCGGAGATTTTTTTTTTTTTAAAGGAAGAAATGCCAAAATAATTTAATCCTCCAAAACAAGGATGATCGTCGCCCCCTTCTCCTGCCGATGTGTTTCTCTTCAAATCTTTGTCTGAAAGAGTTCTGGTATATAATATTGAATAACAATTAGAAAAACGAAATTGTCTACGAAATTGTAATTGGAGGCGAAAGAGAGGAAGGACGGGGGGGGGAGTGCGAATTCCCACAATTCCTTGCAAAAATAATGTGAAATGATCCAGCCTCATACAAAGAGACTTTCTGTGTTACTGGTTTATAGGGACCGAGGAAGGGGGATATAAAATAAAGAATCGAAAACATTAATTTTAGAAGGAAAAGGAAACCTTGTTTCTTATCTCTTGCTTGATTTTCGGCACCTAAAAAGCGACAGCTTGTAATATCAGAAATTCCCGCTGTTCGTTTTTAAATTTTTTATTTATTATTGTTTGCTTTTAAAACTGCACAGCCTTCTCTGGGTCTGTTTATTATTAGGAACTGCAATGCCATAAACATCAGGCAGTAGGATAATTGAATCATTCAGCTGAAAAACGGACAGGAGCCTTTGATCTTTTATTCCAGCATCCAAAACGATATTAAACAGAGAGGTTCCCGTTGACAGACAGCGGATGGCGAGAGGGCCCCCCCTCCCCCCAGCACTTTCCGCCGAAATGATACTGCGATTGTGGGGGAAATTTTTTATTAAAAAAACCAGCACTGAGTCTAATAGCAAATGGCATTAGAATGTTAAAATCATACAAAATCTAAGAAATAAAGGGATCTGAATGGGATGCTGGCAATCGTTTCAGGAAAGGATACCCAGCGCTGCACGCTCTTTGCTTGATCCTTTCTCTTCCTCCTGCTAAAGGTATTTCTTTTCTTTCTTTCTTAAACCGGGCAAACATCTGCCTACAGACAAAACTAAAATAAGCACCTCCAGGCCTCCCTGAACTCCAGCATGATTACTCTTGAATTTGTGAAAGTCATACAAAGGTCAAGAGAGGAAAGGGAAAAAAAAGGAAAGATCTTCAGCTACTCTTCACATCTTCAGCTACTCTAAAGACCACAACCAAGCCAAACATCATAGACAGCTCTTCCACCCTTCCGGAGCTTAGTTCCCAATTGGAGAGATGGGCCTCCCAGTGCTGCTTGCTCTTTTACCCCAGAAACTCCTACCAGTTGTCTATTTTGGGGGTGGAGAGGAGGAACGGAAAGCCTGGGAAATGCCAGCTAAGTGGGGAGGCTCCTGGCCTTCCTCCATACACAGGTGTCTGGGCATACACATCTATCCCTGGGCATAGATAGCGAAGTTCATCTTTCCTTGGGTGCAAGTAGTGGAAATGTGTCTGAAATTGTTTTCACTGGAAGATGAAAACAATCCCCTCCATTTTCCCAGGTTGTTTATGATAGTATTTATTCCTGCCAGAACACTTTGCAATTATGGAGTACTTTTTTAACGTTAGGATCCAACTGTGGAATATAACACTGGAGACAGAACTGTATTTAAGCAAAACAAAAACAAAAAAAAACCATTGCTTCTATTTAAGTACAAAAATAGATTATTTGTCCCCTCTCTGTATTTGAAGCCTAGCTCATATAGACCTGACTCAGACTCAAAATGGATACTTTGGAGACTGCATGGAACAAATAATGGGAAATCTGACCCATCTCTTTTGAGCTTAACTCAGAATTCTGTACTATCTTTGTGTCATTCAAAATACTGTCCTTCTCCAAAATACTGTCTTTCTCCAACTTCTTTGTCATGACTCTTCTTCAAATCCTATATGGTTAAAAGTGCAGGGGAACAATGGAGAAATATTGCACCCCTGATCTAAGGCTTCTGAGTTCTTAACAGGCGTCTTGAGGTTAATATCTCACAGTGTCCCATGTAAAATGATTAGGCTGTCGCTCAAAAAGTATTTTCTAATTACTTGGAAGATCTGGCTTTGCTATACCCTGTAATTAAATGTGTCCAGGGTGTTGCGTTTCAAATATTTTGCTGCAGGGAGGTTCCTAAATTATTGACTTGAGCTTAAAATATCTTGAAGTAAACATAAGCTGTGCAAGGTATCAAGTAACATTTCTTGTCACATAATGCTGGCCACACTTTAACATTTCTATTTGTTGAAAATTACCTTGAAGCAGTGAATGCTCAGTTGCAGGTTAAGAATCCAGGCAGACTGGCTAGATAAATTCTGAAGTAGAGAATTTAAAAAAAAAAAATGCTACAAGCAAAACAATAATTGAAACAGACACAGGTCTGGCTCAAATTCCAGTTATATTCTGTTATCACCACAATAATATTCTATATAATTATAGAATATACTATTCTATAATAAAACATTATGTTCTATTATCAAATCTGGAGGAAAAAGAAATAGAGATAGATGATACAAGGAGCCTGACAAATAAAATCTGAATAGATTCTTAAAGCATGCCATCTATTTGTATTTGTTTCAAAAAAAATTAGAGCAACAGTTTTATTTCCAAATCAAGTTCAGAATCTGAAAGTGCATATGCATCTATTTTAACAAGGTACAAGGTATTTCTACATATAATATGTATGTGTGTGTGTGTGTGTGTATGTATGACAAAATACTAGTTTTGACAGTTAGTACTTGTTTGATCCATTCTATCTGGACTGCAGGGAAGATTATTGTGAAGAAATTCTGTATGCTCAAAATGCAAATAATTATATTGATTTAAATATAATTAAACATTTACTCGCCCCCATTTCCTGACAATTTTCTTTGCATATTTGTTTTAAATGCACTGTTGCTTTTTTTAAAAAGACA
Source organism: Hydrophis major (assembly GCA_033807585.1). Lineage (NCBI taxonomy): Eukaryota > Metazoa > Chordata > Lepidosauria > Squamata > Elapidae > Hydrophis > Hydrophis major. The sequence continues at coordinate 160,817,510 of CM066343.1, forward strand.
GTTCCTTGAGCCAGTTAAACCAGACTGCAATGACTGAATCCAAGTGAATGTCCTAATGTCAACTCCTTAAGAATTTAACCAACAATGATGGTATCTTATCCATCCATCAAATAAACTCCTCCGACCTGGTTGGAAATTAAATGACAATAATAATAAAAAATATTTGAGATGGAAGCCAGATCCATATGTTGAGACAAAATTGGGTTGGTGATGTATCCTTTAAGATACTCTTACTAACGATTTTATAATATGCACACAATTGATCAGACCTGAAGAAGAAAACTTTCTCTTCTTCTTCAAAGGCTCACATAAATGGACTTTTGAAAGTTCAGTTCTTTGCATTTCCATCAGCAGCATCCCCCTGTAAAAATATTTCTGTTCCATGTTTTGAATATATTACTACACCCGTTCTAATGGAAATATAGATTGTTGTATGTGTTTTGAGGCTTGGCTTCACTAACTTGGTGTCTAATTATCAGGCTTTTGGAAAGAAAGCAAGTAAGAGCTAATGAAAGCAATCAAATAGGTTGGGCTCCTGCTTGGGATTGTCTACCAGAAGATAAATTTTCCTGGTTCTCATAAAACCTAAGTCACCATGAGAAGTCAGCTAGCAAAAGAAAAATAATACTGGAAAAGTTAACTAAATCTACCTGCAGGCTGATTTGTTTTGATTCAGTACTGAGTGAAGGATAGCTCTGAAAAGTTTCAGTTGATGCAGGTAGCCAAATCCGAAATTAACAACAAATCTGTCATTAAAAGGAATGCCTTGGTTGTTTGCAAAGGTTGACATTTATTGCAGTCTGCAAAGTTTCAGAAAAAAACTCATAGAATTCTCTGCACTTCCTATGTTCATATCTAGGGCTCCATATGTGGGATTTTGGAAACAGAATACTCATCTGAAAAATAGCTATGGTGTAACCCACTCCCAGACACTTGTAACATAGCTATTGCCACTCTGAGACCTCTCTAGAGCTACAAGTTACTTTAAAAGGTATACATAACTTGTCTTCGCTGTGCTGGTTTGGGAGGCTACTCCAAACTCAATCATCTTTACAGAGCCCAAACTCAATCATCTTTAGGAATTAACACTCTCAACTAGTGATGGAAAATGATGAAATTTGAATTCCATAAGGCATAAAAATAATATAGCAACTTATATTGGGTGTTTTAACCCCTGTGGGTGTAAGCCAAGCTATTCCTCCTTCCAGCAAATTGGAGAGAGAGGGAGGGAGGGAGAGAGAGAGAGGGGAGGGAGGGAGGGAGGGAGAGGGAGAGAGAAAGAGAGAGATGTCCTTTAGAGCTAAAGACTGGTCAATAAGTTGGCTGCTGCAATTTTTCAGGATGTTCTATCAGCTTCTAAATGTCCTCTCCTTCCATATAATGGTAAAAACATTTTTTGTTTTTTGTTTGGTTAGATTTTCACGTCTTATAGAAGAAGAGGACATTTGAAAGCTGATTTTTCACATCCTGAAAAATTGCAGCAACAAATTTATTGAACAGTGAAATAGAAAGCAGGACTACTGGTCCTATTGCATCATAATTTGCATCACTTTTTGTCTTAATGCACACAAACACACACACTATTGCATCCTCTTGTTTGACAATAAGTTTCTTTAAGTCCTGGTACCAATTTATGATTTATTTGTAGAATGATAATGTTATCTCAATCACAAACCCAATCCCAACATCTACTCCATTTTCCAAGCCACATCATTATTTCTTATCATTCTTTATATTTTTTCTGTGTATTGAAATATTCAAGATGCCTGCCAAACATCAAGTGATATAATCATATCATAAATAAGCAGGGTGTTCAAAAGTCCATAACAAACTTTTGTGGCACTTTGAACTTGAATACCTTATTTAAGGATAATTTTCCCATGGGAAGTTTCCGACTTAGGAAGGGAAATGTCCACATTGCATTCAAGTAAACATAAATTGTCTCCAGAGCTCAGCATTTTGGTATCTTATCCCAAAATAAGTGATCTGTAAGAAATCAACAAAGGTGATTTCCAAACACAGGTGATGTCTTACAGATACAAGCAATTTTTTCCTTGAGAAATATTCCCCAGCAATTGAGGGGAACAATCTGAATTTTAAAACTTATTTCTTACCTGGATTAGCCCCACAGCTAGTTAATTCCTCTCATATCTCTTCCAGTTAATTACTTCCAGGTTGACTCTCCAGAGTAAATCTGTTTTGTTAGAATGAATGCCTTTTAAAAGTGGATAGAAAACCCCATTTTAATATCAGGGTTATTTTCAGAAAGGGATAAGAATTATCCTTGGATTTTGATGAAGTAAAAAGGTGCAAGAGCCTTATTAACTACATAATACAGAAAACAGGTTTGAAGAAGAACAGAATAGGCAGGATTCTTCATTCCTCATTACCCAAATTATGCACAGATTTTTTTAAAGAATGAGAAAGAGAAGCTTTTCCAGGACCAGATATCACTAGAAAGAGGCATGGAAAAACCATACAAAAAAGGTTGTGTGTATGTTTATAGACAAATATCTCAATCTCAAATCGCTTTCAAGTTGCTATGTATACAATGAAGGGGCATTTTATTTTTAATTTTTGTTTGGCTAAATAAGTTGGGGCTTTCTACTGTGACTTCTCAGTTTTTCATAGACATTTATGTTTTCCACAAATTAAATATTTCCCCTATTTCATATGTCTTCTTTTGGCTATTCTTTTTTTTCTTCCCATTTCCACTTTCCTGGTCCATATCAGTGGCTTGGTTCCTGTTTGCACTTATGCAAAACTGATAGAATGGAATGTCTTTTACATACTATTGAGTATCAAAATGAGGATTATTTGGACACTATGTGTGTATTCTTAATAGTAGAGCAAATTCCGCTTTAGAAGATATATTACTAGGCGGATGGAACTAGTGATATGTTATATTCAAAATAATATTACAAATAATGCTATGGTAGGGCATGTCAAATTTTTCAGCATTCAGTTTCCAAACATTAGGGGCACTGAAACGTTGTGGCATGTCTTGGGGATTGTAAAGGTGTTTTGGTTGGTTTAATATAATTTAGAAGTGTGTGATAAGTAAATACCATAACTTTTAAACATTTTGTTTGTTTCATTTGGCCTTTGGGAAGAATGTTTGTGCACCATCATCTTTTCATAAGGGTTAATATTTTCAAGTTAAACCCTGAGGTTTAACTTGAAAAAGAAGACAGAAAGGTGCCTGCTTCTTTAGGGGCAGCTAGTAGAGGCAACTTTTCCTCTCATCACTCTAAAAGAAAAATAAATAGAGGGAGGGAGGGAGGAAAGGAGGAAAGAAGGGTAAACCTTGGATCTTTCAAACCTATGATTCAGATGATCTATAAGAATCTAATATCTTCTGAGGTGCCATTTCCTCAAAGAGCTAGGTTACATTTTGTTAACTGCACCTTTCCCTCAGGGTGGTGATTCTGCCTCTACTCAACTTCTGCCAGTCATTTTTAAGGGCTCTGCTTAAACTTTCCTGTATGTTGTTTCTTGGATTTAGAAAGGCTAATCCTCATAGACACAACAGCTTCTGTTGTGATGATAAACTCCAGCAGCTCAAGTACTAACAGGCACTCCAAAAGGGAAAGGGGTCTCTATCCTAGACTTCCCACCAATGTGGCTACTTCTCTTAAACTTCTTTGGATTTACACCTTGGCAATTACTGGGAGGCATAAGGATCACTGGCTCTCATTAACGGTCTGATTTCAGTTCCAAAGATCCTACTAGATAATCAATTTTTATGGTGCCTTTAATGCTCTTTTCCAGCTGTTTCGGAAAGGAATTCTAACAAGGGCTTGGGCACCACTGGGCTGGGAATAAAACTGGATTTGGATACCTTGTGTTTCTGTTTTACTTACAGGGTTTTCCTTCCTCTTGGTCACTGCTCATGTTTTAAATATAGAATTTGAGCTCTCCCATCGTGTTCAATTAGATTTTGGTCTTTGACTCCATTCAGAGGAAGCTTCCATCTGGGTGACATGACATCTCAGAATTGGTATAAAGCATCCAAGGGCATTTACCCACATAGACTTTGGGTGAGATGGGATAGGGAGATGCTGTGGATTTCACTGAAAAGGAAAACCCTCAAGGAAATTGAGTTGATTCAGACATAATCAGTCTTGGAGTAGTTTCTTCAAATTAATGGGATAAATTAATTGTGGAGATTCATTTTCTCTGCAAATCTGGGCCTGACCATTTGGCTTGACTGGCTGAAGGGCCCAATCTACAAGTCATCTCAACCCAACTGAAAGCAAGAAAACCTCATCCAGCTTTATAAATCTCTGGCTGAAAACAGCTTTTTGTCCTTCTTGGGCTTCTGTTAAGAACCTGTCTCTTATGAGGGAGCAACTGGATTTTCAGGTCCATTGAGGTCCATGAAATGTCTCCAATTAAATGGGTGTGATATGGTGCTAATTGTTATCAAATTCAACTCAGATCTTTTAATAGCACTTAAAAGTATCTACATTGTCACCTAGGAGGAAAGAAAAGCAAGCTATTTGGGGTAGAATAGTCAAGATTAAACTGAACTGAATCAACTGAACTCCATTGAAGTTACACTAACCTCACCCTGGATGGTTTAAAATGGGAAAGCCCCATAGTATGTTCAAAGTTTGAAGCTGCAAGTTGTAGTCCAAGGGAAGGAACTTTTTATTAGGCATGGGATGAAATTGGAGAGAAAGAAAATCAGCTAAAATGTGTCCCTCTGGTGCCGGAAAGGAATGTCTGCAGTGAGTAATATACACATTTCTCAATATTTCTCCACTGATTCATTTCCAGCAGAACTACATCCTGGAGGTTGACCCTCTAGGGCAGAGATTGGTATGGCAAATTTTATACTTCTGGGTAATTATATGAACACTCGACCAGAAATTAAGTCCACTGTGATTCATGCCTTTTCTGAAGGAGCATGTTTAGGATTGCCCTGTAAAACAGCATTGACAAACCAACTGCGTTGCATACCTTCAATTTCGCCTTCTTCAGAATGCTGCTGTTTGTCTGTCTTTGGGAGACAATGTCTGTCTTTTTTGTTTGTTTTTTATTTGGAAGTTTAGAGGCAATTAAAATGGGCTCTGTTCTTTGCTTTCCAGGGAATTCCTCCTGCTAATTCTCTCTGCAGAAATTTCCGTTTTATTATTCCTAGCGATTGTTTCACAAAATATATGATAACAGAAGTTCGTGTGCGATATATTAAGAACTATCGCTTCCTCAAAAGCAACAGGTTTTTTTTTTTACTTCTACCCTTTCTTCACCAAAACCACACACACACACACACACACACACAGAGTACATTCTTCCACACCCCAATCCCTAAATTTTTCTCAAAATTTGGCTGATGTACTTCTAGTCTAATGCTTCTTTCTTTCTAAATGCAGGTGTTTAAACCACTAACATATGGAAATTCAGGGCAATGATTTCATACATTTGAAAATATTTTCTCACTGCTAGCAGTGGTGATTCACATTCACCAACCGTTTCTGTGGCGATAAAAAAACCTTGTTTTTATTGTTGTTAGATCAGCACAGCCATTGACTTCTAAGATCCTCATGTTTTTATTTTGCAAAGTTGCATGACACTTCTCTTTGAATAAATATGTATTGAACTGTATTATAACTCTGATACGTTTTCCTGTGACTAACACTGTCCCTATTCCAGTTATAATATGGTTTGTTTTTATTATTTTTTCAATATTCAGCTAAGTCATGTAGGGTTTTCCTAACATTTCCTAAAATTTTCCCGTTTAATGATTCAGCTTTCTACAGTCTAACTACACGAGAGATAGAAATTTGCCTTCTCCGTTGTCCTAAAATAGTATATAATAGAATAAATAGAATAAATAAATAGAATAGAATGAAACTGAAAGACCGTTTTGGTGAAATTAATATTTACTTTCAAGAAAATATCTTTAGGACTGTAGAGTTAGGAAAAAAAGCTGTTTTTCAAAGCAAGATAAACATCGATGGTTTTGTTTTGTTTTAACCGGACTGGAAGTGGGACCCACAATCTGTTTATAGCGGCGTTCTGTTTCACTTCTGATTAATCAAACACGGGTTGAGGGTTGAGTGGCTTTCTTCCATGAACCAAAACAACCTATATTGCTTCTTGTTACAAATAAGGTGGAGATAAAATAGAGCAACAGGAAGTTCGGAGAGAAATGGAGAATGGACTTTTTAACCTTGTAAAAAGCATTATTTTACAATACAAGCGGTGTTTCCGAGCCGCTTTTTTGCCGGAGGCTGAAATGACCACTGGTGGAGGTGCCAGTTGCCCTTCTGCTGCTTTCACACATTCTGGGACTGCTGGCCGTGCGAACTCAGCTCGCCCGGATCTGCTGCTTGCCTGAAGGGCTCGCCGAGAAGGTCTCAGTTTAGCCCAGCCGTGGGTGGAAAAGTCGGGAGGGAAGAGTTGCTGAAACCGACTAGGCGCTTATTACGAGACATCCGGCGGCTCTTCTCAGCTATTTGCGGCAAGGGCGACCACAATAAGAGCAGCGCTAGAATAGTCTCACACACACACACACACACGACTCACACTTCCGCTAGACGCGCCTTTTGGCAGCGGGGAGGGAGGGGAGGAGTGAGACGGGGCCCGGCAGCCCCTGCACTCTTTTCACACCAACTCAGAGATTTGGTCCAACACATCTCCGCAACCCGCCCTCAGTTTTCGAGACTGGGGTCATTCAAAACCTGCCAGTTCACACGCCGAAGTTTGGGCTGGGCTGATCGAAGCTTCAAAGGTCGGAAGCCTTGAAAAGCTTGCGGCCCTGCAGGAGATTTTGGAGTGAGGGGCGCGCTGCAACACTGATCTGGACGGGTGGAGAGAGGGAAGGGATTTGACCCGCATCGCTGCCCATTTCCCATCTTTCAAAGTCCAGGACAAGCCGCGGGTCCTCCGGGCGGGGTGGGGGGGTGGGAGTCGGATAAGGAGGCGCGGTGATACCCCATCCTCACCCCATCCCCCACATCCATTGCAGTCCCCTCGGCTCCCTCAGAAAGAGGTGGAGCGCCTATCAATAACTAACTACCTGTAGCGAGTATACGACAGCAGCTGACAACTGGGTCTGTCTGTCTGTTTGTGTGAGGTGTAAGGCAATCCCACTGCAGCGCGATCCTGAAGACAATTGCGCTTTGTTTTATCTATTTCTTAATAGATGCTCTGCCAGGCTGTAGAAAACAAGGTATCTCATCCTGAACGGAAGGAAAAACAAAATAATAATAATAAAAAAATCCATTCTTGCGGATTTCAATTGCATTTTAGCAGGTCCCCCAAACAAAGTCCCCACCTATATTTGGGGCAATCGCCTGTCCCGTCCCCACCCCCTGGTCTATCCACGTTGCGTTTTGTTTTTTGTGTGAAAGGATTGGTATAGGAGTCCTTAAAAAGGCAGAAGGCATACTTGCGTGAAAATTTGTCTCAGAGGCGTGCTGCTCTCACCTCCGGGCGAAAACGGCGGAGCTAAACCAAGTTGGAGCGCTTCCCTTTTTAAAGAATAGAATAGAATTCTTTATTGGCCATGTGTGGTTGGACCCACAAGGAATTTGTCTTGGTGCAAATGCTTTCAGGAAAAGAGACATTGGTCAAGAGTCAAGCATCATCAGGTATAATGCTTAATGATAGTCATAGGGTACAATAAGCAATCAAATCACACTAGGAAACAGTCAATCAATATAAATTGTTAGAGTACAAGCGACAAAGTTACAGGCATACAGTCACAAGTGGGAGGGGATGGGCGATAAGAAATGATTTTAAAGAACCAAACCAAGGTCTGCGGGACAGTAATTAGCAGCACTGAGTTTTGAACAAGCTTTTTGTCGAGGAAGGGTGACAGCAGGGTAGCCTGGACCGAATTCTCCGTTCAATCCGTCCCGTCCCGTCCCGTCCCACGGGCGTGGGGCCGCTCCTTCCACCCTACTGGGCCGAAGGGCGAAGGGGTGCTCCAAGTTGCCCGGACAAACCAGCAGAATTTCTCGCAACTGGGGATGGAGGAACGCGGCGTTAGACTTCGCCAAGCCTGGGCGCGCCCAAAAGGACCCCGAATCCCATCATCTTTTTCCTTGGGAGTGAGGGCGCTGTCGTCCAACTTCTCTGCGCGATGCCCACATGGGGACGAGGCACACGCACACACCCCTGTGAAGCCACTGAACTGGTAGAGGCCGGACAGAGATGGACACACACACACACACACACACAAAACCAGAATTTCAGGTTCGACTCCAATTCCTTCTCGTTTCTTGCAATTAATGAATTGTGGATCTATGTAGCTATCCAGATGCTCAATACAATGGATGATGATGATGATGAATGAATGAAGATTGGTATCAGATCAGCCAGATGATTAGACTGAGTTTGGCATTTTTATCCACCTATGGAATCCTTTCCAAGGGTCTGAGATAGCCAGAGGTTGCTTGATAGCATTAAATGTACAGTGATGGATAAAATCTGCCTGGTCATGGTTTGGTCAATGCCGGTGGTATTCAAATGATGCTCCAAATGTTTTGGGACTGCACCCCAAGTGCCTACCATCTTTGTTTTCTTTTGCCAAAGTCGTTCTACTTCTGTTTGCAGGTCTTTGTATTTTGTGACTTTTCCCCCAGTTCTTTCTCTTCTTTTCTATTATCTCCAGGTACCGCTATGTTCATTATTCAGACTTTTTTGTACAATTAACCTTGATATGTAATGTGGCAAATGCTTCTGTTTGTGTTTTAAAGTCTCAGAGCACCTTAGCTTTATTTTCTATTTTATTTGTCTATTTTATATGTACTCCATGTTGTTTGATGGTGCTAAAACTGTTGTCACCGAATGTAAGCTGTTCCAAATGAAATTGCCTTTTGCAATTGATTGTTAGTGGTTTTGTCAATGCTGATAGGTTGTTATAATTATTATCTTGATTAGCAATCATTTTCAAAGGATTAAAAAATATTAAGGCAAAGAAATTATAGACCTGAAAGATAAAAGCAATGGAGGAAATATAAATATATATAATAAATGTACATCAAAATTATTATATTTCCTGTACTTTTCCATTCTGGCACACCAGTTTGTTTCCATCACATGAGTTGCTTCATACATAGCTTTCCATTTTGTTTTGTTTTTAAACTATCACCTCTTTCTTTTGCAGAATTACACTGCCTTTATCAAACTAGGTTTTATGGGTCTTTAACTTCCCATTCCTTTATTTGCAATTTGATATTCATTAGTTCTCTGTGTACCACTTCAACATACTATTTTATTCTGGACACTTATTTTTATAATCAGTTCAAATTAATTCTTATTTTTTAACTACACATATTTTAACAATCCCATTCCCATTTCATTCAGCTTAGTCTTATGTTTCTGCTGACAACTTTCACCTCCATATAACAAAGTGGGCAGAAAAACATTCTTCTTTTCACTCCACTTCTTTTAACATCAGTACCATTATAGAAAAACCAAAAAACAGAGTTGGAAGGGACCTTGGAGGTCTTCTTGTCCAACCCCCTGCTCAAACAGGAAATGTTATGCCATTTCAGACCAATGGTTGTCCAATCTCTTCATTAAAAACTCCAATGTTGGAGTGAATATTCCTGATACAGTTTATCTATGAATGCATAAACATCTAAGGGATTTAACACATCTGTCTTATTCCTTGATGAATTTGTAAAAGCATTCTGATCGTATGTATTTTCATCGTATCTTATTCTTGTCACATTCAGCAACCAAACTTCAGTTCAAACCTTCCATAATTCAGGCATGTTTACATTATGAACTCTCTCCAAATGTATATAATAAAATAACTAATGTATGATAAATATTTCCTCTTTCACACATATCTCAATGACTGCCTATTCCATGCCCAAATAAAGCTGTGTTGCATTTCACTAATTTTGTTCATTGTCGCAGTCCTTTCAATCATAATTCTACTAAATACCTTCCCATATACATTTTCTGAACTAATTATCCTGTCAGTTGGCATTCATTCTTGGTACTTTTCTTTTAAAATATGGAAGATTTAAAATAATGACATTCTTCCTATCATCAAACATTGATGAAGCTTTCAGGCGGCCTTAGACAATCCACATAGTCACTGCACAAGCAAACCATATCCATATATTTCTTCAGTTAAACCAGCTACACCTGCAGCCATAACATTTTGCAACATTTCCACAGCATACATCACTTTCCTTTCTTTACTCTTTTCTTAACACTTTTCTTTACTCTTTTCTTAACACTGTTAATTTTATTGTAGAATGCTGTATTTGTTTCAATGTCACTCTTTGATATAATGCAATCATTCACGTGCAAAATTTTAAATATTGGTTTTATCTTAAATCAGTTTAGGGCAGGGGTCTCCAACCTTGGCTCCTGGAAGCCTGGCGGACTTCAACTCCCAGAGTTCCACAGCCAGCAAAGCTGGCTGTGGAATTCTGGGAGTTGAAGTCCGCCAGGCTTCCAGGAGCCAAGGTTGGAGACCCCTGGTTTAGGGTAAAGTCTAATCACTGCTGGAGGTTTCTTGTTTAGTCCCTTTCAACCAGTTCCAATGCAAATCTTTATATCTGACAAGTCTCATTCTTGACACTATCTAAAATAATTTGACTACATTCAAAATCTCTCATTTTGTATTCTTCATGAATAGTTTTAGATATTTAACTATAAATCTCTAATAAGTTATGCTTGTATGTTTTCATTCCTTCATTCTTTTACATGTGTACATATGAATAGACTACTTAAATCATGTACAAAATAGATGTACATCACCAGTAGCTCCTCTCGCTGTGTTTCTTTTTTACTTTTTTTAAAAAATAATCTCTTTTCTCATTCCCACCTATCTATTCCTAACAGTTAACAGAATAATTCTTCTGCCTTGGATTAAGTTCGTTTGGAGTGTTGTAATTTTTTTCCCAACATTCAACTTTAGTTCTTCCATTATTATCATTTATTGGTCTACAACATGCATCACTGATCTTTGGGTTCTTAGTTTCATATACGTCCATAAGAAGTAGATGTCATCCATTTATATTTTCTGATGTACATGTTACCACTTTCATTTATAATTAAATCTACACTGTCACTTCATTGCATATATTCATCAGTTCCACTCCACAAAAACAAGATCTCAACATCTTCATTCAGATCTATTAAAGTCTTCTATTTTCTCTGATTTCATGTGCTTCTACCTTTCTTCTTTCCTTCCTTCCTTTCCTTCCCTTCCTTCCTTCCTTCCCTTCCTTCCTTCCCTTCCTTCTGTCCCTCCTTTCCTTCCTTTCCTTCCTTCCATCCCGCCTTCCTTTCCTTCCTTCCTTCCTTTCCTTCTTTCCTTCCTTCCTTTCCTCCCTTCCCTTCCTTCCTTCCCTTTCTTCCTTCCCTTCCTTCTGTCCCTCCCTCCCTCCTTCCTTTCCTTCCTTTATTTCCTTCTTTCCTTCCTTCCCTTCCTTCCTTTCTTCCCTTCCTTCCTTCCCTTCCTTCCATCCCTCCTTCCTTCCCTTCCTTCCTTCCCTTCTTCCCTTCCTTCCTTCCATCCCTCCTTCCTTCCATTCCTTCCATCCCTCCTTCCTTTCCTTCCTTCCTTCCTTCCTTCCTTCCTTCCTTCCTTCCCTTCCTTCCTTTTCTTCCTTCCATCCCTCCTTCCTTCACTTCCTTCCTTCACTTCCTTCTGTCCCTCCTTCCTTTCCTTCCTTCCTTTCCTTTCCTTCTTTCCTTTCTTTTTCTTCTTTCCAAATACTAGTCATCACCAGGTGGATACACAGATCCTGATTTGCACCATCCACCATTGCTTTGATCCACTAATTCTTAATCCACTAATTGATTAATATAATATACCCTAGATTATCAGTCTTGCTCACATCAGTGTCACCTGCAGCATTCTTTACTAATGACAAGGACATCTGGGGTGGAAATATAATGAAAGGCCATTTTCACTCCAGTTTTTCTCGTGCTATTCCAGGCAAGCTGTGTTCCCTAATCTGGAATCCACCTAACAAGACAACACATTGCTGCCTTCACTACACCTCCTCGGAGAGATATTTAGTGTATAGATACAATTCAGGATTAGGCCACAGTGCTTTACATATTTTGCAGATAAATGCCTTTGTCTGCTTGCCTTGATATTTTTGAGGAAAGCATTTATCTTGTCCAGGGCCTTGGCTGCTGGGTGTCAATGAATGCCTCTTCCTAGCTCAGCTCAACCTGTCACCCTTTTTAATTAAAGCATTCCAAATTCTCTTTTCAAGAGAAAAGTCTGAACAAACACACAGCCTAAATGCCGACAGCAGCAGTGGGCCTGGGTCCTCCAACGCTATTGTGGCTGTTTTTAAAGTATTTCCCCTTGTCTTGGTGGTGACCATCCCAAAAGGAAATTGCTTTTACTTGTAAAGGAAACTTTCAAAGGCCTTCAGAGAAAGAGGTCATAGGGTTAGGGGGCGGATTACAGTCTTCTCACCCCCGACCCTCTTCAAAATCCAGGGCAAGACTTCTAACATCTGGAACAAGGAAGCGCGAAAAGCTGGAGTTAGGGCAGAAGTGGAGAGCTTCTTTGGCATTAAAAATTTCAAATGGTCACTGGCAAAGGTTAAGGATGAGTTGCTGGTAAATTTGTCCTTGATTTCCAGCATCTTCCTAGGAAACCTGTCACGTGTCACTGGGTGCTGGAACAAAGGGGGTTTGACATCAGCCACGACACCCACCCACACTTACAAAATGGGGATTTGCTAAAAAAAAAGGGGGGGGGGGGTTTCCCTCACTAAAACCTGCAGAATTCCCTTTGAAGAGGCTCTGTTGCCACCACTAGGAAATTCCACTTCCTGAGCTCCCATAGGAAGACAAAGTTGGGAATTTTGTTCCTCCGAAACATAGGGAGAAGTGCAAGGAATCTGCAGGGAGGTTTCAGAACAAAAGAGAAGCCTTGGTTTGTCTCACTCCCTTCCAAGGTGTTGGGAGTTTAATAGTCTGGGCATGGATCCTCATCCAGCCTCCTTCAGTGGATTAAGGTGAATTAAGGTGCATTGTAGCTTTCTTTCTGGCCCTTAGCTTTGAAGGGGGGTGAATCAAAAGCTAACCCATGCCTAGGATTTCCAAGCAGGGGCAGCTTGGCTATTTAGCCCACCACCAAAACACCCACCTACTGTTATCCCAGTTTTCCAGCCTGCAGAGAAGGACTGTCACCTCCACCTCAAGCCTTCAAGATCAGTTTTCTGCAAAGCTCCATTTGATCAGGAGTAATTTTGCTGTCTGAATAAGCCCCACACTGAGATTCAGGGCATTGTTTTTCCTACTTTCTAGAACAAAATGGCGGGTAGAGCCAAGGAAAGAGACAAATCAAAAGGATAAAGAAGGAAGGCATGATGAGTTGAAATTCTGGTTTCATTTACATTATTCTTTTAGCAATTCTAGTCTAAACCAAGCCAAAAATTAATCTAGTTTCCATTGAAACAAGAAAGAACCATACACAACACCCTGGCACAACTCAGAAAGAGCACAGGATGAGCTCAGTAAAAGCTCCAAGGTCTGTTACTGATGCACAGTTAGTTCAATAAGATATAGGGCCATGATGGCGAACCTATGGCATGAGTGCCACAGGTGGTACACAGAGTCATTTGTGTGGGCATGCGAGCCCCAGGAAAACTTATCTCATTGCACATGCACACACTTCCCAGCTGATTTTTTGGGCCTTTTCCAGCCTGCCAGAGGGAAGCCTCTGCAGACTTTGCAGGCCAAAAAAATAGGCCTGTTTCATCACTTCCTGTATTTCCAGAAATATCGGAAGTAACGAAACTTCTGCCTGCAAAGCCTGCAAAGGCTTCTCTCAAACCTCTAGCAGGCTGGAAAAGGCCTCAAATGGGCCAAAAATCAGCTCGACAGCGCAGTGCAGGTAAGGGGGTGGCAGGGGGAAAATCACGCACGCATGTGCAGGGGGCATGGGGGTTTGTGTGCATTGCCTTCTGGGTATGGGCATGTGCACAATTTTGATCCTGATCGACTGGACTCAGCTGTCCATCCTTCCGAGTCAGTAAAATGAGGACCCAGAGATTGTTGGGGACAAGAGGCTGATATTTGTAAACCACTTATTGAGTGCTATAAAGCACTATGAGGCAGTATATAAGTACTATTGTTATTCTATTGTTGTATTGGCTCTATCAGTTACAGGAAAAACACAACTTACAACCAATTGTTCATTGAGCTCTTGAAGTTACAACGACACAAATAAAGTGACTTACACTGGGTCCTTGCACTTATTATTGTCACGGCATCCCCACTGTCCCATGATCAAAATTCAGGTGCTTTGCAACTGGCATGTATTACTAATGTTGCCATGTCCTTCCCAAAAAGTTAGAATATTTTAGATGTGTGATGCAACCCCCAGAAAAACATGGCCTACTTCACTTAATCCCCCAAGGAAAGATTGAAGGCAAATGAGGTCCAGGCAGAAGAACATCATCATGGCTTCAAAATCCAAGGGACTGGTTTGGACAAAACTCAACAGTGCTTTTTCATGCAGATGTTGATAAAAATAGAATTGCCAACATGATTGCCAATGTCCAATGATAAATATGGCACATGAAGAAGAAGAAAACGTGTCCTTCCCAGTTGGATTCCAACAAGTAAAGTCAATAGGGAAGCCAGATTTGCTTAAGGAACAGTGATTCACCTAACATCCATAACCAAAAAAAGGTCATAAAATTAGGCATGATCCATTTAGCAGCCACCTTGCTTAACAATGGAGATTTTCATCCCAACTAAGGTTGTAAATTGAGGGTTACCTGCAGAAGACTTATTGCATAAGTTACAGTACAAGGACAAGACAAGTGCTAAGCAACAACCAGACAATTCACAGAATATATGTTAGGGGGATTGTATAAGAAAACAGGACTTGAAATACCTCATCTTTGTTTCCAGGGGAAAACAAGTTTGTGTTTGCCTAGTGAAAAAGTAAAGGCTTCAAACCATTTAACCGAAGCCAAAGAAGAAATAGTAATACAAGTGATAGATACAAAACATTGACCCCCAGGTTCAGCCAATCTAGAACTCCATAACATTTGAAATATTGTGCATAAC
This sequence comes from Hydrophis major, assembly GCA_033807585.1. Classification (NCBI taxonomy): domain Eukaryota; kingdom Metazoa; phylum Chordata; class Lepidosauria; order Squamata; family Elapidae; genus Hydrophis; species Hydrophis major. The sequence goes on from CM066343.1 coordinate 160,832,540, forward strand.
TCTTATTACTGTAACCTTAACTCAGAGTATCGTAGCGCTGTAAAAGGCAGGCAAGAGAAACTAAAATGAAACTGGGGTTACTCTTCTGTAATGAAGTTTTTCACAACAGGGGCTTTTCAGTTAAGAAGTAAGTGCAATACAATAAAATAGACATGTGCAGAAACAGTGTTGTGAAAATGGGTAGGAAATAAAGCCTCTTAATTATTCTAAATTCGAAGGAGCCTTCTACTATAGAGACATTGCAGTGGAAATTCAAGAGCAAAGGTAAATATTGTTTCATACCAGGGATTCTCAAAAATATGAAAATTGCAGGTGCAAGATGTGCTGATGGCTATCAAACCTGAACAGTTTTAAAGAGAGTTAGGCAAATTAGTGAAAGGTTAAAAAAAATAATCAATTGTCATGATGCTATGTATCTTCAGGGACAGTAGCTCTGTCCATACCAGGTGCTAGAAGAACACAACTGTAAATGTCCTACTATATTTATCTCCTACTTCTTGTTGACATCTGGCTTGTAATGGTGGGAACCAAATACTGGGCTAGTTTTGATCCAGTACAGCTTTTCTTATGCTAATGTTCTTGTAGTATTAGGCAGCTGAGCAGCTTTTAGTAGCCAAGAGATTTTTTTAAGTGACTGAAGCACGGAGCCTCCCATGGTTTCTCCTGAACTAAGATAAAGAGAGATCTTCCAATCTATCCATCACAAGCTTGACAAATAAACCGACATCCTGCTTTCTTTTCATTGGGCACCACAAAATAGCCGTCAGATGGGGAAGGGTCAGACAGTTCTTCAATTGTGCAAAAAGATTAATTTTAAAAACAAATAAAAATGAGATTACCAGATCACCCCAAGCTAAGGGGTCCAGGACAACTTGCCACAGCCAACTTCCAATAGCCAACTTGCTGCGGAACAATCCACTACAGAGCAAGAGTTACTTTAATATTGAGGAAATGGTGGAATAGAATCATTAAAGACAGGATGTCAAAGGAGGGAAAGAATGAAATATGAATGACAAAAAGTAAAATAAATTTTAATTATTTTAAATAAGTAAATTGAAAATTCTCCTGTGGCGAGTTGACCAAAACGAGTTGGCTGTGACATGTTGTCCCATTCTAAAGCTAAGACAGTTGCCTTAGCAAATAAGGATGCATGCTTTCCATAAAATTTCCTTCTGCACGATGAATTTGGAGTGGATTTTGGTTAGCCTTAAGGTTCAAAAAGATCCATAACAGAGAGGAAGTTTCTAAAGCACTTGTGGATATGAATGAAAATGGAGATATTAGAGAGGATCTGAACAGATTGTAGAATCTTCAAACACCCTTCTTCAAGAGCTTGCTCTAATAAACCTGCATAAAGTTCTTATGTATTTGATTCTATTCCAAAACAATAATTCCAGGTTTATCTAAAGCAGTACCACTCTTTCTCTTTCTCCATCTCCATTTCCCCCCATCTTTACTTACAGATAACTAGAACAAAGAATTGATTGGGAAATCCAGCAATTATACATAGAGAAGCAGAGCAAAAGACAAAGGATTCTGAAGATGCAAAGCTATCAAGTTGCCAGATGAAGAATATGACCAACTGAATAAAGTGCTCCTACCCTCTTGGGCCAATGAGGATAAATATGAGCATTTTTTACAGGCAAACATTATGGGAAACAGCTAGTGGCCAGAATTGGTAATAGATGAAGGAAATGAAATGAAGTGGAACAGAACACCTTATCGGTCAAGTATGATTAGACACACACAAAATTTGTCTCTGACGCATAAGCTCTCGATGTATATTCAAACAACAAGGTAATATAATCAGTGTACATACAAACATGCAAACAACATGTACATACAAACAATGAGCATATATACAAACAAGGTAATAAAATTATAAGACACCAATAGGAGAAGATAGTAGAAAACATCAGAAGGATAACAGTAGTGCAACCGTACTACATGGGTAAATATTTTTACACATAAGACAGTACTGCTATGGGAATTAGGGGTTCAATAGAATGATGGCATGAAGGGAAAAAGTAAGGGAAAATGCAGGCAGTCATTAATAGGTGTTAGGTCAGAAAGAGTATTTTAAACTAGATGATGCTTCTTTACATAGAAGACTTTTGCTGAATATGGAAATATTGCAGAGATTGTGATCACCCAAAATATTGTTTGGATAGGCCACAGAACAGGTAAATAATGATTGGTAGCTACTCTGCATTCAACCATAAGGTATCAAGATGCAAAGGTGTAACCTTTCAGCTGTAGAGATTTTGGCAAGCACAACCAATAGGAAATGTGTGGAGTGGTCTGCACCAGATGAAACCTATTCTCATACAATATTTATTAAAACCTGTTTGGAGGAGAAAATGTGAATCTTTCCATCCTCAAACAAAATGCAGTTCTAGAATTTAATCAAGTTAGTTCCGTTGTCCACATGTGTGTGTAGAGAGAGAGAAAAATTGAGAGAGGGAGAGTGGGAGAGAGAGAGAGAGAGAAGGAGGCAGAGAGACAGGTGTTTAAAAATAAAATTTTGCTCCAGTGTCAATGATATTACTTCAATAAACACTTTCTGTCTCTGATTCACACCATACTTTGTCAACAGCAAGGTGATTTAAAATATAATTGCATTCAAATCAGCTCTTTGCTTTGGAGAGAAATTTGTATCTAAGCTTTAATCTGCTGATAGCAGCTGCTTCTATATGATATCTAGTCTTTTGCAAGCATTGAAGAAGCTGAGATACTTGTTCCTTAGCTTTTTAAATGCTTCTTTCACACCTCAGTTTATGACTGAAATCTCTCCCAATACTGTTAATCATGAAAATGCGTTTGTCACTCAAACCCTTGATTTTCTTTTAACAAAAAGTTGATAAAGCATTATTTAGTTAGCAGTTCTATTGTGGTACTATCTACTTATATTAATGCTTATGTTAGATATCACCATCAACTGATACTATTTTTGTTACAATGATAATTAGTTGATCTTTTGCCAGCTCCAAGAATGTTCTCATTATATTATTTGTATTCACATTCATGGCTTCCTATGATCTAAACGAAACAGTACAAAATATTATTCATGAAAATGTGCGTATATATATCAATTGTTAACAGCAATATGTGTGTGTGTGTGTGTGTGTACGTGTACCGTGTGTGTGTGTGTGTGTGTGTGTGCAGGTCCTGGCGTGTTCGGGTCTTTTCCCGTGTAAGATTGAGAGCATCTTGGCAACATTTTGACGAGGTCCCACTTGCCATCTGCAGGCTGGAGCTTTCGGCTTCCTGCTTGTGCGAGCAAAGCTTAATGGGAGCTGCTGTCTCCCTATATATACTGGTGGGGAGGTTGGCTGTGTTGTCATTTCTTGATTGGTTGATGGAGTTGATGTTTGCAGATCAACACACACACACACACACACACACACACACATAAGCGTGGTGGCGCAGTGGTTAGAGTGCAGTACTGCAGGCTGACTCAGCCTTCCATTCTTCTGATGAGGTGGGTAAAATGAGGACTGAGATTGTTGAGGGAAATGTGCTGACTCTGTAAACCGCTTAGAGAGGGCTGTAAAAGCAAGTGAAGTGGTACTTAAGCCTGTGCTGTTGCTATTGCTATTTATTTGTCTGACTTCAGAAAACTCTATTATTTTCTTTTAACTCACAAACGTAAGTTACAGCAATGTATTGCCCAAAGTGATAAATTCTGTGCATTTATTTTGCAAATCTTTATAACATGGGGAACTCCAGTCCTTTGCTGCTGAAAACACTGCATTAGATTTCCACAAATTGTTTCCATCCAAATGTTTTAGTTTACCAGGTCTATAAAATATCCACAAAGACGGCAATGCTGAGTATAGATGGTAAGAACTATGGTCATCTGAAGAATACCAGATTCAAGTCTGCATCACAAAATTTGTGATTACTTCCATTTGTTTCTAAATTAGAGGTGGTATTCAGCAGGTTCTGACCGGTTCTGGAGAACCAGTAGTGAAAATTTTGAGTAGTTCAGAGAACCGGCCAATACCTTCTCTGACTGGCCCTGCCCCCATCTATTCTCCGCCTCCCGAGTCCCAGCTGATTGGCTGGGTCTTCTTTGGTTGCCCTGCACAGGAGAACGGAGCTGGAAAGCAGGTTAGTGGGGTGGGGAGGGAATGGGGATTTTGCAGTATCCTTCCCCTGCCACGCCCACAAAGCTACACTATACCCACCAAGCCACACCCACAGAACCGGTAGTAAATTTTTTTGAATCCCACCACTGTTCTAAATATATACTACTCCTCTACTTACAACCATTCATTTAGTGACAGTTCAAAGTCACAATGACCCTGAAAAAAGTGACTTACCACCATTGCAGCATCCCCACAACTACACGGATCAAAATTCAGACATTTGGCAACTGGAATGTGTTCACAAAGTTTGCAGTGTCCCATTGTCATCTGATCACCATTTGCAGCTGACTTCTGACAAGCAAAGCCAGTGGGAGAAACCAGATTTGCTTAACGACCACATGATTCACTTAACAGTTGCAAAATGGGGCAAATTCACTTAACAACTGCCCTGCTTGGCAGCAGGAATTTTGGGCTCAATTGTGGTCTTAAGTCCAGGACTAATTGCTTATCCTAATGAGAGTAAGAAGGTCTCACTCCTGTTTTTATTCTCTGCCCACTTTAGCATTTCTCAGGGATGGTTGCAGCAAAGAAAGTTTATAGAGAAACTGGACTGTAATTGGCTACGTACTTTTTGCTTCATTGGCTATAACTAGAATAATGATGACTTCACACTGAAGAAAACTGTAATGTCTTTGCAAACTATTTGGTGATATCTTACAAGAGCCATAAGCCATTTTCAGGTCAAATTATCTTCAAAATAAAACAAACTTTTTGTTATACATAGATATTTAAAGACTCCTAAGACAGACCCCTTTACTATATTTTTAAGCATAAGCGGAATGTGTATATGTGTGTAGGTAGGTAGTGATGTGTTTAACTGAACATTTATGCTTGGCAAGTACTTGGACAAGTCTTTGTAGTTTCCTTGACAAGGTTCTGCAAAAATGGTTTGCCATTGCCTCTTTCCTAGGGACGAGAGAGAGGGACTGGCCTAAGGTCACCCAACTGGGTAAAGCACCTGTAGGCCAGACAAGGAATAATGGATAGAAACTGAACAAGGAGAGATTCAACCTCGAAATAAGGAGAAATTTTCTGACAGTGAGAACAATCAACCAATGGAACCCGCATTACGTATCTGATATTAACACAGTTGAGAAAGTCCAGAAATATTTCACAAGAAGAGTTCTCCACTCCTCTATTCGTTGCAGAATACCTTATGCCACCAGACTTGAAGTTCTAGACCTAGAAAATCTAGAACTACGCCACCTTCGGTCCAATATAAGTATAGTATATAAAATTATACATTGCGATGTCCTATCTGTCAACGAATACTTCAGCTTCAACCATAACAATACAAGAGCAAACAATAGATACAAACTCAAGGTTAACCACACCAAACTTGATTGCAGGAAATACGACTTCAGCAACAGAGTGGTCAATGTTTGGAATACTCTACCTGACTCTGTGGTTTCTTCCCCAAACCCCAAAAACTTTAACCTTAGACTTTCCACTATTGACCTCACAAATAGAGACTACAGAGGATGTTGGAGTGCAGAGCTAGGAACATGCAATTGGACACTCCCTCCCAAAATGGGGGGAATGCACACAGTACCACCACTAGATGGCAGCAAAGCGGTTCAGAAATTATCACCCAGTCTGGATTTTGGGGGTCCGGATCTGGGGGCTCTAATGTGGCACAGGGGGAGGAAGCAAGCCTCTGGGTTGATTTTTCCAATTGGGCGGGTGAGGAGTGGAAAAATTAAAAGACAAAAAGCGGTGTATGTTTTGTGAGTCGAAAGTCTGCATTAGGTGTGAAGGTGAAGAAAGTAGAGAAAACTGCACCTCGCCCAGGCCACAATGAGTTTGCAATAGAGAGAATACTGATGATCCAGCTGCATATCCAAATGCCAAAGAATCCGTTTGATCTACAAGGATCAAACAACACACTTTTATTACCAAGAGTGTCTTTGTAATGCCCTGGAATGACTGTGGGAAAGAGAAGGAAAAACTACAGATTGGACAACCAGTATTTAGATGGGCCAGTACCAGTGGTACTTATCACCTGGTTCTGGAGTTTTGATACACACACACACACACACACACACACACACACACATCCCTGTGGCCACATGATTATTTGTTGGGTGCCTGACAACTGGTTAGGTGCAATGTTCTACAGTTTGTCAATGCAATTTACGATTATTATTATTTTGCAGGAAAATATTCTTTTTGGCCAGTTTCTGGCAAATAGCTATCTATCTATCTCTTGCTTAATGACCTTTTTTGCTTTGCAGAAAAGATTGAGAAATTGTGTTGGTCATGCGGATGCTTGACTTATGACCATCATGACTTATGGTCACAAGTCAAGTACTAACTGAAAATAGGAGCTCAGTGCTCAGAAGGAGAAGAGGTGTTGGAAATATTTCAAAAGGGACCCTCCCTAGTTTTCTGGAGAGAAGGAAGGGAAGGGAAGGAAGGAAGGAAGGAAGGAAGGCATGCTTTCAGATTTGCAAGATTGATATTAGCCCTTCAAGGTAGTCCAAACAACAAACATGAGAATGAATAGTGATGGTGATGATAATGATGATATCCATTTAGTCATGCCCAAGTCTCGGAGACTTTGTGGACCAGGTCTACCCACATCTTCCAATCTTTCACTACTTCTTTGAGTTGTTTTATGTTCTGGCTGGTGTCAATATAATGTCCAGTCATTGTGCTCTTTGCGGCCCTGGTATAATGCCCTGGTAAGACCACACTTGGAATATTGCATCCAATGTTGGCCTCCACAAAGATGATTAGGAGATGGAGGCTGAAACATATAAAGAACCATTGCAAGAATTGGGTATGTCTAGAGTCTAGTGAATAAAAGAACTAGGAGTGACATTAAAACAGTCTTCCAATATCTCAGGGGCTGCCATGAAGAAGAGGGAGTCAAGCTATTCTCCAAAGCATCTGAGGGAAGGCAAGAAGCAATGGATGAAAACTCATCAGGGAGAGAAGCAACTTAGAACAAGGAGAAATGCCTGACAGAACAATTAATCAGTGAAAAAACATGCCTCCAGAAATTGTGAATGCTCCAACGCTGGAGGTTTTTAAGAAGAGGTTGGATAACCATTTGTCTGAAATGGGTTTTCTGCTTGAGGTTGGACTAAAAACCTCAGAGGTCTCTTCCAAATCTGTAATTCTCTTCTGTTTTTCTGTCGAATGGCCTGGTTTCCTTTTACCACTAACTTTTCCAAAGATAATTACTTTCTTTAGTGAATTCCTCTGCATGACATAGCCAAAGTAAGGGAGACATAGTTTTGTGATTCTGCCTTTCAATGACATGTCTGAGTGAATAGTAGCTCTCTCTTTATATCTGCAGCATCTTGCAAGTCCAAAGTCATTCCCACCTACCATTACACTCATGTAGAATGGATCTCATATCTGGGGATGCAGAGGTTAGTCCTAAGGGAAAACAAAATCAGCACCAGGAAAAGTTATACAGATGCGGTCAGCACAAATCCAATGCCCCTCTTCTTGTTGTAGCTTTGTTAGCTGGGGATACATTTTGATATTCAAACCAAATCAGTCTTTATCACATTTCCATAAATCAAGTAGTTAAATCATTTTGGCCCAGCCATTGCTCATGCATCCTCAGCTTTGCTCCTGAAGCAACCTCACTCCTCAACTAGACCTCTTCTTTTCATCTCTTAGAAGAGATTCCTGGGTAATTCGGTAGTCAGTCCCAAAAGGACAAAATCTCTCATTGATAAGCAGCTAAGGACAGAAACAGAGGATAAGAATACATGGCTGCTAAGATTCTTTACAACTGTGTTTCTAGACTTAGTTTCACAGTGTGAGGACTTCAACTCCCAGAATTCCTAAGGCAGCAGATTCTAGAAACACTGCTCTAGAACAATGACTCTTATGTTACATGCAGGAAAATGGGAAGACTCTGGTACACAACAGAGGATTGGCTGGTGAAGGTGACAGAATTAGCATAGATAGCAAAATTGATTTGTTGGATGGGAGAGAGGACAATGGTCACTGTCATTACTGACTGGGAATCAGGGGGCAAATGTAAAAAGGGGGAAAATGATCTTGGGATTTATGGTCTTGATGCTTAGAAAGAATAGATTATGAAAAGAAGATTATTTTATAACCTTGGAGGTGTACTTGTAATTGCTGTGAAGAAGATTGGAAGCTGCTGTTTTATCATTTTTCTCTTCCTTTAATTCTTTCCTCTTTCCTTTCCTTCTCTTCCTTTCCTTTCCCATCTTCTTCCTTCCTCTTATTACTTTTCTTTTTTCAAAATCTGTACTGTTTTTATTCTTTTGAAAACATTTAATAAAAATTGCACTTTAAAAAGCTCTTATGACAGCAATTATTTTATCCCGTTTACTTTGCATAGCTAAAAAGGAAGCAATTGCTTGTGCAATTTTGAAGGTACAAAAGTCCAGAGAGTAAAGGAAAAAGAGCTTTTCAAAAATACAGGCTTTTTCCCCCTCCCCCCCAAAAAAGGAATTTGATTGCTAGAAGTAAAATTAGTTGACATTTAGATGTTGTATCCTATCTGTTTCATCTGCATACATTTTTAATGTTTTGTTTAACTTCTCTGAGTGTTGCATTTTGAGTGCATAATTTTTGTGTCTCATTTTGCTTCATCTGTAATAGTGTGTGTGTGTGTATGCGTGAGCTGCAAATTGGACTCTTAATATTCCTTAAATCAGCCCTGTAAGAGACTGTATGATTCAGGACTTGCTGACATAATCTTAGGAAAAGCAATTCAAGGAGACAGGAAAAACAGCTGATCAACCACTTTCTTCCAATATTCTGAAATACACATGTTGCACCGGGGAAAAGTGATATTGTAATCAATTTGCACTTCTCAACATTTCTGGAGGCAGATGCTAGGAACGGATTACTTGCCAACAGTGTTTGCAAAATGCTTGATGTCACACGTTCTATAAACAGTTAATGTTATTATACTTAGTATGTTTTATTGAAGCCTATAATATTAAAAGAATACCTGCTTGGGGCATTCATCTGTGGAAATGTTTTGCAAAGAAATAGGCCCACCTGTTGAAATTGTTTAAGACAGGAGATCAATAATAGGTGCTGCTTGAAAAGCCAATCGCATTCTGGAAATTCCTCAGGGGACAGCTGAGCAAGAACTATTATAATGTAGAAATTGTTATTTAGTACAGCCATTGCAAAGGCAAAGTTACAGGAGATGAGATCAGGAGTTTAGTAGGATCTTTTAATAGTTTCAGTGCTATAATATTCTAAACCCAAATTCTCCAGCTGGTGGGGTGCTTCAGAGCTCAGTGTTTTCATCTCTCATCTATATAAAACCATTGGGAAAGATAATCTGTCAATATGGACTGAATCAATCTGGGGATGATCATCCTCTAGCCAACCATGTCTCAGTGTCTAGAAGCTATTCAAATTTAGATGGGGTGCAATTAGGCTCAGGTTCAGCCTATCTGGACTGAATAACTAGGGGTGATGGATGTTATGGTTCCATCAATGAATCTGAGTCAGTTTTGTGGTTCACTGGCAGCCTGTGCAGATGGCAGCAGAATCAGACAGTGGGGAAGAACAGGGACCAGTCCAGGAGTCTGGGGAGGACTCGGACGAGGGTTCTGTGTCTGATATGGAGATGAGGCCAGGATATGTGCTGAATTATGTGCTGACTCTGGAGCCTCCAGAATCTGGTAGCAGCAAGGTAGAGGAACAAAGGGAGCCTGTTTCTAGTGTGCGTATGTGCAGAGCTGCTAGAAGGAAAGAGCATTTAAGACAAAAGGGGCAACTCGGGATAAAGCTTGGAGGTGATTGCCCCACCCCTAAGATATAAAGGATGTGCAAGGGTAGGAAAACCCTTGCAGGAAGCAACATTTTTGTTCTGATCAGTTTGGATTCTAAAAGCTCCGTGATGAATTTGTTCTCTATTTGTTTTGGAAAGACAAATTGGGACTTTAGTCGTTGGCAGCACTTCAAGTCAGATAAGGTGTTTTCTTATCAGACGTGTCCCGAACAACTTTGGCAAGCATACCTGGGACTAATTATAACTGGTTCCAGGCTGTGATGATAATTCCCAGCCGTTGAACTAAAATAAAAGGGTCTTGGATTTTATGTATGTTTGTTGGTGTCTCAGGAAGCCTTGGTCAGAAACAGTCAGGTTGAACTTCCCTGTTCAGAGCTGATGAGCAATTTGGGAGTCCTCCTAGACTTAAGTCTTCCTCAATGAGCAAGTGGCAGCTCTGGCTTTCACACTGTGACCTTCACAGTGGTTCATTTCATCAATTTCATTCCTTTCCTAATCTAGGAATTTCCTGAAGGTATCTACATCAACCTATTTTCCAAACTACCAGGTGAATAATAATCATTGGTGTTTATTTCGGTTCATTAAAAACATTTTAGATTTACCATATTTTACAGCATTTGTTCCACTGTTGCCATACCCTTTTATCTCTATCTTTGCAAATATTTAGGCAGAATTGAGGAGATGGGACCACTGAACGCAGAGGAAGTAGGAAAAGGTAGGGGGCACATGTAGTCCAGGGTCCAAGTTTAAGATAGAGGGCAAATGACAAGAAACAATGGATGGAAACTAATCAAGGAGAGAAGCAACCTAAGTTCTCCTAGAACTAAGTAGAAATTTCCTGACAGTGGGAATAATTAACCACTGTCTCCAGAATTGGAGATTGGATGCTTTTAAGAAGAGACAGCTACTTGTCTGGAATAGAATAGGGTCTCCTGCTTGGGGCAAGGCATTGGACTAGAAGACCTCAAGGTCCCTTCCAATTCTGAATTTCTTCCATCACTGTGACTCTGTAAGTTTGGATAGAGTGAGCAGACTTTATGTCCCACTCATTCTACCAGGTCTTCTGATGGGACTTATGAAGTGTGAAATATTGGAGTTTTGAGCTATGGGTTTTCCTCATTTGCTGGGACTGTTCAGGTGGGCCCATTGGATATGCATTCTTTGTTTTGGTTCTGATACGTATTTCCTGCACTATGTGAGGTATCCTTTTGCTGCTTCTTTAGGTGTCATTGTGGTTTGAATTGTATGCTCAAGAATCAGTTTTGAGTTGGCTTATTTGTTTGTTTCTTTGTTTGTTTGGCAAAGTTCATAAAATTGGGTGCAATTCATTTAACAATGTATATCATCAGAAGTGCTGATCCCAATTCTGGTCCTAAACTGAGAACTATCGGTATTTATTTGAACATTAGTTTCCCTTTAAGCAATAATCTGCACTTTATTTATTATCAGTAATTTCATTGGACCATCTAAATGCATATCTTTAGGCAAAGATCTTTCCCTTTCAGTACTTGTTCTTAAACATACTCCAGATATCAATTTCAATGTGAAGAATGAAGAGAAGACAAAAATATGTATTTTTAATAAAAAAAATGTGAAATTAAATCTGGAGAACAACAGCTGCAAACCTCACACTATAAATATCAATCAGCATGTGGGCAGCTTCATCTTACGTGACAGAGTTTCATACTGCAAGACAAGAATGGTGAGAAATTACAAAATTATGAGCCAAAACATTTATGATTCAATAAATGACCACAGTTGGGAGCAGAATCTCCATTGCTAAGCAAAATAGTTGCTAAGTGAATCACATAATCGTTAAGCGAATCTGGCTTTCCCAATCAACTTTACTTGTGGGGGAATTAACTGGGAAGGTCACAGGACCCTGACAGCCTGCAAATTTGATAAATACCTGCAGGTTGCCAAGTACCCAAATTTTGATGAAGTTACTATGGAGATGCTGCAGTGGCTATAAGTTCGAGGACCGCTCGTGCTTACTCATTTTTTTCAGTGTCTTTTCTATCCTCTCCACAGAGGTGGATTTGTAAACTGTACAGATGCAGATAGATAAACTCAACAAGACGACCATTACAAAGTACATTTATTGGTTCATCAGGTATCCTCATAACTCACATTTGTGATGAAGTTCTTCTTTAATGACCAATCCTTTGCATATCTGCCTTGTAGGTAAAAGATGGTTATCTCCTAACCCATCCCGTAGCAATAGAAGGTAGCTGCCATGAGTTAGGGAGTTCAGGCAAAAGTGAGGAAAACTTCCCCCAACCCATTGAGGGTCAAATTAGTGACCAATCGGGATTACAGATGTGGCCATGTGACATGAACTACATTTCCCAGGATACCTTTAACTACATTTACCATGATGCATTCCCTTAAGGGAACAGCTCACAATTCCTAAGTAACTATCCAATTCCCATAGACTAGCTGGGACAGCACACTCCCTGCCTGGAATTGTAAATTCCACTATTAAAAGAAGAGAAAAAAAATTAACTATAAACTAAGATAAGCAGTAAACAGTAATACTAGAATAGCAGATAACTACTGTATATAATTATGATAAACAGTTAGCTATATAACTAAGAGAAACAGTAAACATTAATAAAGCATCAAACAAAGCAAATCATGCAAAGCTTGAGGTTCAATCTTCAAGTTCGGTCTCTTGGTGGAAGTCTGCTAGTTACCTCTGGCAGCCTTTTAGGGTGTACAGGTAATCTTGGAGGCAAAGGTGAAAGTCTAGTGGTTGCTTCCGGCAGCCATTTAGGATTGGAATGGTACTCTTGCTTCCACAGTGTCAAAGGGCATCAGGAAGCTGTTGTAAAAGGTGTTGCAGAGGCATATGCCTGTGTGGAGCATCTTAGTGGACATCTGGTGGTTGTTGGCAGATGTTTAGGGTGTCCTAGCAAAAGCGTACTGATCACCAGCAGCCTTTTAGGCTGGAACGGCATTCTTGTTTTCGATGGTGCTAAAGGGCATCGGAAGGCTGTTGGAATGGATGGTGCTAAGGCATTTGCCTGGGTTGGACCTGCATCTGATCGTCACTGACAATTCCTACAATCCCCCATCCTAGTGGGGATACTTGATGGCCACTGGGCCGTCTACAGGACCGCTGACTGACTCGGAGAAGGGAAAGGTGCATGGGGCGTTATTTCCCAACAAGAGTAGGATCTCAGTCTCTGGATCTAGAGTGGGAAAGTGATGAGCCAGATGCTGTAGGAGGGCCTGCTACTTATGACCTCAGGTATCGCGATCTGACTGCGGTCATTTGGTACCCCATCACATTCAAACACGGGCGGTAGTGGGACCTGGGAACTTCCATCCAATGACTCTATGCAGAGTCCAGTAGCTCTCCTTCCTGCCGTGCTTCTTGGTCCATGGCACGTTGATACAGTGAAGTGAAGTAAAGTTCTGTTGCACCTCAAAGATGTCGAAGAATGCAGGTCTGGCCAGGGTGCAGGTGCTTTGAGTGTCTAGCTGCACGTACATTTTCATGGCATCTTCAGAGCATCCTTCAGAGTACACTTTGGCTAAACAGATGGGAAGACATGAATGAGGCCATGGTGAGTCTGCGTGCAGTGCTGTGCAATTGACACTCACCCTTGGTTTTGGTTGCAGTTTGGCAGACTGCTGAGGAGCCCTGCATGCTTCTGTGTTACGTTGAGGCTCCTTACGAGATATCTGCAGTGGCGGCTCAGAGTCTGGATGCAGCGCGGTTGGGTGTTGGTGACTATTGCATAAGTCGCATTGCACTTTGGTTGTGCAGTACTTGGATGGGTGTTTGGATTCGCAACACTTATAGCAGTATTGATACTCCCTTAGCAACTCTTTTTGTTGGGTCAGTGATTTTGCTGCACACCCAGTGTAGCTGTTCAACAAGTGACGAATGTTGTGCATAGGACAAAACTGTATTCTCCTAGTGTTCAGAGATCTAAATTGGATTGTATCTGATGAGTTCTCTCCCCAACTGTGTGTGGATGAGGAGTCAATCTCAGTGTTATGGACAACCATGAAAGGTCTTTCCCTGGTAGTGTGCATAGGGCCTGAGGGCGATATATGGTTGCTGTTGTATCTTCTGTCATTAGGAGGACTAACAGCTCTGAGTCCATGGGCCCGGTGTGCATTGCATACTGTCGCCTGGTGGGCCACAAATTCTTCAAGAAGTGTGAAGGGTATAAACTGGCCATGAAGGTGTCAGTCAACTGGAGCCACTTTTCAAGTAGCACCTGCAGAAGTTTTTGAATGATCCTGTTGTGCCATTCTCAGCTGGATAAGTATGTTAGTGAGGTCTATGATTCAGAGAGGTTGGTTGACAGGAATTTTAGGAAATCTGTTGAGGCTATCCAAAAATGTTGCTTCTACCTCCTTGGAAGCGCCATACAGTTCGTCAAGACTTTTCCATGATAACTGTAGGGCAGCGGCTGGGTCGTCTAAGTGGGATGCCAAAAGTGACCTTGGTGTGTTGGCAGACTGTGGCCCTAGCCATACTATCAAGTGTTCAATTATTTCAACAGGGTTCAGGCATGCCACCTGAATGGGGTGCAGGAAAAGTTTCTTCCATATGAGATATTCGCTGCCTGGCTTGTCAAAGAATCTGCGAACTCTGTTGGCATGCAAATTTAGCTTTCCACCCTGTACAGCCAAATTTCTCCAGTAATCTTCAGCATTTGCTGAGTTGTGGGGAGGTATTGATGTAGAGGGTTCTCCCCCTGGATTCTCGTAGAGTGGGTTTGGGTTATAAGTCAATGATGGGTTGTAGTCTTCCTCTAAGTACTTAAGGAGAATGTCGTTCTCCCATACTGGGAACGATGGCTAAGCATCACATTGCTGTGTAGGCTGGGCATGGTTACCTTGTGGTGCCTGGGAGCCGGATTGGTATTGAGGTTGTGGCAGGAATGCTGCTGCCTGTGGATCGAGCATGGCAGTTTCCGTTGATGGCATGTTGACTCATTGAGAAGTAGTTGTAAGCACTGGTGGGTTACATTGCTCGGCCAGCAGGGCGTGAGACGTTGCTGCAGGGTTGCTGGTGCTGGGAAGAGAATCTCGGACCTTAGTACATACAACATCAATTGGGGAAGGTTTGCTGTTGGTGGGAAATGAATCGCGTACTTTAGGTCATACAACATCAGTTGTGTAACTGGCATGTAGAGTCTGTGGATGAGATTCATCCCTGTTCTCCCTTGGTAGTGGGATACTGTTAGGCAACTGAGGTGGTTGCACCTGTTCATTTTGAAACGAGTGCTGCTCATTCACATAGGCTTTGACCCATATATCTGCACTCTCTTCTCCCAACTCTTCGAGGTTGATTTGGAGGGAGGTGTTGTCGGCCATTTTCCGCCATGCTGTGTCACCTGCCGTATTTGTTGTGGTGTCTCTTTGCTATTCGGCCAATTCCAATTTGGGCTGCGCTTTGGCCATTTCCGCCTGTTGTCTGGCTTGGGCTATCTCAGCCTGTTGACTGGCCTGGGCTTTGGCCCATTGAGCCTCTATTTCAGCCTGTTGAGCTGCTATTTCAGCCTGTTGAGCCGCGATTGCCGCCTTCTGCCGTGTTACCTCCTCTGTGGCTGGCACGTAGCTCTGCATCTGCTACTGCAGCTTCTACTTCAGCTTCTGCAGCCCATTTGGCATAACTTGCTGCTTTGGAGGCCTTAGATGTGACGCTATGATGGGAGGATGTTATGGAAGGATGATGAGAACTGGCAACAGAGAATTGGTGCTATTAAACACTAGAACCTGCCTGCGATCTAGCCGATTTGGGATGGAGGGGGGAGGCTTTCTTTGAGTGGTGGGAAGAAGCTACTTGTAATTGAAGACCTCTGTCAGATGTGGTCTTCTCCTTTGGGATTTGCTCTTTCTGTAGCACAATGAGGAGTGCAGCCTGGAGGGAGTATCTGCCTTCTCTGAATGCTGTCTTCATGTTCTTTGTTCTCCTCCTCAAAGCAATGGATGTGTTCCTGGAACTCTGGGTCTTCCAAGTTCAACTTTATGTATTCAAGCTTATTTTCACTGTCTCTCCACTGTGTGAGGTGCTCCTCTAACTCCTTCTGCATCTGGAAGAGGCTCTTGAGGGGCAACTGGCTTTTGGGGGGTGTCACAGATGTTGAACAGCTCCATCCATGTGTCTGCATGATGGAGATACTGCCTTTCCCAATCCTCTCTGTAGAGTGTCACCGCAGGTGAGGTAAGCTTCCTATGCCATCGGAGGTCGGAGATCTTCTGAGGTATTGTGGCTTCTCCAGAGGGTTGAACATCTGAAGGCGGTTGTTGGGAACCAGGCTCCACATTTACAACAAGGGTGGGTGGAGGATTTGGGTCTTCTGGTACATCAGAGGCATCTGTCATGGCTGAGGAAGTTGCCATGCTTCAAATTGACAAAGGGAGAATTTTGGAAAATTTAGTGAGTTTCCATGCAATTCCCTTTTTTGTACTAGGGTGTGCTGCAAGCAGGTAGCAGAAAGTAGGATTTCTGATGAATTTAGTACTTGAGCACATAGGTGGCGCTGCAGAGTCTGGGCGATGCTAGCACAGCACACAATATGGCTGCTTCTAGGGTGCGTTGTGAGCTTGCAACACAAGGGGGCACTAGAGGTTGCATAGCAGAGTCTGAAGACTTGAGGGCTAAATGCAGAAATATGCGTATAATTGTCGCTTACTTCACAAGGTGGCAGCAGAGGGTCTTGAAGACTCTGTTGCTACACCCATGTTAGATTGGGACCTTTGAATTATAAATGGTCCACAATAGTTGCAAAAAGGGATTATCATTGGAGAAACACTCTGGTCAATATTTGGGAACTGTGCAAAAAAATCAAAGTCTGGGAAATTTCTCCCTGATCCCAAGATGTAGCTGTGGGCTGCGTTGCTTAGGTCTCACTTCTTTGTGGAAGAAAAAAGAGGGGGGAGAATTTCCTGCCCACTCTTGAAAAAAAGAGAAAAAAATGATAAAAATTATTTGACTTCACTGTAAATTTCTTCTTGACCACCAGATGGAGATGTAGGCTGCTTTACTTGAGTCTGTTAGGTTGCAGTTAATCTTGGAACATTTGAATTTAAATTGATTAAATTGTCCACAAGAGTTGCAAAAAAGGGTCATCAATGGATAAACACTCTGGTCAATCTTGAGAGAGTTTGTAAAAAAAAAAAAATCATAGCAAAAGGCAAGATGCTGACTTTGTTTAAATCATTGCTAGATTAAGTGTCTCTCTTCAGGGGGAAGGAATGTGCCCATTGCTCTGGAGGCGGTTCTGGCCAGAGGAATTTTTATAACCGTAGCCTCTTTATTGCTTTGCCAGCCTTCCAGATGAGCAGAGGAAGATCAGCTTATGTTTACCGACAAGCATATAGGCATGATTTCTCAGAGTCTCTCACTACATTTGTAAAAGTTTTAAAAGCAGAGGTTTGGTTTTCCTTTGAGAGCTGGGAAATATCTGACTCTCCTTGTTATGCAAATGGAGTCTTTGAGATAGCAGGAAGACAAATTGAGCAGAGACAAGGGAATGGGTGGGTTACTGGTTCCCACTCTGCGGTTAAAAAGTTCTCTTTGTTTGTAGCATGTGGGGAACTCCAGCCCCTCCCACCATGCAAACAGCATGTAAAAAGTTCCGTTGCTCAGAGAGAGAGAGAGAGAGAGAGAGAGAGGGAGAGAGGGAGGATGAGAAAATGTAGGCTTAAATTAACATTTCATATTCACTCCTGGTTTCAATATTACTTTGCTTTATCACAAATTCAAATTAACATCTTTTATATTGATGGGTTTCAGGACTTCATCTTTTACTTTTCTTTCTTCTCCACAGAAATGGATTTGTAAACTATACAGATGCAGATAGATAACTCAACAAGAAGTCCATAACAAAGTACATTTATTAGTTTATCAGGTATTCTCATAACTCACATTTGTGATGAAGTTCTTCTTTAATGACCAATCCTTTGTATATCTGCCTTGTAGTAAAAGATGGTTATCTCCTAACCCATCTCGTAGAGATAGAAAGCAGCTCCCATGAGTTAGGGAGTTCAGGCAAAAGTGAGGAAAACTTCCCCCAACCCATCGAGGGTCAAATTAGTGAACAATCGGGATTACAGATGTGGCCACGTGACATGAACTACATTTCCCAGGATACCTTTAACTACATTTACCATGATGCCTTCCCTTAAGGGGACAGCTCATAATTCCTAAATAATTATCCAATTCCCATAGACTGGTTGGGACAGCACAGTGTTATTGTAAGTTTCAACAGCCACTAAACAAATCATTGTAAGCCAAAATCTACCTATATTTTTTTAAATAGAAGCAATAACACATTTTATGGTACAGTCTTTCCCAATCTGATATTCTCCAAATCTATATATATATAAAAGCAAAATACCAATCACGCATCATCACAAAATCTCCAGAACCATAAAGTCTACAAACTTGAAATTGGGCATGTATGTTCCTCTTGTCTTCTAGGTACTCACTAAGAAAGGATTTTTCAAAATGACCATCAGAGCATTAGTATTTCCTATATTATTATTATTATTATTATTATTATTATTATTATTATTATTATTATTATTATTATTATCACACTCTGATGCTAAGGAGTTCTACACCACCCCCCCACCTGAAAAGAAATCTGCAAAACACAAGCAGAGGAGAGGAGTTTCAGTTTTAGAGCAGCAATCAACTTTAGTACAGAATAGTTGAGCTAAACCACTCCCTGGTTCCTAGCTGACTCCCTGCTCACACAGCAAATACTGTTTCAGTTTCCAAACAGCCCTCAACTCTCTCACACACTGACAGGACTCTGGCCAGATGAATACTGATGGATGCTAATAAGCAGAGGCAGAATTTCCCCCCCCACCTTATTTTCTTCCCCCAAAACTAAGTCCGGCCACATAGCTTCATAGCGAAGCACTGGTATCGAGCTAGTATAAGTATAGTTACAGGAATCTTATAGGCATTGCTATAACTGAATGTAAAATACTGTAGTTTTGCCCATTAATGCGTATTCTAAGGGCCTCCATCAAATTCCACACAATATAGGTTCAAAGCACCTGCCAAAGTACTCTGTGTGTGTGTGTGTGTTTTCTTAAGTTTTCGCAGGTACTTACATATATGGCATTCAGCTTTGTTCGGGTATTTTCCCACGTCACTGTAGTTGTGCTTTTAAAGTTGTAGCAACGTTTTGGCAGAATCTCATTTGCCATCATCAAGCTTCTGTATGACGTCAGACGAACACAATACAGAAGCCTGATGATGGCAGATGGGATTCTGCTGAAACATTGCTACAACTTTAAAAACACAACTACAATGACGTGGGGAAATCTAGGCAATGTTTCGATGAAGTCTCATTCATCATCTTCAGGCTTGGTCTTCAGCTCTGTGCTTCTCAGAGTGATGTGAGCTTGCAGCTGCTTCTTCCTTTTAACTGCTAGTGGGGGTGTGACTTGATTGGGTGGGGCTTGGATGTGTTCTGATTGGGTGGGGGTGTGTTCTCATTGGTTGGGGTTTGGCTGTGTTCTGATTGGTTGGGGGGTTGGCTGTGTTCTGATTGGCTGGAGGCGTGTTCTGTTCAAGTGGGGGCTTGGTTGTGCTCAGGTTAGTCTTAGTTGCTGGGGGATTTGAGCTGGTGAGCTGTGATCTTGCTGTTTGGCTTCGAGTTCGTGGTCGTGCTGCATCTTCATGGTGGGGGTCAGTTCACTTCATGTATGGCTCAGAGGGGTTTGAAATGGGTAATGATGCAGCTACAGTGCGGCTTCTGGTCCGTGGTTGTGTCTCATCTTCTATGTGGGTGTGAGTCTGCTTTCTACGTGGAAGTGTGGTGGTGGCATCTTGTGTGGCTCTCAGGGGTGTGGGTCTGGTGTCATTCTTCATGTTAGGTACTCATCTGTTCATGAGGGCGGGTTTCCAAATGGCTGGTAGGCGGGAGGTATCATCTCATTTATTCATGCTGTGTGGGCGTTTTTCTATCTCTATGGCTTCTCTGATTATTCTGCTGCTGAAGTGTTCGGTTTTGGCGATAGTTCTGGTATTTTTAAAGTCAATTTCATGTCCTGTGGCTTTGAGGTGTTGGACCAGGGAAGAGGTCCATTCTTCCTTTTTGATTGAGTTCTTATGTTCTTTAATGCGTGCACTTATTCTTCTGTTAGTTTGTCCAATGTATGTGGTGGGGCAGGCAGTGCAAGGGATTTCGTATATTCCTTAATTTCTAACTCGATTTTGTCCTTAGGGTTTCTTAGGATGGTGGATATCTTTCTGTTTGTGCAGAATCCTGTCTTAATGTTGTGTTTTTGGAGGATCTTGCTGATTTTGTCTGTTGTGCCTTTAATATATGGGAGGAGGGCTTTGCCATTCTCTTGTTCTCTGTCTTGGATTTTGGTTGGAGTTTCTTTTTGGATTAGGTGGGTGATCTTCTTTCTTTGGAATCCATTGGCTGTCAGCACGCCGGTGAGAGTGTGTAGTTCGGTCTCTAGGTGTTGTTCGTTGGCTAAGCATTTTGTTCTGGAGATGAGTGTCTCAGCTATGGAATTGATCTGTGCTGGGTGGTGGTGTGAGAGTGCGTGTAGATAGCGTTTTGTATGTGTTTTCTTCTGGTAGATGATGTGTCCTAGGAAGCCATTGGATTTTTTGTATACCAAGACATCTAGGAAGGGAAGTTGGTTGTTAGCTTCTGTTTCCATGGTGAATTGTATTTTGGGATATAGGCTGTTGAGGTGTGTGAGGAAGTTGTTCAGTTTTTCTTTCCCGTGTGGCCAGATTATGAAGGTGTCATCTATGTATCTGAGCCAGAGTTTGAGTTTGTGATCATATTTTTCTAGAGCTTGTGTTTCAAAGTGTTCCATGTAGAGGTTAGCGATGACAGTGAGAGGGGTGATCCCAAGGATGCTCCTTCTATTTGTTTATATTTTTGTCCATTGTAGGTGAAGTATGTATTGGATAGGTAGTGGTTGGTCAGATCTAGGATGTGCTTGGGGGGGTTGTATTTGTTTTGAATGGCTGTCAAGGCTTCTTTTATTGGCACTTGGGTGAAGAGGGATATGACATCGAAGCTCACTAGTAGGTCACTGGGTTGTAAGTTTTGTTTCTTTATGATCTCGATGAACTGGAATGAGTTTCTTATGTGTGAGTTGATGGATTCTGCATAGGGCTGTAGTTGTTTGGCGAGAAATTTGGCTAGGTTTTGTAGAGGTGAGCCTATGGAGCTGACTATTGGTCTAAGTGGGGTTCCTTCTTTGTGTATCTTGGGAAGACCATAAAGTTTAGGGCATCTGGATGATTTCTCTCTGGGTATGATTCTTTGCTGGATTTCTTCACTGATGGGGGAGGCTTTTATTTTGGATCTGGTGGTTTTTTCTAAGTAGGTGGTGGGGTCTGTCTTTAGGGGTTTGTATGTGGGGTCTTGGAGTAGGTTGGTTAACTTGGATTGGTAGTCAGATGTGTTCATAACCACTGTCATGTTGCCCTTGTCTGCTGGTAGGATTATAATGCTGGTGTCTTCTTTCAGGTTAAGAAACCCTAAGGACAAAATCGAGTTAGAAAATCAAGGAGTATACAAAATCCCTTGCACTGCCTGTCCCACCAAATACATTGGACAAACTAACAGAAGAATAAGTGCACGCATTGAAGAACATAAGAACTCAATCAAAAAGGAAGAACCAACCTGTTCCCTGGTCCAACACTTCAAAGCCACAGGACATGAGATTGACTTTAAAAATACCAGAACTATTGCCAAAACCAAACACTTCAGCAGCAGAATAATCAGAGAAGCCATAGAGATAGAAAAACGCCCACACAGCATGAATAAATGAGATGATACCTCCCGCCTACCAGCCATTTGGAAACCCGCCCTCATGAACAGATGAGTACCTAACATGAAGAATGACACCAGACCCACACCCCTGAGAGCCACACAAGATGCCACCACCACACTTCCACGTAGAAAGCAGACTCACACCCACACAGAAGATGAGACACGACCACGGACCAGAAGCCGCACTGCAGCTGCATGACTACCCACTTCAAACCCCTCTGAGCCATACATGAAGTGAACTGACCCCCACCATGAAGATGCAGCACGACCACGAATTCGAAGCCAAACAGCAAGATCACAGCTCACCAGCTCAAATCCCCCAGCAACTAAGACTAACCTGAGCACAACCAAGCCCCACCTAAACAGAACACACCTCCAGCGAATCAGAACACAGCCAACCCCCCCAACCAATCAGAACACAGCCAAACCCCCAACTAATGAGAACACACCCCCACCCAATCAGAACACAGCCAAGCCCCCACCCAATCAAGTCACACCCCCACTAGCAGTTAAAAGGAAGAAGCAGCTGCAAGCTCACATCATTCTGAGAAGCACAGAGCTGAAGACCAAGCCTGAAGATGATGAATGAGACTTCATCGAAACGTTGCCTAGATACTTCCAATCTTACGTGGGAGAAAACCCGAATAACCAAAGATCCACATACAAATACCCGCAAGAACCTGAGAATATATATATATATATATATACACACACACACACATACACACACACACATACACATATACATATGCATGTATATATATGTATATGTATGTGTGTGAGTGTGAGTGTGTGTAACAGCATGAGAGGCTGCAGAATAAGTGAGCTATGTTCTTATTTAATTACATTATTTATTTATTTTATTTCATTTTTTAAAAAAATCTCATGTCTTTTAAATTATTCCTTAAGCTTTCCAGTGAAAGCCAACTTCCTCAGCACGGCTACCCTTTAAAATTTAACCGAAAACTTATCATTATTGCCACAAAGTCTTGCTTATGCAGGTTGCCTGGGGAGATTTCTCAGTGTGGAAGTTATGAATTTAGATAAGAAGAAGATTGGTTTCCACAGCATAAGTTTCACACCTCTTGCATAGGGAACATGCTTTAGAAAAAGTTTGCTGTAAGATTTTCTTCAGCTAAAGTTTTGAGTTTCAGACTAAACATCATATTTGACACTGGTCAGAAGTCAAAGGATCACGTGACGTGACCTTTCCAAGGGCTAGTAATAAACATGTAATAGCGATTCCTCAATATTTTCTGACTTTAAAAAAATCTACCACTTTATAAACATTCCTTCTAGGATGGGTGTTTGAGATCAAGTGGTTCAATATCCAGGTGTCACATGATTGCCTTCTGTGACTTTCCCACCAGCTTCCAACAAGCTAAATCAATGGGAGAAGCTGGGCTTGCTTAAGGACAGGGATGGGATTCGGACTGGTTTGGGCAAACCAGATGTTAAAGTTACACTGGTTCACTGAACTGGTATTTCAACTGACTGGAGGAGGGGAAATGAGCCTTCTGGAAGTCTGGAAACAGGCCTGTTTCCGGCTTCCGGAGGGCCTCCAGAGCCAGGGAAGGCTGTTTTCACTCTCCCAGAGGCCTGTGGGAAGCCTCCAGATCCTTGGGAAGGTGAAAACAACCTTCCCTGGGCTCTGGAGACCCACCAGAAGCTGGAAACAGGAAGTTCCAGTAGGCCATGCCCACCATGGCCACGCCCACCCAGCAACCAGGCAGTGAACCGGTTGCTGGGATTTTTAAATCTCACCCCTGCTTAAGGACCATGTGAACTGCTTATTAAGAATTCACTTAACCACACCATTTAGCGATGATAGTTCCACTCTCAATTATGGTTATGTCAAGAACTACCTGTAGGGGGAATGCAAATTAAAATGGCATATTATTGTTAAAAATAGTGAAATAACAGCCACAATGAGAAAATAATTGTGGGATCTAATTAATTGGAAGTCCTAAATTTGGTGAAATGGTAGTTAATTATAGTAACCAGTAAATTAAGGTCATGCGCTGATTCTAGGATTCTGAAGGGAGAAGAGCAGCATAAATATTATAACTGACTATTAACTAAGGCATTTTAAGAGAAAATCTTGCTGAAAGATCAAAGAGTTCTCCTTTTATTAGAATTGCTAATATTTTTAGAACTCTGCATAAAATGCTCAATCTGACATTATAATTTTTCAACATATAATTTTTTTATTGAAGATTTTTTAGAAGATTAAAAAAGTAATGCAAAGTAATATAAACTAAGAAAAAAATAAATCAAAGTGAAAGCTTAAAATGCAAGGAAGGGGAGGAAAGCAAAAGGAAAACAGAAAAGAAAGAAAATAAATACTAAGAAGTAGCTTCCAATCAACTTTGCAGCAGTTATGGGGATAATTGTACTTTTAGTTTTTGTTCTGTGATTACCACTTAACTTTCTTCTTTCAAAAATCTATCTTGCTTGGCACGACCCTCAGTTAGGTTGGCATGCTTTCCAATGGTATGGGAAGAACAAGATATATAGTTAATTTCAAAGACATTATGTTAGAAATACATAGTTATCAGTATGGCTTAAAATTAAAGAACACCACTACCTGAAAATACCAGTCTGGCTTTCCACAATGGAAGCATTGATACATTCTAATGTTATTAATATGGAAAAAATTGTAAGATAAAAAGTTATTTTGAATTAAAAAGGAGAATTAAAAACCAAGCAGGAACTTAGTAGTCAAGGGATGGACATTGCATGGTGGCCACAAATGCAGATACAATCTCAATACAAGAAAGATACTAAAATGTATGGTTTTAATAAAGAACTAACAGAATTGGACCAGACATTAACTGGAACAGATGAAAAACTGATAAAGAAAATATATTGTTTCTTATTGGGTATTAAACTTGAAAGTGAGCGGGTAAGGAAGACAATGATTGTTTGGGCTAAAAAATTTGGATATACAATAGAATTAGATAAAAGGCAGAAATATTAGACTGTCAAGTGCATATAAAGAAAATTAGTATAAAATGTTTACAGATGGCATTTTGAACCAACAAGATTAGCAAAAATGTATAAGGGTAGCTCTATTAAATGTTGGAAATGTAATTAAACATCTATGATGGACATGTCAACAAGTTAAAAAATATTGGAAGAAAATATACATGCCTGGTTGGATAAAACAGCACTTAGATATGAAACCAGAAATATTTTTATTGGACATTCTACCAGAAAAATATGATAAAGAGACTGTGTACTTGATTTTATATGTACTAATTGCAGCTAGAATTCTATATACCCAACAATGGAAGTGTGATGAGATCATGACAGATGAGAAAATAATTAAGTGTTCTGTATTCTGTACAGGATTTGTAAGCTGTACAGATGGAGATAGATAATTCAACAAGACGTCCATAACAAAGTACATTTATTGGTTCATCAGGTATCCTCATAACTCACACTTGTGATGAAGTTCTTTAATGACCAATCCTTTGTATATTTGTCTTGTAGGTAAAAAGATGATTCTCTTCTATCCTTTTTCTCTCATCTCATGGTGATAGAAGTAGAACAGTTACCACGAGTCCATGAGTTCAGCCAAGAGTGAGGAAAACTCCTCCTACCCATCGAGGGTCAATTTAGTGACCAATCAGGATTACAGATGTGGTCATGTGATATGGACTACATTTCCTAAGATACCTTAACTACATTTACCATGATGCATTCCCTTAAGGGAACAGCTCACAATTGCTACCTATCTTTCCAAATCCCATTAAACATTGGATACACAAGGAATTTGTCTTGGTGCAAATGCTCTCAGTGTACATTAAAAAAAAGATACATTCGTCAAGAATCATCAGAAGCAACACTTAATAATAGTCATAGGGTGCAATGAGCGATCAAAACATACTAAGAAACAGTCAATACAAATCGTAAGGATACAAGTAACGAAGTTGCAGTCATACACAGTCACAAGTGGGAGGGGATGGGTGATAAGGAGTGATGAGAAGATTAATAGTAATTGTAGTGTAAACACCTTGTTTATGATTGCCTATAAATAATTGTGCCCAGACAATACACTGTTTGACTGAAATGGAATGTTTATATATTATACTAATAAAACAAATAAAACTTTTTAAAAATAATAATATATCTTGTTTAATCATAAGAATTCTGAATCATGGGTTCCCTAAGCCCCAGTCTGCAGAGTGACACCGGTCTGCAGGCTGCCAGGAATCAGCAAACACAGGTGAGCAAAGTCCCATCCATGCAGGTCGATCCAGGCAGTGCGTGAAGCCATGCCTCTCCCACTTCCCCGGTTTGCAGAAAAACCACTCTTCACGGAACTGGTCCCTGATGCCTAGAAGACCCTGCTCTAAACCCTATTCATTTTTTTCTGAAAGGATTTATTTACAGCACAGTCCTTTCAGCAGTCCCAAGAAGTTTCCATACCATTCGCACTCTAGGTGACATTGAGGGTATTGATAAACCTCCAAGCGGCCACAACAACTCTGAGAGCTCATAGCCAGATGACTGAATAACAGAACACGGGTAGCCCTCAAATTACTACAGTTCATTTAGTGACTGTTCAAAGTTACAACGGCACTGAAAAAAGGTGACCTATGACTGTTTTTCACAGTTACAACTTTTGCAGTAGCCCCATGATCATGGGATCAAAATTCAGATGCTTGGCAACGGGCTCAAATGTATGACGGTTGCAGTGTCCTGGGGTGATATAAGGTCATCTTTTGCGACCTTCTGACAAACAAAGTCAATATGGAAGCCAGATTCACTTAACAACCGGGTTACTAATTTATCAACTGCAGTGTTTCACTTAACGTGAGGCAAGAAAGGTCGTAAAATGGGGCAAAACTCACTTCACAACTGTTTCACTTAACAACAGGAATTTTGGGCTCAGTTGTGGTTGTAAGTTGAGGACTGCCTATAACAGAGTTGGAAGGGACCTTCTAGTCCAGAGGTCTTCTAGTCCAGAGGTTGCCAACCAGGGGGCCGGGGATCACTGGTGGTCCATAAAATTTTTTTGGTGATCTGCAGAGAAATGTCACCCTCAAAGTACCTCCCCAAAGCAATTAATCCAGGCTATGTGGGAACACAAGGCTGCACTGCCCACATGACCTGTGGGAACACAAGACTTGCATCACTTGCATTGTGAACAACACGAGGTAGTGAGGGGAAGGGGGAAAGGGCGGAGGGGGGGATTTGCCCCACTCACCCTGCGCGCCTTGCCTGGACACTGGGCTGCTTCTTTCCACTTCTTTCTTCTTCTACTTTTGGCTGCATGCAAAGAAAGCAGCCAGTCTTTCCTTCTCTCTCCCAAACTCCGCCAGAAATTAGTCTTTAGGACCCTGCAAGGCATCCTGTCCAAGAGGCTGTGCTGGTATGACAAGTCTCACCAAGACTCATTTCTGGTGGAATTTGGGGGAGAGAAAGAAAGACTTCTGCTACTTCCGCTGCTTTCCTTGCATGAAGCCAAAAGTCTCTCTCTCTCCCCCTAAGAATGGAGCTGGAGATGGTATCCTGCTATCCCAAATAAAGAATGATCGATCGGTTGGAGAATGGGGTGGGGAATTTTCCTGCAGACTTTTTGGGGGATTTCCCCAGGGTCTCTGATCCTTGGAATTAAAATTATGAGTTTGGTGGTCCCTGAGGTCCAAAAGATTGGTGACCCCTGTTCTAGTCCAACCCTATACCATTTCAGACAAATAGTTGTCCAACTGCAAAGAATATAAATCCTTCCATTCTCTACAGGTCAGTTAGAACTAAAGAAGCTTCTTGGGTGAGAATTAAGACATTTGCAAAGAAAAACAAGCAAACAAGGAAGTCCGGTTGCCTTTTGTAAAAGCACTGTTGGAAGAATTATCCTTCAGGTTCAGTTCCAAGTGAGGAAAAAGACACTGGAAACATGGAGGCTATTTGGAAAGATGGTTTAATGGTGGACAGGACCACATGGCCTGAAGCTCCAAAGTGAAAAGGACGATCACATGCTTCAAGATGTTGGGTGAAGGGAAAGAAGGGTGGGCCAAGGTGCTAAGAGACCCTTATATACCCTCTGTTGGGCCCCACTTTAGTGTTTCTTGTTCCTGTGCAAGAAATGTATCCCATTGGCTGTCAGACTCCCAGGGGCGGGGCTCTTAACTAACTTTGTAAGCTTTATCTGGACCACATGGCTTCACCTGAGTGTTGGCTGATACAATCTTCCCAGGCCAGGTGGTGAGATGGGTGGAGGCCTTTATTGTGTAGAATACTCTGGCCTAGGCCTTAATGGCCCCTTAGCAAAGGTGGGTTTCTAGCTGAATTTCTGCCTCTCTGAGGTAAGTTTCTGCTTCTGCTCTTTTTAGGGGAAATATTCTGCCTTTTAATATTTCCTAGGATATTTCATTTTTCTAGGAAAGGGGTGGGTGCTAACTTCCTACAACACCTTTGGGATTGCAGTAAGAAGGGCAGCTTGTTTGTTCAAAGTTGGTTAAAATGAAGCAGCCAGATACAGGGGTTGAGATGCTGACTGGGAAAGTCCACACATTTGAAAGTTCCCAAAGTTGAGAGATACACGGCTCAATAATCAATAAAGGAATATTCCTTGAACTGAGTTGTTACTCTGAGCAAGACGGTGAATCATTAGGTTAGACATTTCAACTGAGACTGACAGAGGTGGAGTTTATCATGTCTCTGGTGAGTTACATAACAGAGTGATAAATATTTAAAAGGAGGCTAAACTTCATGGAGATACATAATAGCACATAAACTATTAATAAAGTACATAAATACATAAGTACACTGGCTAAATACTTCTGCAGTGCTGAATTCAGCATTGAAGCAAACCTAAGGAAGGGAGCTTTTTTTAAAATAAATTGGAGAATGCTTTACACCTTTCTTTTCTCACATAGATTTGCATTCAACTTTTGACCGTTTTTATTTTTAAATTTTATTTTCCTACTGTATCCTGTTTTGGTTGCCATGCTACACACAAAAAAGTTGAGATTCTAGAAAGAGTATTGAAAAAAAAGCAACAAAGATGATTAGAAATCTGGAGGCTAAGCATGTGATGAATGGTTGCAGGAACTGGGTATGTCTAGTCTAATAAAGAGAAAGGCTAGGGGTGATATGATAGCAGACTTCCAGCATTTGAGTGGCTGCCACCGAGAAGAGGGAGTCAGCCTAATTTCCAAAGCATCAGAAGCAGAGATGGGCTGCTGAGAGTTCGCAGGGTTTGGGAGATCCTCTAACTAAAATTCTGCACAGTTTGGAGAACTCCCAAATCCCACTCCTGGCTGGCCCCGCCCCATCTCTTTCCTCCGAGGAGTCCTCACATGGCCCATTTTGGATGCAGGTAAGTTCAGGGCACGCATGGAGGCTTGGGGAGGGTGAAAAGCAGGCCTCTCGGAAATTCAGGAAGGCCAGAAACAGGCCTTTTTTCCGCTTCCAAAAAGCTCCTGGAGCCCAGGAAGGCTGTTTTCACCCTCCGGAGGCTCAAGGAAAGTCTCTGGAGCCCAGGGAGGGCAAAAATGCTCCCCACTGTGGTGCAGGAGGCTGACTAGGCTACACCCACCATGCCATGCCTACCCAGCAACCGGGCAAAGAACCCGTTGCTAACATTTTTGAAGCCCACCCCTGATTCGAGGGCAGGGCAAGAAGTAATGGATAGAAGATTATCAAAGAGAGATCTAACCTAGAATTTCCTGTCAGTGGGAACAATTAATTGATGGTGATTCCCCATCCACTCACCCACTTCTCTTGATTTTGCATCTAATACTTTTGTTCTGCTTATTACTCTCTGAATGGGTATAAAGCAGATAGAGCAACTCCACAAAGCATCCATACAAAGTCTTTTTTATTGGTTCATCAGGAATCCTTATCAACTCACAGTTATGATGAGGTTCTTCTTAATGTCCAATCCTTTGCATATATGCATTATGGTGTAGAAAGATAATAAACCCTCATCCTCATGATGATTGAAGCAGCTCATGGTAAAGGATCCAGGCAAGAGTGAGGGAGCCTCCCCCAACCCAACAAGGGTCAATTTAGTGACTAATCAGGATTATAGATGTGATCACATGACATGGACTACATTTTCCAGGATACCTTAACTACATTTACCAAGATGCATTCCCTTAAGGGGACAGCTCTCAATTCCTAACTAACTATCCCAAATCCCATTAACACTAAACTGTCTTGCCTAGCTTGCAGAAATATTAAATGTTATATTTCAGTTTTAAACATTGCACTTTGTGCACCATTATTCTGTTTCAAATGTGCAGGCTGCCAGCCAGCTGTAGAATTGTGCAAGTTAGTCACTGCTGCCAAGAATATGTAAGTATAAGATAGGAGTATTCAAAAAATTCTGTAGGCAAATCTTTTTGGTATAAAGCCACTGCCTCCTGACACACAGTACTAAGCCTTCATTGTCACAACCAATATGTATTTAAGTAACTTTTGCATTAAGCTGGAATTTATCTTCTATAGTTCTCTTTTTTTCCCTTCCACTTCAGGTCTTGAGGGATATAAACAAGCTAAAATTGGAGTTTTTAACAAAAAAAAAAAGATCCAATCCTATTCACGTTCTTTTTTAAAAAACCAAAGGGCTAAGCAGAATGGCGCTATTAGTGTCTTTCACAAAAACAGCTTTTTCATCACTCTGTGCAGTTCACTCCCCAATTTCCAAGGCTAAGGCTTTGCACAAAATCTTAGAGGTGAGAAGCTTTGATAAAAGTTTCAATTCCTAGAATTTCTTTTCCTTCTAAAGAAATATGGCAATACAGTAACTGAGGATCTGAACCAAGCTCAAAGATACTGTGTGTTT
Source organism: Hydrophis major (assembly GCA_033807585.1). Lineage (NCBI taxonomy): Eukaryota > Metazoa > Chordata > Lepidosauria > Squamata > Elapidae > Hydrophis > Hydrophis major. The sequence goes on from CM066343.1 coordinate 160,863,035, forward strand.
ATTAACATTGTGAGTTTTTAGGTGGTTATTGTGAATTGCATTAAACTGTTGGCATAGAATCTTTTTGCTACATTTACTGAATTATTGCATATAAAGTGTTCCTGTAAGTAAAATGTGCAGAAGAATGGTAAATTGTGGAAAATTTAGAGCTTTGTTTGGGCTTCTAACTAAGCTATCATCCTGGTTTGTTTCTCTTGAGAATCTGCAGTGCTGCAAATATTAATTTGTGAATATAGATTTCTTAATTAATCAAGGCAGAATTAGATAGCCAAAAAAGGAGATGATTATCAGCACAAAAGAAAAAAATTTGTTCCTGCCATTTCCATTAAAAATTAAAAGTGGCAGGATTTTCCTATAATTTATAGAGGAATAAATTAAAATGTGTTTTATTGACAACCATCTTCTAGAGCATAATTTTCAGGATACTTATTAATGTATTCTTAAAAAAAAAAATAGTTAAAGCAGTGGTAACATTAAGCTGTGAGAGTTGAGCACAGAAGAATGAAGAAGGTAAAGAGATAGATGCCTCGGAATTATGGATTTTATGGTTACTAAAAGAACCAACAGACTGCATGAAGAATCAATCAATAGGTTCAGGATAAAAGAATGGCTATCCCATTGAGGCCATAACTAACAGAGAAACATTATTAAGCATGGCATGTAAGCAAATGGTGGGCTAGAAGAGAACAGATAGTAAGGCTGAAGGAAATAGAAGGAGGCAGTGGACAAGGTTAAAGAAAATAAGACAACGGATCAGGTGGATAGAGAAATTAAGGAGATCCTGGAATTAAGAAGAAACTTCCTAACGGTGAGAACAATTAACCAGTGGAACAGCTACCACAATTTTGCATTAACAGTAGGTGACTAATTTTTGCCCTGCCTTTTTTTTGTGTCCTCCTAGGTTTGACTCTGCACCCTCCATTTAAGCTGTTCAGTTACACAAATGAACATTTTGTATTTGTATTTGGGTTGCTCCTTTTCTTTATCACCTCTCCTATAGAACTCAGCAAAAGGTATGAAGCTATTATTTTCTTGAGAAAAATGACAGTGGCCTCCAGGCTAAACTTTTGATCTGCCTGTTCTCTCTATTTTCAAAACAGCAAGGATTTGTAGTTTTGTATGCAGTCACTACTTACAGATCTGGCAAATTTGCAGAAGGGAAGGACAAAGAGAGCTGATATCCTAGAAATGAATAAAAAACAAAAAAACTAAGCAATATTTTTTAATGTTTGTATACCTTCACTGTTAAGTCTGGAGCATGGGTGCGAATAATGGAGATGAGCCGGTAGAAACAGTGAACTTCAAACTCTTTATTTACATGGTGTGACAGCTCAAACTGGAGGGCTGCTATAGCCTTCCTTATATAGGCAACTTATTAACTATTCAACCAATAGCAATCCGGGAGCGCTAGCTCCATTAACCAATGAAAATGGCCTGTTAATGGCCAATCAGATGCTCCTGAACGGACCAATCCGATCCTGCAATTAACAGTCAATCAGAAGTGCAGGGCCAGAACCCTGCACTTGACTTCAAGCTCAAGATAACTTTATTTGGCATTATTCATTCACAACACCCCTTTCCCCCGGCTTCTGCCACGGGGCGCAGTTACATAGTCCTTGAGGTAGGATGGTTGTTTTATCAGTCTTTTTGATTTTTGCAAAGTGCCTGGCGGTTGGCTGCACTTCTGTTGAGGTAGATCGTTGTTTAACGGTAGGGGTGCCTCTGGTTCCAAGTTCACGTTCCCGTCGTCACCGATATCACTGGCCACTCCCTGAGGTGAACTCACTCCGGTCCCCGGTTCCTGTTCCTGCATTTCAGTTCCGTTTTCAGTCCCTTAAAAAAGGTTTTCCTCTAGTTGCAATTCGTTTTCCTCTGTATCTCCCCCACCTCAGTTTGGTCATAAGGGAGTTCGGAATTGCATGACGGTAGTCGCGATCGTATTTGATCTATGTGGCGCTTCCAAAGTCTATCATCAGGGCACTGAATGAGGTATGATCTTGGGCCGGTTACACGGATTACGGTTGCTTCTACCCACAGCGGATCGCCCGATAGGTTTTTAGCGAATACTAAATCACCTACCTGGAAGGTACGGCATCGGCGCTGGATCCGAGTGGCTTTTCTGGTTCGTAGGCTGGGTGTAACCAATCGAGGTGGGAGCGGAGCTTTCGTCCCATTAGCAGCTCGGTGGGAGTTTTGTTAGTGACGCTGTGAGGTGTGATGTGCTGTAGGAAAAGGATTCAGTTAATTTTCTCATTGATGTTGTCGTAGTCTATCTTTTGTAGAATCCTTTTGACGAATTGTACCATGCGCCCAGCCCTACCGTTGGCCACAGGGTGCGCAGGCGAAGTAAGCGCATGTCAGATACTGTGGTCAGTCAGGTACTGTTCAAAAGACAGCGCGGTAAATTGGGGCCCGTTGTCGGATACCAGAACGTCTGGTAATCCGTGGGTTGCAAACAGTCTTTCCAGTCTTTTGATGACCGCTTCGGTGGTCGTATTCCTCATTTGGTGAATCTCGAGCCAATTCGAGTAGGCGTCAACAGCTAGCAAAAACGTGTGGCCTTTGGTCGGCTCAGCAAAGTCCAGATGGATACGGGATCAGGGTCCCCGCGGCATCTCCCATTCGGTTGGGGTTGCCTTTGGTGGAGCGTTGCTTACTTCGTGGCATCTCTGGCAAGTTTTAACCCACGATTCGATTTGTCCATGGCCTTCACTTCAGCCAGTTTCGCTAATGCTTTGGCCATTTTGAATACCGTCAGGCCACAGTGCGTTAGGAATACTGCCCGTTTCTTCCCGGTTGTGGCATCCTTCAGATTATTCGTTTCCAAAAACATTTGGAAACGGTCCATGTAGGATCGAACGGAGCGGGTAGTACTGCGCCGCCGGACATGGTTCCGCCGTTGTGTGCTTCAGCCACATGCTTAGTTGTCTTCGTCGTTGGCTCTGATGTCATCCAATCCCACCTTCATCGCCAGTGTTAAGTCTGGAGCATGGGTGCGAATAATGGAGACGAGCCGGTAGAAACAGTGAACTTCAAACTCTTTATTTACATGGTGTGACAGCTCAAACTGGAGGGCTGCTATAGCCTTCCTTATATAGGCAACTTATTAACTATTCAACCAATAGCAATCCGGGAGCGCTAGCTCCGTTAACCAATGAGAATGGCCTGTTAATGGCCAATCAGATGCTCCTGAATGGACCAATCCGATCCTGCCATTAACAGCCAATCAGAAGTGCAGGGCCAGAACCCTGCACTTGACTTCTAGCTCAAGATAACTTTATTTGGCATTATTCATTCACAACATTCACAATGACTAATTTATGTTAAATTGATTTTTAAAATGTTTAAATTGTGCTAAATAAGGTTTGTAGAGAGATGGAACTGAAGAGAGTACATACGTTTCATATGTTGATAAGATTAATATTGGACTTCTGCACCCCCTTAAAAAGTAATTTTGGGTATCACTAAGACACACACTATGCAATTGTGTAATTTCTATTAAAAAAATAAGGCCAATGAGTTCAGAGGACCTTTGATTTTGCTAATTGGGTAGAAGATTAAATCCTTCAGAAAATACCTCAGCTTGTTTTAAAACTTGCATTCTTTTTTTCTGGGATTTCTTTGTAAAACTTTCAGTACCAATTTAGATACCCTTTTAAGGAAGTATTGGAAATCAGCCTCCCTTGCAACTGAACAGTGGAGAATTGAACGTTGCTTATCTATATTTTACTCAAACAACTAATGCAGCATGAATCAATATACAATATGTGCAGTATAGCTTTTTATTCTCTTATATGAATGGATTAAATTAAGAATTAATCCTAAATTGTCTAGCTAAAATATAAGTCATGCTATATTTTACTCAAATATATTCGCCGGCAGCAGGTACAGATGGCTGATGTCTCAACCAGCGAGGACTCGGATGAGGGGCCTGCATGTGATGCAGGGATGGGGCCAGGACTATTGGAGAGTGGGGTGCTGCCTTCGGAGGTTGTGCAGTCTGGCAGCAGTAACAAAGAGGGACCTGGGGAACCTGTGCTCAGTGCATGTGCTTGAAGGAAAGAGCAGCTGAAGCAGCAAGGGCAACTCAGGAGTAAGGTTGGAAGGTGATAGCTCTTCCCATAAGGGATAAAAGCCAGCCTTCGGGGTTGGCTTCTTTGCAGGAAGCAAATAAGTTCTTTATGCTCAGGGTTCTCATCCTCCGGTTTGTTTTTGGAAACTTCTGGCTTTGGATATTTATCTGCAATTAGTCTTTTTTTCTTGGCAGCCTTTCGCAACCTTGAAAGGTCTGGCTCTTATCTGGGACAATTGGTTTTGAATGACTCTTGGCTGTGAATGCACAGAATTCACAGCGCTGTATTAAAAGGGTTTGTTTTTATACATACTTTGTGTTTGTTTGATTTGAACAAGGCTTGGGTCAGAACACATGCAAAGGTTGAACAAATGACTGGGGTCCTAAAGACTGACTCAGTCATCAGGATAATTGCAAAGTGATCAGCACCTGTACATTGTAATTTGGCCTACAACTTTCTTACCCTGACAATCCTGTTTGATCTTTTGATCATTCAGTGTTCTTGACTGACCAGATTCCTTATCATCAATATATATTTCTGAGCTATTCCCAGGGTAGCATGATCTGGATGACATTTGGAATAATCTAGTGCAGGAGTGTCAAACTCAATTTCACTGAAAGCTGCATGAGGGTTGTGGTTGACTTGAGGGGGCCTGAGGGGGCATCAGTGGGGTGATTGTGGCTGGTTGGTCACAGCCAATTGGGTGGTTGTGGACAGCTCAACATTCCTCGTGTTGGGGATACACCTGTAGTGGACCGGGTGGGGCTGGGGGATCCATTGTCTCCAGTGCACATCCAGGGGGCAGCGCCCCCTCACTGATGCCCCCTCCAGGATGCCCCCTGCATATCTAAGGCTGACCACATTCCAGCCCAGATGGTCGCCACCAAGTTTTAGATCACTGCCTGGCCGACCTAGGCTGGGGCTGAGGCACCAGGGGACAGTCCTTCACTGTTTCCAGGGCAGCCTCACGGGCCAGATCTAACCCCATCATAGGCCGGATCAGTCCCTGCCCCACCCGGGCCTTCAGTTTGACACCCGTGCCTGGTCTAGTGGACAAATATAATGTTCCAGACTTCTCCAGAATGTTCCCATGCCTGAACTGTCATATTTTGCAGTATTTACTGTCCAAACTGATAATACTCAAAAGAAAGTTCAGAACCAATGGTGGGATTCAAAAAAATTTACTACCGGTTCTGTGGGTGCGCCTTGGTGAGTGTGGTTTGGTGGGTATGTGGCAGGGGAAGGATTCTTCCCCACTCCTGGGGAAAGGTTACTGCAAAATCCCCATTCCCTCCCCATCTCACTAACCTGCTTTCCAGCTCTGTTCTCTCATGCAGGGCAACAAAAGAAGACCCAGCCAATCAGCCTGGGACTCGGGGGGCTAAGAATAGAGGGAGGCGGGGCCAGTCAGAGGTGGTATTGGCCGGTTCTCCAAACTACTCAACATTTCTGCTACCAGTTTTCCAGAAGTGGTCAGACCAGGCGGGGAGTGTGCTATCCAGACAGTTTAGAGTTGATGGGATTTGGGATCGTTAGTTAGGATTTGACAGCTGTCCCCTTAAGGGAATGCATCATGGTAAATGTTGTTAAGGTATCCTGGGAAATGTAGTCCATGTCACGTGGTCACATCTGTAATCCTAATTGGTCACTAAATTGACCCTTGTTGGGTTGGAGGAGGCTCCCTCACTCTTGCCTGAACCCACCATACCATTTAGTCGCTTCAATCATCATGGGTTGAGACTTTATTATCTTTCTACACCACAGTTCAGATATGCAAAGGATTGGACATTAAGAAGAACCTCGTCATAAATGGGAGTTGACAGGATGCCTGATGAACCAATAAAGAAGACTTTGTATGGATGCTTTGTGGAGTTGATCTGTCTGCTTTATGCCATCCAAATATTAATATGCAGAACACTGTCTGAATACCACCTCTGTTCAGAACAGTAAAAAAAATCAGCTAACGTGTTAGCTCTAGATTCAGATCAGCCCGCACATCTACCAGTAGATTTGCTTCAAGCATTGCTCTTGGGGTCTTTTACTTGTCTACACCTCCCACCCACCCAATACTAGCACATTTTCAATTCAATCTATCCTTCCTCTTGATTTTGTGGCCACTGAAATACCTGGAATACCTGGAATATAAACACACAGGCTCAGTTGCCTTTTTTTTTTTTTGCTTTGTATTTCTGTTCCAGCATTTTCTCACTTGATAGACTTCCATAATCTCATTCAGGGATTCTCACCTCTGTGTAATTGCTCACACTTTTCCTGCCACTCAATGGACTGTTTTCTCACCGCATTCTGCACTCTTCTGAGGAAAACTCAGCTTCCTTCCAGAAAGGTTCCATTTCTCAAAAGCTTCATTCTTGCTGCTTCTTTATGTTTCCTGCATACAAATTCTAAAACATAATAGGGCACAGTATTTCTCTGATTGCATATTGTAGAAGGGGATGAAGGAAGACAATTCCCAAACAGTTATAACTCAGTGTTATATGGAAGACAATGGTTTTTATACTGCAATAATTTATTTAAAACATCTATCTTATAACCAATTCTGAGTAGAACCCCAATTTAAAAAGAGCATGAAAGTCATAGTAAAACTAGAAGACCAAATACATTAAAATATTAAAAACTACATTGGTAGGTAGGTGGGTAGAAAGATAGATAGGTAGGTAGGTAGATTATAGGTAGATGGATTATCGATAGATAATAGATGAAAATAATTTGCTAGCTAGCTAAGATGTAGACACTGTGGATAGATAGATAGATAGATAGATAGATAGATAGATAGATAGATAGATAGATAGATAGATAGATAGATAGATAGATGGATGGATGGATGGATGGATGGATGGATGGATGGATGGATGGATGGATGGATGGATGGATCGATGGATGGATCGATGGATGGATCGATGGATTGATTCAATTGATGGATCGATGGATGGATGGATGGATAAATGGGTAGATAGATATAGACAGACAGAAGGATACAACACACATGGCAGATGATAGATAATAGTAAAACATAGATAGATAGACAGAGAGACAGAGAGACAGACAGACAGATAGATAAATAGATGATTGATTATAGGTAGATGGAGTATAGATAGAAGATAGATAGAAAACTAAGTTTGCTAGCTAGCTAAGTTGTAAACCCTGTGGATAGGTGGATGGATGAATCAATCGATGGATGGACAGACAGACAGACACAAATAGATACATCAAAGACAGCAGATGATAGATAATAGTAGATAGACAGACAGACAGATGAGGGAGGGAGAGAGAGAGAAAGATGATAGTAAAGAAATGAATGGCTGAATTGCACTGATTATGCAACTTAAAAAAAACAACAGCACATTGTCTGAACAAAGACCATTTAAAAATTGGTATTGATGAGAAAGTTTATAGAGAAAACATTCAGTTGGTTTACATCAGCATCTGGTTTCAGTAGATCTGCCCAGACTATTTTGACTCCTTTTATTTAGTCACAGCCTTACCCTCATCCTGCTTTTTCCAGAGTAGTGAAATATATATAAACAATGTCCCACCCTTGGGATGGAAGGGATTAAGAATTATATCTAATACAACATGATACCCCAATGGTAGTTTCACATTTTAAAATAGCATAGAAACTTCTTCGTGAACATTTTGCTTCACTAATATTTCAACAACAAAGAATATCCTTTATTGCTCATATGCAAAAAAGAAAGAAAGGAAATATAAAATAGCATTCCCTTCAAACAGGCCTTCTCTGCCTTCAACATACTAATCAGGGTTTGCATGGGTTGCTTTGGAGAACTCAGGAAAGAGTTTTTTTTTTTACAACTATAATACCTTGGTGACTTTAAACAAAATATACAGTATTATCCATGCTTGATTTGGGTTGGGATGTCAGGCTAACATGAATACATGTTAACAAGGAATACAGAATTCCTTGTCCGATATTGACCTGATACTTGATTGATTTGAATTTGGCAATTCTCCAAATTTCTGAATGTATCTCGTAGCCCAGCTGAAAGATGAACGAATGGTGCCTATTTTTCTTTCCATTCAATTATTAAAGACTTAGCTGGGGTAAAAACACAGCATTATTTTTTTTTCAAAGGAAGGAGAGGAGAATGGATTAGATAAGACCAAACATGCTAAGGAAACATCTTACCTCGAAGTGGGCTTCAAAAATTTTAGCAAGAGGTGGGCATGGGTATGGCCTAGTCAACCTCCTGCACCACAGGGGGGGTGTTTTTGCCCTCCCCGGACTCCTGAGGCTTTCCTTGAGCCTCCAAGAGGGTGAAATGGCCTCTCTGGGCTCTGGAGGCTCTCTGGAAGCCAGATACGGGCCCATTTCCTGGGAGACCCACTTTTCACCCTCCCTGAGCCTCCATGCGCACCCTGCACTTACTTACCTGCATCCAAAATGGGCCACATGAGGACTCCTGGAAGGAGAGGGGTGGGATAGGTGAGGGCAGCCAGTAGTGGGATTTGAGGGTTCCCTGAACTGCACAAAATCTTAGCTAGGGGCTCTCCCGAATCCCTGCAAACTCCCAGCAGCATCCCACCCACCTATATTTTACCACAAAATATAATTTACATCTACATAAGTTCCGGTTTTCTCAACCTTAGTAATTTTAAGATTCTTGAACTTCGACTTCTGAATTCCATTCATCTTGAAGTTTGCCAAGGTTGACAATCACTACCTGTAAATCTTGATTTCATGATGAAGTATCTAAAAAAACAAGAAAGAATATTAGGAAAGGGATTTCTTCTCCTGCCTAATAATTTTATGAGTCCGCGGTGGTAAGTCCAAATACTTTTATTTTATTTATTTATATTTATTAAATTTGTATCCTGCCTTCCTTTACTACTTTGTAAATAACTCAAAATGGCAAACATACATAATTTTCCTGCCTATTTTTACCCACAACAAACGGTCTATGGGCTGGACTGAGAAAGTGGCTGACCCACAGTCACCCAGCCAGCTTTCATGTTTAAACTGGGACTAGAACTCACAATCTCCTGCTGATTGTCCAAAATCACTCAGCTGGGTTTCATGCCTAATATGGGGACTAGAACTCACAGTCTGCTGGTGATTGACCTGAAGTCATTGAGCCAGCTTTCATGTCTAAAGCAGGACTAGAATTCATAGTCTCCTTCTAGGCCTATGCTGTCCCAGCCAGTCTATGGGAATTGGATAATTACGTAAGAATTATGAGCTGTCCCCTTAAGGGAATGCATCATGGTAAATGTAGTTAAAGGTATCCTGGGAAATGTAGTTCATGTCACGTGGCCACATCTAATTGTAATCCCAATTGGTCACTAATTTGACCCTCGATGGGTTGCAGGAGTTTTCCTTACTTTTGCCTGAATTCCCTAACTCATAGCAGCTGCTTTCTATCGCTATGAGATGGGTTAGAAGATAACCATCTTTTACCTACAAGGCAGATATACAAAGGATTGTTCATTAAAGAAGAACTTCGTCACAAATGTGAGTTATGAGGATACCTGATGAACTAATAAATGTACTTTGTTATGCTCGTTTTGTTGAGTTTATCTATCTGCATCTGCATAGCTTACAAATCTACCACTGTGCAGAATACAGAAAAAGGCCAGCATTTTAGCCATTATGCCAAAGTAGGTCTCAGTTAATGTTAAACCTAGGTCAGTTTTTTGGACATTACAGAGCATCTAGGTATGTATCAAGGATACAGTTAAGTTCTGAAGATGACCAGAATGTAAAATCAATATAATGGTGATTAGATACCTTTTAAAACCAAAAAGGCCTCAGAAGAGCATTTTGAGAACCCAATTAAGAAAGCACGGTAAGTTAAATTAACACTTGCAGATCCCAAATCTTAATGTGCAGGGTATAGTTTAGGTATATGTTACCCATCTGTACACAAAAGTTTGACTGAGCTAGTGCTTGTCCCAACTAAGAAATACTGGTAACAATACTAACCACTTTCTACTTGTTTGCTAAAGTAAATTCCAACATTCCTCCCTCTCTCTCTCTACCCAGGGGTGGGATTCAGCTGAGTTCAGGTGAACCAGATGTTAAATTTACATCTGGTTCATGGAACCGGTAGTTGAATTGACTGGCTGGCCTCACCCATCCCACCCAGAAGTCTTTATGTGGCCCGTTTTGGATGCAGGTATGCAGGGTCTGCATGGAGGCTCTGGGAAGGCAAAAAATGGCTTGAACCAGAAGTTCAAGAAGTCTAGAAATGGGCCTGTTTCTGGCTTCCGGAAGCCCTCTGGAGCCCAGGGGAGGCCATTTTTGTCCTCCTAGAGGCCTGAGGGAAGCCTTTGGACTCAGGGGAAGGTGAAAAACAGCCAAAGCGGAAGTTTCAGTAGGCCACACCCACCCTGGCCACGCCCATTCAGGAACCGGACACAGAACTGGTTCCTGGGATTTTTGAATCCCATCCTGTTTCTACCCAAAGGAGTTCAGAATGAAGAGGTCTTCTCTCTGGTTACATTTCTGATCTGAATGGCCATTTGCCATTAAGGAACATGGTCATTGAATGTGCTGGTTGAAACCCCCAAATACAGAAGAGTTTCCTGTCCTTTATTCCAGTGGTGGGATTCAAATTTTTTTACTACTTGTTCTGTGGGCGTGGCTTGGTGGGCGTGGCAGGGGAAGGATACTGTAAAATCTCCAGTCAGAGGTGGCATTTGCTGGTTCTCTGAATTACTCAAAATTTTCATTACCGGTTCTCCAGATCTGGTCAGAACCTGCTGAATACCACCTCCTCTTTATTCCCTTTTGTGAGAGCACAGCTGATTCGTGCGGCTGAGTGGTTTGCTGCATCTCAGCTGTTTTAATCACAAGGACTGTGATTAAATTTTGAAATGTGCAGCGCATGTGGGGAGTCCCAAACTGGTTGTTATACCAGTGAAATCCCACCCCCAAGAATGTATGACCCCAGGACACTGAGTCAGTTGCCAAGCATCTAAATTTAGATCATATGACCGTGGGAACCAGAGGGGGTATTCAGCAGGTTCTGACCCATTCTGGACAACCCGTAGCAGAAATTTTGAGTAGTTCAGAGAACCGCCAAATACCACCTCTGACTGGCTCCGCCCCCATCTATTCCCTGCCTCCAGAGTCCCAGCTGATCAGTTAGGTTTTCTTTTGTTGCCCTGCACAGGACAACGGAGCTGGAAAGCAGGTTAGTGGGGTGGGGAGGGAGATTTCCCTGCCATCCCAAGCCACACCCACAAAGCCAAGCCAAGCCCACAAAGCCACGCCCATAGTACAGGTAGTAAAAAAAATTGAATCCCACCACAGCAGTCATATGTGTGAAAAAGTCCTGTCGTTTTTTTTCAGTACTGTTGTAACTTTTGCAGTACAGTTGAATGTTCACCATCAAAGTATCACCATCACCATGCATACATGCGTATCCGTCTAGCCATGCTAGGAATCAATGCTGCATCTACAAGGGATTCCAGGTTTCAAGATACCATATAAGGAATCCAACTACTGAAGTGAATTGTGGTGTAAAAGCAATGTTTAATTTTAGGAACTTTAAGAGCTTGGACTTCAGTTCCCACAATTCATCAGCCAGCTGGGCAACTTTAAGATGTGGGGGGGGGGGGATGTTTCCACTCTGGGAGTTGAAGTTCCCACCTTTTAAAGTTACCCAGTTGGCTGGCAAATTCTGGGTACTGAAGTCCACACACCTTAGTTGCTAAGGTTGAGGAACACCGAATTGGGTGAGTTCCTTCTTTGAAGAAGAAACATTATCAGAAGCTTGGATTATCAGAAGCACTGGAGGGCAATGACTATCCTGGGGAACTTCTGGGGTGAGTAATTTCCTCAATCTACTTTCGGCTTCTCGTCCAAATCGGGTTGCAGACGCGGCTATCCTATAACGTCCCTGCGTCTATTGCAGGCATGACTTTTCTGATTTAAGCGTCTCAAAAGCGCATTCCGCGATCTGTCTGCCCGTATTCATCGGGTTCAAATCGAGACTAACTGGAGCGGATGGATTAGGAGGTCGGATTAGGACCGGCACCATACAGCGGCGGAACGGCCATTTCCCGCGAGTCGGTCGAACTTCGCTCTAGAGCAAGGCTTGCATCTGGGCGGACCCAGTTCGCAGGCTGGTTTTATTGTACTTGGAAATGGGTGAACTAAGTGAAGCAGTGAAGCGCTCTAGCGGGCAGACAGGCGCCCCTTTTCCAGTCTCACCCAAGGGAACGAGCCAGGGGATAAGGCAAGTCCCACCACCTCTAAAGAGCAACTCAGCGATGGGGTCGGGGTTCGAGACCCCATTTCTCCCATCCGCAACCTCAAATAGAGGCAAAATTCCGTGGCCCTATTCGTAGGCTGGGTATTTGGGCTCCATTGAGGCGAGCACCTCTCTCCTCACTTGCCCTGGGAGTGAGTTGTTCGGGGGTGGGGGTCGAGTTTTAACACTTTCGGAGTCTTTCCATCCCACCCCTCTTATTTGTGCCCACGTTAATGTCGCGGCGCGGGAAATAGCCTTTTGTTCCACCGTGGCTCGACTGAGCCGTCCTTTCAGAAAGCTTCGTCTTTTCGCCAGCGCTTAAAAAGGCCGAGCCCAACTCTTCGGAACCATTTGGGCAGCTTTAGGATGTGTAGCTGCTGCCCGATTCCTAGGCTGCTGCCCGCCTTGGCAGAAGAGACTCCCGGGTTTTGCAAAAACGCCTGTGCTCCAGGAGGGCCCCGCACGAGGCCGGCTCGGTGGCCTTTATGATTTATTTATTCGGAAGCCAGCTAGTCTCTCAGCTGAGCCCAACGCCGCATCTTTTTCAGGGCAGGCTCGGGGGGCGCGCATCGGTTGCTTTTCCTTCAGGAGGGGTAGTAGTTTGGGGAGGGAGAGCCGCAAACCCAGCGGCTTCCTCCTTGGAGCAGGAGGCGAATTTCGCCAAGGCTGGGCTACATTGTCTGCCAAAGCAGCAGGGTTGTTAATGCTCCAGTTGGCAAGGAAGTCGGGGGGCGTGAAAGGGTGGCGGCGGGGTGGGGGGAAGGGAAAGAGAGAGATAGCCGTGCATTCTTCCCAACGATTTATTTAAACAGCCCAAGCGCTGCTAGGAAGGTTTTTGTTTTTTTTCCCCGCCCGCCAGTCGGAAGAACGGACAGATCCCGCTTTTCCTTCTGCAACCGAACCAGCGCCCAACTAAATAAGTCGCGGGGGGAAGGAGAGCCTCAGACCAGGAAAAAGGGGCACGCGCGGGAGGGGTGTTTCGCCTGCGGCGGAGTTTTCCTTGCGTATGTATGTGTGTGTGCGAGAGAGCCAGAGCAAGTGGGTTGGGGATTGCCTTTGGTTTCGGTCTGGCCTCGCAGGCTCCGTTAATTCCGAAGATTCCGGAGCTCGCGCGGCCCGACACAGGGGACTGAGGCTGGGACTGGTGCAGAAGGCGAAAAGGAAGGAGAGCCTGCGGCTCGCTCCCTTGCCGAGAGAGAATGCAGGAATTCTCGGGGTGACCGTTTCGACAAGGTAAGAAAGGCTCTAAAAGGAGCCAGAAAGCGCTTTCCTCTCTGGCGGCAAGAGAACAATGCTTTTAAGCCTCCGCTAAATAAAAAAAATAAAAGGATTGAACCGTGGCTTCTCTCGGCTCGAGTCCGGGGGATCCCAGGTGGGTGTTTCCTGCAGCCTTAGAAAGCGTTCGACCAGAGGTATTTAAGGACCAAAGAGAGGGAACGAGAGTGAGCGAACGGTTTCATAACAGGAAAGTCGCCCGTTGCAAATAACCTATTTTTAAAAAAAAAAATCCTAGATTTTTATAATCCTGTTGTTTTTTGCAAGCTTAAATGTAATGTCTTCTCGCCCCCTGGCGGTCGGCTCGTGCAAGTGCAGGAGACGACCCTCAGAATTACGCTCGCCGTAATTGTGGGGAGTTCCAGAAATCTACAAATTGTACTGGTGAAAAGGAAGAAGAAACACACACACCCCTTTTAGCATGAGTTTGGGCTGCTTGCATTTGAACTTCCGGCGGCCCAGAAAGAAGCTAAACGGCTTTAGGGAGAATCGGGATTGGAGAGGTGGGAGCTGGAAGTGAGAGGCGCTAAGGCAAAGCAATGACCTTTCTTAGCTTCCCATTTTAAGATAGAAAAGGATGTCAGAAAAAGGAAGTCCTTCTAAATTACAATTCAGATGTGACCTTTAAAAATGATTTAAAGTTGTAGGCATTCTTTCCAGGTGAGGCTAAATATCGGAAATGTACTGAGGTTCAATTTATCCAAATAAACTATTTGAGAGCTAATCGTCAGCATGTTTATTTATAAGATTATTATAGCTTGTTCCAAAGGTATATTTCACACACACACACACACACACACACACACACACACATACACACATATATATTATATTAAAGATACCAGTACATTATATTTATATACACCTGAGATAAGGATGCAGATCTTGTATATACCTGAAATTCAGTGGGACTTTTGACCAAAAAAATTTTTAAAAAAAAATTCCAGTAATATGGATATCATTTACAGATTAACAAAATTGGAAGGGACCTTGTAGGTCATCCAATCCAATTCCCCTGCCCAAGCAGGAGACCCTACGCCATTTCAAAAAGAAAGAAAAAAAGGAGAAAAAGAAAGAAAAAAGGAGAGAAAGAAACAAAATAATCAGGGATTAACTTTTTGATTTCTAATTAGCAAATGACAAATCAGCTATCAATAGACACATAGAAATGAACAACATCTATAGGCTATGCAAAAGAGAACTCCAAGGTTAACTTCAGACCAACAACCAAGAAACTGCAAAAGAGCCCACCCAGTCTCTCACACCAACTCCACCCACACAGAATATAAACTGACAGCAAACATTCTTACTAGCACTGATGATGTTACCTAGTTTGGGTAATGAAAACAATATAGCTCCCAGCGCCAAGGACCCCTAATTTCTAATTTTACTCTACAAACCTGGGGGTCCTTGGCAGTCTCTTCTCCAACTATAATAAGAGGTTTGAGGTTCATCTACAATTGGATGAAATCAGCCAGATGTTCTCCTATTGGCCTAGTCTTTAAAATTATATCACTAAACATGGTACTAACAAAATAAGGTTGCACCCTTACACCAATCTGAGAAGTGGGGAGTAATGGGATTTTCTTCAGGGCAATGAAAAAAACTCTGGTCATCTGGGTGGATTTTGCAAGAAACAATAATTTAAAAGGGCGTAGTATATGCTTTTTATATTAAAGATACCAGTATGCATTTTGTTTACCAAGGCTTTTTGATGTATGCTAGATGGATTTGTTATATTGCGCTCCAGGAATCTTTTAAGCTTTTATTTCCTGTGTTTTAAAAACAGTATCAATCCATTGTTAACAAAAAGAATTGATCTTCCAGGGCAGATTTATTAGACAGCCAGTTGGGTGTGGTAAATAAAGGCACCAGGCTAGAAAATGGGAGACCTGCCTAGGCTTAATAAAGCCACCTGGGTGGCTTTGGGCCAATCATTTTCTCTCAGCCTTAGGAAGGAGGCAATGGCACTTCTGAAAAAGTTCTCGGAGGAAACCAGCCCATGCAGACTCCGAGAAGGGAAGGGGGGAGGGAGAACTAATAAAAATAAATTAGGAATTTTCTCCGTAATCGGCGCATAGTATAGGATTAATTTGGCAGGGTGTCCTTGAAGGACACCAACAGAAAATAAAGAAGGGTGGGACACGAAAACCCTCGTCTACTTCGCTCCCCCGCGCCGGCGGATCCTGTCTCGCTTCCTATGTTTCCTGCCCGCCCCCTTTTTTTTAACCCTTCCCGCTCTTAAGTGGTTCTGGTCGCTTTGTGCCCCCCCCCCTCCTCCCACTTCCCGGCCTTCCCTCGTGGGCCTTGGAGAGAACGGCTGCTAGCCTTCCCGCCTGGCGCATCTCTGCTGTTGTTGCTTTTGGAATAACAGCTCCGCATGCCCCACTTCTCTCCGCCCCAGTAGCTGGCATGAGAGGGAAGGCTCGGATCCACAGGACTCGCGCGCCGGGCCGGCCACCCACCCAATTCCGGGAATGGCCGCCGGGACTTTAGAGTGGCCACCCCCGTTGATCTTTCTGGCGCCCGAGCTCGGGCAGTGCGTTTTTCCGCCCTTGCCCTTGCCTTTTACCAGGCGTGCCACTCCCGTCGATGGGCAGCGTGCTTTTTCCTGGCCGCTTTCTTCCCACCTCCCACTCTAGCCATTCCCCAACACTGTTCCACGGCCGAAAGGTGTTTTCTCGACACACCCACCCACCCGCTTCTGAAGAAATCCGCTCGGATTGCATCCTCCCGTCCCGGTGGAATGAATACTTCTTTCGGATCTTCCGTAGATCCCGGAGCTTTTACTCAGAGCCCGCGGACCGTCCAAATATGTCTAAGCGGAGAGATTTGGGGGAAGAAATAGGAAGTGGCTGGTATTGAGGATGGAGGGGAGGGAGAGGCCGCTTCTACCGTTACTAATTTGTCTAAGTCGGTTCTGCTATGATTGTCTCATCTGAATAAAACTGTAGTTTTGTTTCAGGGCCGGGGAAAAAGCCAGCTTTCATGGTTCCCTTTCCTGATTGGATTGACCTCCAGGCAAAGAAGATGTTAATAAACTAGGAAAGAGGGATCCGTAACAATGACATGACAGAGGTGCCGGTTATAACCCAAGCCAAGCATTTTGCTTACAACCTGGCGCTCCAGCGCTGAACTTACTGTGGCTTTTATGGGAAGCGTAGAGGTCTCCAGTCAGAGGCCTCCAGCTCAACTGGACTTCAACTCCCATAATGCCCTAGGCAACTCGGACATTGGCCATGCTCGCTAATGTTGATGGGCGCTGAAAGCCGAGGGAGCTGGAGGCTCGGCATTGGGAGATGGGGTGGGGGCGATAGAATTTAAAGCGCTCGACTTCCTAGTGTAAACGTCCTCTTGAAACGAATAGAGCACGTCACTGCTCTTTATTTTTGTCTTCAGGATGTCGCTCACACGTCCTAAAACTTTGCAAAAGGCTTTTAGATCAGTCTATCAGGCCGCTGGATTAATTGATTAAATTAGGATTCAAGCCTTTTTTTTTTTTTTTTTAATCCTGGCCAATTCCACAGAAAGGCAAAGGTTAATCCAAATGAATCAGGACCTGCATCAAAATAACAACACAACGAAAAATAAGTTTTGCTATCCAGAAATCTTGTCCTAGATGTTCTTCTAAAATCGTAAATTTTCGGTTTAATTGCATAAGAGAACAGATTCCCCAGAAGGCACCTTCCGGCCTGGCATCATGTTTTAATCAATTTAAATAAGCAGGGTGAGAGTTCTTTTAAACAAGGATTCTGGCCAAAAGGTTTATGCTGGAATGGTAGGTGAATCCCCATTGGGGTTCTTCCTGGGGTTGTTGTGAGCTGGAAGAAGGGCTGATTAGTTCAGATAAGACCTGGTGCAAAGACCAGAAAGGGATGCAACCTACTTTACAGTGCCTGCTTTTTTTAAACTGTCCGCTTTAAAAATGCAGATTTTTGCTTGGTGAAATATCCCTTGTGATAGTGGACATTTGTTTCCTTGGTGTAATGGAAGGATGGGCCTCTTTCGTGTGACTCCCCTCTCTGTATGTGATTCTTTGGGGAAGCCAGGTAATTGTTACCCACTTGAATGTGCACCATAAAAGTTAAGAAGCAGTTTCAGCCGGAATTCAAAATTGCAAAGTTAAATATTTGTTTTTAATTTTCTGGCTCACAAATTTTAACTACTAGGCAAGGTTTCTCCTGCGGCTCTTTTAATGGGCTTGCATAAATCGTTTTTGTTATTACTTTCTGTCTATTAAAACAACATTGGCTGCGCATCCTGACAGTAGCATTTAAAATCTTGGCAGCCAAGAAGAAATCTCTCGTCTAAGGGAACAGGGATGGGAGGGGGGAGGGGGGGAGGAAAGGGGAAGAAATGGAAATGAATCTGCTTTGGAGTTGAGAGGAGGAGAACAGCTGAGTGAGAAAGTGTAAAAAAATTAAGAAAAGTTGCCCCTTCTGGTAGAAATGTTTAATTAGATTTTGGTGATGCTTGAACACGTGGAAAGGTACAAGGCTGCGCTTACAGAGGGGAGGAAAAATAGGTATCTGTAAAATCTGTTTAGGTGGGGTCTTGGCTAAATCAAAGGAAAGGCTGAGAAAGGAGGGACTTTTACAGAGGCGCCATTCACACCAAAAGAGGCTGGCACTGCTCATTTTGTAAAGCAGTTCCCCGGTGCCCAAATTCAAAGCCCCAAGAAAGCACCAGTGGAAGTGTTTAAAAGCATCCCCCAAATCTAATTAAAAGTTCTCTAGGCAGGCTCTTAAGCCTGTTGCTCCTGCCTTAAGTAGCATTTTCTTTCAGAAGGCGATCTTTGGTGGGCTGCATTGAAAACAAATCAAAACGAGAAGCAGGTATACGGAGGATTAACCCATAGAAGGACTGGGTGGCCGCTGTTGGCTTACACCCCCCCCCCACTAGAACTCGCCCGTGGGAGCCTCGCAGTTGCTATAGGGGGAGGCCGAGGTTTTGGGGGGGTTGAAGAGCCGTCCTAAGTACAACCCCACTGCACTCTCTCCGATGGCTGGCCTTCTCAGTGGCCAATTCTGATGAAGACATACATTTGTTTTAAAAGCAAAGTGCCAAATCTTAAACGGGAGTCCCATTTTCGTGGGAAGAGCTGCCCACTTCCATCCACCTCCCATTTTAAAACTAGGGATAATTCCTGAGAAGAATTACCGATTTCTTCGTGAGAAGAAAAGTGGTGAGAAGAACCTGCTCATTTCCCCTCTTTTTCTCTAACGAAGAATTTTGTAGTACCCAGAAGCTTGCACCTTCTTTTCTCGTGCCTGCCCAATCCTTTAAAAAAAAACTTATTATTTTTTTTGCCTTGCCGTGGATTCTTTTTTCTTTCCGGTTGTGGGACATTAGAGCTATTTGAGGGAGGCGAGTCGGCATTAAGTCAGTTCAAGTTCCTTGTTCACTTGCCCAGTTGCCTGACGTTTGGAATTTTCTCGCGCTGTTTTTCCTGCCCTCCATCCCTGACTCCAGTTTGTAAACGCCAGTCTGCCAATTTCCACAGGGGGAGGGGGAGAAAAATCTTCCAGGAGCTGTTCTCTTCCCCCTCCCACGAAATGTACCTCATCAGAGAGAAAAAAATATTCTGTCAAATATTTTAAAGAGCATAGTAAAGCATGGCATCCGCTGCTATCTTGTTTCCATTTTAATATTTTAAAGACCATCTTCGAGAAATCTAGTGCGATATTTTCGGCTTTGCAAATACTCCGTCTAGCTGGATCAAATGCGTTTGCCGGGGACGGGGGGGCGGGCTTTTTATTATTCTGCCTCCTCGTATGTTTTTACGTGGGGTTGGTTTGTTTGAGGCAAAAGGAAAGGAAACGGCTTGATTTTTAGGGCCTGATAAGTTATTTTTCCGCTTGCTTTGTTGCTTTTTGAAACCTTACGACCAAGTGCACCCTTACTAGAAAAATAAAACCCCAAACGGTGATTGGTTGCCAGACCGGCAGCTGGTTCCAAAATGTTTGCTCGCTCCAATCCAATAATAACCGCAGGCCAAGCAGCGGTTTGGACAGACCGTCCGTTTAAGCCCGGCTGC
Source organism: Hydrophis major (assembly GCA_033807585.1). Classification (NCBI taxonomy): domain Eukaryota; kingdom Metazoa; phylum Chordata; class Lepidosauria; order Squamata; family Elapidae; genus Hydrophis; species Hydrophis major. Next base: position 160,882,654 of record CM066343.1, read on the forward strand.
AAAAAAAAGGACGAGCGAGAATTTAGGTGTGCTTAAACTTAGCCCGTCGACTGATGCCGACCGCCGGAACTCCTTCACCCCGCCCACAAGATACCCTCCTTGAACCCTGTTCTTGCAGGTCTCACGTTCCAAGGAATTTCTCCCTTGCTGCTTTCGATTCGGCTCTCTCCGACTCAGATTCCAGACGGATAAGTTTCCTGCTCTTTAAAGATGGAGTTAGGTCAGTGAGAGGGTGGCGCGAGAGAACCGTCGAGGGTCTCGTCTGGCTCCAAGCCTTGCTTCCGCCCCCACCTCCCGCAACCAACGCCCTTGGCTCAGTTCCCCGAAAACCGGAGAAGGAACACAGCGCTGATTAAAACTCCTGACCCCGGTCAGTTCGCGCTCTGTATCCCGACAGTGGACGAGCCTTGCTGAAGTGAGAAACCAGGGCTGGCCGTGGTCTTCCCCTCCAGGGCATGTTTTCTAAAATTAGGTACCACTTTGGTGTTGTTGAACTCAAGGCACCAAGCTGGAGAATCTGAGTTCTAGCCCTCCCTTGGGCATTAAACCAACTGGGTGATCTTGGACCAGCCACTCTCTCTCAAGGAAGGGAGAAAGCAAGGGCATACCGGTTCTGAACTCTTGCCAACAAAACTGCAGGGAGTCTAGGTAGTCACCAGGAATAATAATAATAATTAAAAAAAACAAACAAACCAATCGAAGGCTGGCACACCTCCACACTTTTTTTCCCATGTAGTGAGCGGTGGAACTCACAGAGCTGGGTCTGTCTTCGGAGTCTGGGCCTGGGCGCAGACCAACAGCAACCCCGCCCTATGACCTCTCGTTTCTAAGTTTAAGCGCTTATTGAGTCAAGTATTTGTAGGCTGCTGCATCCCTTGGTTTTGTAACCAGGCTGCCTGTGGGCCCTGCGGTGGGTTAAGCCTGTGGCACCAAGTAAGGTGCTCCAAGCCATTTCGCCTTCAATGAAAAGCATAGGTGATCTGCCGCATAAATCGGGTGGAGATTTGTGCAAGGTATGCAAAACTTCTAAGCAAGACTTCGGGGAAGGGGGCCCGAAATTCAAGCTTGCAGACACAGGAAACACCTTCTAGGAAAGGAACCCCCATCTAACGGGGGTGGGGGAATAGGAAAGAAAGTTAAACAGCCCCGTAAGAAGGAGGTTCTGCTCAGGAGCATTTTGATCCTGAGTGAGGCCCTGATCAATTTTGTCTAAAGCCACATAGCCTTGAGGAAGAGACCAAGGAGAGGCGCCAACCGTGGCATGATCCAACAGGGAACCGAGCAGAATCAATCGGTTTGGGTGGCGATTGGTCTTGATGCGTTCTTGTTTGTAATTGTAATTCGGTTAACCGATGGAAATGCAGCGCTTTGAAAATGCTGCACCCGCAAACGCAGTTATACTCTCTATTTTTGATTTACAGGGGTCTGAGTTTCTTTTCTGCCCAAGACAGGGCGGTTTCTCTCAACCTTGGCAATTTTAAAGCTAGGTGGACTTCAACTCCCTTAATTTCCCGATCAGTATACTAGCCGAGGGATCTCTGGGAATTGAAGTCCACGTTCCTTTAAAAGTTCCTTTTGGCTCCTTTATAATGAGCCTCTCTGCCATCTGCCAACTCTTAGCAACTTGTTCCCCCGGTGTGTGTCGGATTGCAAGCCTGGCAGTCCCGCAGCCGCCAGGAGATGCATTGTTACTCCAAATTGTGCCTGTGGTTTGCACCACGTGATAGTAGCAAATAGTTTAGCAAGAGCTCAGCCATCGAAGCGATGGTTTGGTTAACCAGCACTGGGTGACAATTCACTAATGAAGGCACTCTGGCCTGGCCTCCCACCCTGGACTTCGAAGAGATGTGCCTCTCCTCCCCTGACTACTTCCTCACGCCATCTAAAGTAGGTGAGGATGGATGGAAAGGCCCAGTTTGGTCTAGTGATTAAGGCATCAGGCTAGAAGCCAGGAGCCTGAGTTCTAATCCTGTCATAGTCATAGGAGCTGGTTGGGTGACTTTGGACCAATGATACAAGATGTGAGTTCTAGTCCCAATGGAGCCACGGAAACTGGAGATGGAGAATTCTAGCCCCGCCTTAGCCAGTGACTGGGCCAATTCTTCTCTTTTAGCCCAAGCCACTTCAAAGGGTTGTTGATGTGGGGAAAATAGGAGGAGGGAGAAGTATTGGTAGGTACATTTGCTGTCTTGAGATAGTCATTAAAATTAATAAAAGACGGGATATAAATAAAATAAAAAATGTTACACAATCCAAGGAAATGAGGGGGACAAAGACACATGTCCGGATTTCAGAAAGCTAAACAGTGTCACACCTGGTTCATTTTGTTGGGGGCCTGTGAAAATACAATCCCAAAAATTCCTAGGCAGGAAATGGAGTTGCGAACTCGAAGCTTTGGCATACTGTTTGCTGTGTTCTTGAGAAGAAAGCGACATCGCCATACCAGGAGACCCCAGCAGACGAAATCCACTGTTGATTCCCCCCCCCACTTCATAATTAAATCAGCTAGCAGAAATGTAAGTTATTTGCTCTCGTGTAGTTCAACCTTGATTTGAATTTATTATTCATCTTTGCGCCTTCCTTCCCGACTCATTTCTTCCCAATGCTCGTTGCTGTCTCATTCATCGTTTCGATTCCCAGAATTCTTAAAACGGAACGAAATCTGCGCGCCTTCTGGTTCGGCCAAATCGAATTCATTGGTAAGCAAAATGGAACAGACCGGCGCCGACTTTTAATAAAAGCCCTCGCTGCTCTACCGTTCTGTCTCCAACAGAGGCGCCAAAGAGCTGTTCCGCGGTGTTTCCTGAGGCTTTCGTTCGGAACGAATTGAACCCAGAAACTGCACGAGATGATTAGGGGGTGTTCCGGTCAGCGGTTTATCTATTCATAGTCTGCGATCCTCCCGTGAGACATGACACCCATAAAAATTGATGCAACCAACATTGCATGGAATAAAATGTTGCAATTTGGGGGGCGGGGGGTGTTTTATTTTGTAAATTTCTACACAGCCCCCATCTTACCCAAGCGACTCTGGGCTGCTTACAACAGCATATTCAAAGCAATGTGAACACCTGGATAACACTCATTAATTCAATAAGCAACTAAATAAATTATTTAGGAATACCTACTTGATTTGCAATCAGGCTTCATGATGCCTCGTTCGTTCAAGGTTTGTTTTTGAGCTCACACAATACATTTAGCCAGAGTCCCAGTCCCGGAATTTATGGTATTGTATGAACTGACGTCCTAATGCAGCTTTGGTGGGAGTGAATAAATAAATACCATAAAAAAATAATTTCACGAAAAGCACATTTTGACATCATGCTCAAATTAGAGACTTCAGCAACCTTCCTCTTCCATTCCCAATAATTTTGCAACCACTCCGTTGTAAATTTTATGGAACACTATAATTCTAACATGGAAAAGTGGCAGTCAGGCAGAAAAGGAAAGGATGAGCTGCTGTTGGAGCTGATTAATTAGAGATGGGATGCTCCACCCTCCCATTATTATGCATGGCTCACAATGCTGATTAATTAGGCACTGAAATGTGAAGCCATGTAGATTGCGTAATTTTGTTTTGTTTTTTCTAAAGAGGGTACACCAGAGACTTCCATAGGAGAGAGGTTGGTTTTTTTCCCCCTTATCTCCCGGCTTGCTTTTGTCCTTTTTAAAAAGGTCTCCCACCTCCTTCCTACCCCTGGCACTAAAAGCTGAACCAGTTACATGCCAGAGGGCGCAAACCAGAGTTGGCTAGAGATATTCATTTGTTTTGGTCACATTTAATGGACTCCAAAACATTTTCATGGGTTGGATTAATGCAGGGGTATTCCCAGGTGAAGAAAATCAGGATTAGATAAATTGGATGTTATAGAAATGGGATATACTACATATTAAGTATATAAAATTTTTTTAAAAATGTTATTATATTGTTTTGCTGCTCTAAAAAGAATTGGAATTCAATGCTTTCCTTCCTTCCTTCCTTCCTTCCTTCCTTCCTTCCTTCCTTCCTTCCTTCCTTCCTTCCTTCCCTTCCTTCCTTCCTTCCTTCCTTCCTCTCTCCCTCCCTCCCTCCCTCCCTCTCTCTCTCTCTTTTTCTTTCCTCTATATCCCTTTCTTTCCCCTTTTCCCACTTCCATTTTCTCACTATTTTCATTTTTTATTTGTATGTTATATTTTGATCAGTTTAATAAAAGTCATAAGAAGGAAACTCAGGGTTCTTGGTGCAGATAGCCATGGCGATGACCCTGAAGAAATAAAGTAGAAAGGTTCAGTGTAAGTATAGCCACCAACATGTTTTATGCCCAAGAAACAAAGAAAACATAAGGAACAAATTCCTAATTTCATTGCTATAACCTAGCTCTTGGTCAAATTGGAAGTGATTTCCTATTCTTTTTAAGGCCTGAAACCAGAAAGGTAGCTGGTGCCTTGGTTTGTTTGTGACATATCAGGCAAACTTGATCCTTTTGGTCCGTTTATGGGGCAATATATTATATGGACATAGAAAACAGCTTTGAGTTTGTGTGCGCTACTGTGGTGTTATTGCGATACAGATGGTATTCAGCAGGTTCTGACCCGTTCTGGAGAATTGGTAGTGGAAATTTTGAGCAGTTCGGAGAACTGGCAAATGCTACCTCTGACTGGTCCCTCCCCCATCTATTCTCTGCCTCCCATTGAGTCCCAGCTGATCATCTGGGTCTTATTTGTTGCCCTGCACAGGAGAACGGAGCTGGAAAGCAGGTTAGTGGGATGGGGAGGGAATGGGGATTTTACAGTATTGTTCCCCTGCCACACCCGTCAAGCCACACCACGCCCACCTAGCCACGCCTACAGAACCAGTAGTAAAAAATTTGAATCCCACCACTGTATTGCATACATTATATTCTCGACTCACAATCATTTGTTTAGTGACAAAGTTACAACAGCACTGAGAAAAGTGATTTATGATCCTTTTTCACACTAACAATTGTTGCAGCATTCCTATGGTCACGTGATGACTTGGCAACTGGTTCGTATTTATGACATTTGCAGTATCCTGGGGTTATGTGATCATCTTTTGCGACCTTCTGACAAGCAAAGTCAATGGGGAAGCCAGATTAATATAACAATTGTATTACGAACTGAACAACTGCTGTGATTCACTTAAAAACTTGTGGCAAGGGATGTCATAAAATAAGACAAAGCTCATTGAACAACTATCTTGCTTGGGAACAGAAACTTTGGGCTTAATTGTGGCTGTCAATCAAAAGACCACCTGTGTTTTATACTATATAATAAACTCTCCTTAGGTTAAAAATGAGGAGGGAGTGGAATCAAAATAGTCTCCAAAATTATGTGTTCAAAGCTCTGTCCCTGTGCTTACATCATAAATCATAGTAGTTTATACCTGCCATTTTAGTTCAATTTTCAGTACCCTCATCTGAGTCTAGTCATTCTAAAGCAGGGGTCTCCAACCTTGGCAACTTTAAGCCTGGTGGACCAACTCCCAGAATTCCCCAGCCAGCAAAACCAACTTTGGAATTCTTGGAGTTGAAGTCCACCAGGCTTAAAGTTGCCAAGGTTGGAGACCCCTGTTCTAAATCATAAATGGTTTTAACAATAGTATTCTTTAAAAGCAGGCACACACATTGCTTTCATATTTAATGCTAAGAATAAACCAAGAGAGGAAATCCTGGTGGCCAAGGATATTTTTCAAAGCGTAAGGAGCAGGAAATAAACCACTGTGTGATTCACAGGAAAAGGATACAATAATTACACCATAGAGATGGTTAGTCATAGAGCACCCCAAATTACCACCCTGTTCGAAATGCTACCAGCTTGTCCGACCCACTGTGAATTGTGACACTGACAAGCAGAGCCAGCCAAATGCTGCAAAACACCCAATGCTGTAAAAACACCACAAAGCAGCAAATGACAAACACAATGGCCCTCTGCTCTGTTTCACTCCAGTGCAGGGCTGTCAAATTTGTGTCATCGTGGTGGTATCATGTGGCATATCGAGATTTCTCTTCCACTTTGCTAAACCAGGTGGGGTCATGGCCAGTACATGATGCATCTGGCCCATGGACCAAGAAATTGACAGCCCTGCTGCTCCATGGGAGGTTCCCTAAGCAGCATCTTCACCACAATAGACTGCAGCAAACAAATAAATAATTACTAGTACAGCTGATTGAGGTTCCTTCTCTCTCCACCATCTTAATCATTGATGAGTGGGCTGACCTAGAGTGTATTCAGGAAGCCTGGGTGGGTCTGGAAGTGGGATAGCCTTTTACAAAATACCATATGCCCAGCTGTGGCAGTCAAGCCCAGTGGCAGCAGCCAAGACTATGGATTAAAGCTGGAGGTATAGCAGTCATCTGAAGATCTCTTACAGCTTTCAGGGGTGCTGTGCAGAGATGGCATTCAGCCAGTTCTGACCGGTTCTGGAGAACCAGTAGTGGAAATTTTGAGCAGTTCGGAGAACTGCCAAATCCCACCTCTGACTGGCCTCACCCCATCTCTTCTCTGCCTCCCATTGAGTCCCAGCTGATCGGCTGGGTTTTCTTTGGTTTCCCTGCATAGGAGAACAGAGTTGGAAAGCAGTTAGTGGGGTGGGGAGGAAATGGGGATTTTGCAGTAACCTTCCCCCTGGAGTGAGGTAAGAATGGAGATTTTTACAGTATCCTTCCCCCTGCCATGCCAACAGAACTGGATATAAAATTTTTTTGAATCCTACCACTGGTGCTGCGCCACAGGTCACTGGATGGGACACCCTGTTCATTAGACTGGGATCTAGAGATCAGTTGGGGTCATTACTGTCGTACCAGCCTCCATGCTGCATAGCAATCACCCTGCCTGAACTCCTTGACTCCATTTCTGCATTGGCAAGGGCACTTATGGTCTTGGGTAACTTTAATCTGCCTTCTCTAGCATTAGGGTCTGAGGTGGCTCAGGAGATGATGGTAACCAGGACAGCAGTGGGCCTATTTCAAGTCTTTCAGAGTCACCACATTATAAAAAAGATGTTGAGACTCGAGAAAAAGTACAAAGAAGAGTAACCAGGATGATTAAGGGACTTGGGACTAAAACATATGAAGAACGGTTGCAGGAACTGGGCTTGACTAGTCTAGTGAAGAGAAGGACCAGGGGAGACACGATAGCGGTCTTCCAATATTTGAGGGGCTGCCACAGGGAGGAAGGGGTCAATCTATTTTCTAAAGCGCCTGTAGGCCAGGCAAGGAATAATGGATGGAAACTGAACAAGGAGAGATTCAACCTGGAAATAAGGAGAAACTTTGTGACAGTAAGAACAATCAACCAATGGAATAGCTTGCCTTCGACAATAGTGGGAGCTTCATCACTTGAGACTTTTAAGAAGAGATTAGACTGCCATCTGTCAGAAATGGTGTAGAGTCTACCGCTTGGGTAAGGGGTTGGACTAGATGCCCACAAGGTCCCTTCCAACTCTGATTACCTGTTATCTGAGTCTGACATGGGACAGTGGTCAGACAGTGGATCTGGTATTCCTGTCAGAGAAATGGCTATATTAGGGCTGTCAAACTCCTGGCCCACAGGCTGTATGCATCACGCGCTGGCCATGCCCACACCCGGTTTAGCAAAGGGGGGGGGGAAAGTCCCAATATGTCACGTGACACCACCATGATGATGTGAGTTTGACACCCCTGGGCTATATGATCTGAAATTGGGGGAGTTCTTGGTGTCTCCCTTGTCACAGCCAGCTCAACTTCTAATGACCGTGGAACTCTCTAATGTCACTGCAGGGAGGCCAGACATATTAGATTGGTTTCCCGCTGGTAGCTGATGGGCTCAGCTGGTTTTCAGAGGGAGCTGTGGGCTCTTCCTGTCCATCTGAAGCCCAGGTCACTGCTTGGAATAAGAGTCAGCTGAGGCTTTGGATTGGATCTCACCTTCCTTCTTATGGATCCTGTCAAACCCCATGGTACATGGAAGAGTTGAAGGAGATGAAACAAGAGGTGAGACCTCTGGAGCATCCTTGGTGTTTAATAGAAGGTGAGCTTGGCCAAACACAGGTCAGAGTCACAGTAAGGCCTATCTCGTGATGGTACTGGCAGCAAAGCCTCAGTACTATCCTGTGGCCCAGGTGACATAAGAGCTCTTGGGTAAAAGGGAAACTCTTGCTAGGCGAAAAGAAGGCAGAGGAATTTGTTCCTATCTATTGGAAAAGTTGTTTGGATTCACACACAGTTGGATGCAGGCCTTGATACTGGTCCAGAGGAGTGTCTGGGGAAGAGTCTTGCCTGGTTACCTTGGAAGGGTTGCCAGATATAAGTGGACAGGGTCCTCAGGACAAGAGATATCCAACCTTGGCAATTTTGACTTCAACTCAGCTGTGCTGCCTGAGGAACTCTGGGAGTTGAAGTCCACAAGTGTTAAAGTTGCCAAGGTTGGAGATCCCTGCTCAGGACTATGAGCTGGGTCATCTGCTCTTTAGATCCATGCCCCTCCTGGCTTAGTAAAGTGGCCGGGGGGGGGGGGTGTTGTGTGAATGAGTTTGGTTAACTTCTGGTTTGAGTGAGGGGCTATTGCTTCTTAAAGAGGCCCTGGTTTTCACCTCCACCAAGAAGCCATTAATGTAGCAGTCCCCAATCTTTCCAGCTCCACAGACCCGTGGTGGCAGCGGTGGCAGCAGGGTGGTGGAGGGGTTGGTTTTGTGGTGCAAATGGAGTGTTGCATGCTTGCCCACCACTTGTGTGGCCTGGTTCCCAACAGGCTGAGGAGTGTTACTGGTCCACTGGCCAGGGATTGGGGATTCTTGCATTAATGGACCTCCCCTCTACTGAACAGTTCTCAGGATCTTTCATTTTGGGGGGAAAAGGGGATTGAGAGGATGATTCTGTACAGTGGTAGATTTGTCTTCTGTACAGATGCAGATAGATAAACTCAACAAAACACCCATAACAAAGTACTTTTATTGGTTCATCGAGTATCCTCATAACTCACATTTGTGATGAAGTTCTTCTTTAATGACCAATCCTTTGCATATCTCTCTTGTAGGTAAAAAGATAGTTATCTTCTATCCTTTTTCTGTCATCTCGTAGCGATAGAAGTAGAACAGTTACCACAAGTCCATGAGTTCAGCCAAGAGTGAGGAAAACTCCCCCCACCCATTGAGGGTCAATTTAGTGACCAGTTAGGATTACAGATATGGTCACGTGACATGGACTGCATTTTCCAGGATACATTTAACTACATATACCATGAGGCATTCCCTTAAGGGGACAGCTCACAATTCCTAAGTAACTATCCAATACCCGTAGACTGGCTGGATAGCACAGTGATGGTATAGCAGCTTCAAAGGATCCTCGAAGTAGTGGATCCCTTTTAGTTGGTATTCAGCCCTGGGTGTGGGATTGCCATGGCATTGGCCATGCTTCTCCATGTAGAGGGCAGGATGGGGGTTATACATCCATCCTTGCCCCAGTGGACCTCTTTGTGACCATGGGTACCATCAACCAGGGTATCCTTCTGGGTTATTTCAGAGGATTGGAGTTAGGCAGCACAGCATGGTGCCTGTTTCCTTCCTCCCTCTATGATTGATTCCAGTCACTGGCAGTTGGGGAGGAGAGGCCCAACCTTCATTCCTATTGTGTTGCGTGCTACCATGTTTGATGCTCTCTTTGGTCCTATTCAGAATGTATGTGAAGCCATTGAATGAGCTTGTTCTGACCCAGCTCTCCCGACACAACAAACCCTCTGAAGTGAACTCAAGGGTTCCTTTATTAGGAGCCCCAGCAAAAAGTTTCTCTCTCAATGCAGGCTAACAAGTCCGTCTGACCAGAAGATGAATAGTTATCTGCCACATCTATTCATCTCCGCCCTCTGCCTTTTATCCTCAGAGCTAGGGTGAGGTTTTGCTAGCAGCGGTGGCTCTTCCATCCCAAGGATCGGCCCATAGATTTCCACTGCTCTCCTCTCCTCTGCCTTCTGCACCTCTGCATGTCAGGCACTGGACCCAGCTGTTCCTCCTCTTCCTCATCAGCTACCTCTAGACGTGGGGGCTGTTGACTCTCCATCTGAGGGCTGATGGATTGCCCAGGCTCCGCTTCTGTCTTTATCTCTGCCAGCTCCATTCCCTCTTGGAGTTCCCAGGTTGCCCTGATGCTGATTATGACTCCCACACCTCCTCCCTCCTCCTCCTCCGATTTGGCTGCTGGAGGGGCCAGAGGCTGACAGGCCACAACAGAGTCTTTCTTTGTCAGGAGGTGAGATATCATCCGTAATCTGGTGATAATCTGATGATATACATTTATTTATTTGTCTGTTTATGAAACTTTATGTGGCTGTCCAACTCACTCTCCCTAACACCAGGTGTTTTACTAGGGTATGTATTTCTTGGCAAATTAAGTTGATGCTGTGAACAACGTTCAATGTCGCAACAGGTTTACCTTGGGGTTACTTGCAACCCATATTCTACGTTCTATTGGCCAGGCCTCCTGCAGTCACATGATCAGAAGTCAGCCCCCTTGGTCACATGACCGCATTTACAGCCATTTGCAACATCACACATTCACAGTATTTCATTTTACGGCTGTTTGCCAAAAAAACCCCCAAAACCTGGCACTTCTCGTTTTCAGCAAAACTGCTCCCGTAGTGAACCATTGTTTTAGTTTACTTTACTTTACTTTATAGTCATTGCACCTCGTACAACGAAATCAAACACCATCTTCAGTGCACATCATGACCATGACCATGAAAATAAACACAAACACACATCCTTCACCCTCCACACATTGAACTGAAAACTCCTGACACCACACCAACACTGCACTATACAGCAGAATTCAAAAGAGCTACTGCCCTGGGATAAAAGCTGGTTGGTTTGGTTCACTTAACTACTGCACAAGTTGCTTAATGACTGCACTGGCTACTTTATTTACTGTGTTTTCTTAATGACAGCTGCATTTTAAAAAAAATCAAAATCAGCTAGATCACATGACCAGCTTACCCTTTGTGGCACACAGCTATTATGATGGACAAGCTCTGTTATCGCCATAAGTCAAGGACTTCCTGTCTATAGCTTTCTCAAGTTCCTAGGACTTGCCTGTAAGGCAAAGAAAAAAAAATTGCTGTCATCATTAGATTTTCCAGATTTCATTTTGGGAGTAAACAGAAAGTTGTTCATTCATTTAAGCAATTAGAATTCCTTCCTCAGTCGTCCCCACCCACCTCAAAATAAATGAAATATTTTTATGGAGGAGCTTTTCCAGATGTTCCATGCTTATGTCTCTTTATTGTCAGGTTGGCTCCCAGAGAGACACCATTATATATTCATTTAGGCACGACCAGGTAGAGCAGCTGTTGCCAGTTTTCACCTGCGTCTCCAAGGCAAATCCCCTCCTTTTTTATTTCAAGAAATAAGTGTTGTAATTAATAAGAAACCTTCCATCTACAGAAAGGCCAATAGTTGGCTGCTGGTGCAGCTATGCCAAAGGTGATCCCAGACCTCTCTTTCCACTGATCTTTCTTAAGGCTAAAAATATCAAAGGGATTTTTTTTTCTGATGCATTATTTCACCCAACCTGGATCTTTCTGCAATGTATTGCAATTTAAAATTTCCATAGGGTGGATATAAATAATTTTCAATATTCGATATCTGTTTATTTATTAATTAGAGCATCTTGCATTCTGACCTTCCTTTGGGAAACTCAGGTGGCTGAAATGGCAGACTGGTTCAGTTGGGCGAGAGCAAGTGCTGTGTGCAAACCTTCTCCGTATTTCTGCAATTTGGAGGGCCATGAAAGGTCTCTCTTGAGCCTAAAGAAAATTCAGTTATAGTAGAAAAGGAGAAGTGGGGGGAGGAATGTTAGGAGAGGGGTTGTCAGCAGTTGTCATTTTTGAAAACAATATTCCAAATTTGCAATAGAAATAGTTGCGTGGATGAATGCAAGGAGTGACATTTGGGGAAATCATGTTTATTCCCCTCAAACATTGTTTATTTAAAGCCCGGGGAGATTGCAAGCATCTGCTTTTTTCAATGCAAATGATCTGGAAACTCCAGCAGTTGAACGTCAAAAAGCACATTAAAAAACTGGGACAAAGATTAACTAGACCGTAAAGGAGATTTTACTAAACTAATGGCAGCAAGGTACAGCCACCAGCCTTAAAATGGACAGTGAAGAAATATGTGATTCAATATCCATGAAAACATATTCAGATGCTGAACAGGTAGTCCTTGACTTACAACACTTAGTAACTATTCAAACTATTCAAAGTTATAACAGCATTGAAAAAAAGTGACTTGTGGTCTTTTTTCACACTTAAGGCTTGTTGCAGCATCCCTGTGGTCATGTGATTAAAACCTGGATGCCTGGCAACTGGCATGTACTTATGATGGTTGTAGTGTCCCAGGGTCAAATGATCCCTTTTTGCCACTTTTTGACAAGTCAGTGGGGAAGCCGGATTCACTAACAATTGTGGCAAGGAAGATCATAAAATGGAGCAAAATTCATTTAGCAACAACGGAAATTGTTGGCTCAGTTGTGATTGTGAGTCAAGGATTACCTGTAATATTGCTATAAAGATATGGCTGTGCAAGCAATGGTTTTCTCTGTTACGATCTGTGGAAGTCGGAGGTTGGGTTTTGAAGAGGATGGAAAGAGCTTTGATGCTACTAAACTCCGCATTGAAGGAAATTCCCAATACTATATAACATTGTTGGCTAAGAAGACGCTAGAATTAGAGGAGGTTTTGGCCTGCCTAATTGGGAATTGTATTATCAAGCTGCAAGTTTGATGTGGGTCAAAGAATGGATAACATTAAGAAAGCATAGGTTGTTGACATTAGAAGGGCATGATTTGCTGTTGGGCTGGCATGCTTTTTTATGGTATAAGGGAACTAAAACACAGGGTTATTTTAGAAGACATTATATACGGGAGTCTTTGTGGTTAAACTGGGAGAAGATAAAAAGACAATGTTATTTGAAAATTCCAGTTTGGTTATCGACTATTGAAGCATTTTCCTATCCTATAATTTATAAGAAGGAACAAACAGTTAGATATGGGGAACTCTTGGATGAAAAGGGTGAACTTAAATCAATCCAAAACTTAGAGGAACAAGGTATAAGGATGAATTGGTTTTCATATGCGCAAATACATTCAAGGTATGTTGAAGATTCTAAAACGGAGGGATTCTATGATAAGCAGACTGATTTAGATAAGATCTTGATGGGTACTGATGAGAAGGTGATTAAAAAATTATATGGTTATTTACTGGGAATGAAATTAGAGGAAGAACAAGTCAAAGAAACTATGATTGTTTGGGGGAAGAATTTTGGATATGGGATTGATCTAGAGAAATGGCAGAAATTGTGGTCTCAAAATTATAAAATGACAATGTCAACAGCATATAAAGAAAACTTGTATAAGATGTTTTACAGGTGGCACTTTCCCCCAACAAGAATAGCAAGAATGTTTAAGAACAAATCTGAAAAATGCTGGAAATGTCATCAGATACCCGACTCGTATTACCATATGTGGTGGACCTGTGAGGACGCTAGAAAATATTGGACTAAAATTCGCATGTGGTTGGAAAAAATGACAAAGAAACACATAGACTTGAAACCAGAGATTTTCTTATTGGGAATTTTACCTGATATATATAGTAAAGATTTGAAGTACCTGATTGTAAATGTATTAACAGCGGCTAGGATTGTATTTGCTAAAAATTGGAAGAATGAGAAAATACCATTACAGGAAGAAATTATTAAGAAAATATTGGAATGTGCTGAGATGAGTAAATTGATATTTGAAATTAGAGAGCAAGAGGATAAACAATTTTATGAAATTTGGGATCTTTTTTATCAATGGCTAGATGATAAAATACGATAATAGAATATTTAGAATGCTAGACAGTAGGAATATCTTTATTTTGCTATTTTGCTATTATTTTGTTATTTGACATTATATTTATGAAGGGTTTTTTAGGATTGATTTGACATGATTATATGATTTGTTATAGAATAAACTGATTTAAAGTATTGTTAGCTCATAAAGCATGAATGATTAAAAATATAGTCAAAAACTTTTTTTTAGTGATATTAGGATATATAAGTTTGGATTGACAATATGAGTTGTTATGTAACATAATTGTAATTGAGACTACAGAATGAATGCACAAAAATGATGAACCAACTGACACACTGGATGTACATATGAGAGTTGATGTTTTTATGTTTTGTTTGTCTTGTTTGTTGGTAGAAAATTAATAAAATCTTTTTCAAAAAAAAAAAAACATTGTTGACTAAAGTTTTGGGGCTCCTGTGCCAAAAATTGTTTGCGCACTGGTGCTCATGTGCTCGCATGCCAGCACCCAGAAGGCAGTGCGCACCTCCATGCCTCCTGCGCATGCAAGCACCATCCCCCTGCCCCTCTTACCTGCACTGCTCCTCACAGCTGATTTTTGGCTGGTTTGAAGCCATTTTCGGCCCCCAGAGGCTTGAAAAAAGCCTCTGCAGGCTGAATAGGCCCATTTCATCACTTCCGGTATTAACAGGAAGTGACAAAATGGGCCTATTCGATCTGCAGGGTTTTTTTGTCAAGCTTCTTGGAGGCTAAAAAAGGCCTCAAAATCAGCTGTGAGGCACATACATGCTCAGTGAGATAAGTTTGCCTGTGGCTCACATGCTGGCACAAATGGCTCTGCGTGCCACCTGTGGCACATGTGGCATAGGTTCGCCATCACGGCTATATAGTTAGCCAAGAAACAAGCATGGAACAAGTCAATTCAAGAGTTCTCATTTGAGGCACAAATGGACACACTCAAAATTGTACATTTAGGTGAAGACTTGGCTTTCTATAATTCTAGCAAAAATGGAAGGAAGGCGAAGATGACATAGAACATAGAATAACAGAGTTGGAAGGGACATTGGAGGTCATCCAGTCCAACCTCCTGCTTAGGCAGGAAACCCTATACCATGTTAGACAAATGGTTGTCCAGTCTCTTTTTGAAAGTCTCCAGTGTTGGAGTAGCCACAACATCTGAAGGCAAGTCATTCCACTGGTTAACTGTTCTCACTGTTAGGAAATGTCTTCTTAGTTCTAGGTTCTCTCCTTGGTTAGTTTCCATCCATTGTTTCCCATCTTGCTTTTTGATGTTTTGGAAAATAGTATGATCCCCTGGCCTTTGTAGGACCTCTTCAAATATTAGAATACTACTATCACATTTCCTCTAGTCCTTCTTTTCATTCGACTAGACATACCCAATTCCTTCAACTGTTCTTCATATACTTTAGTCTCTAGTCCTCCGATCATCATTGTTGCTCTTCTCTGCACTCTTTCCAGAGTCTCAACATCTTTTTTATATTGTGGTGACTAGAACTCAGTGCAGTATTCCAAATGTGGTCTTACTAAGACTTTGTAAAATGGTACTAGAAGTTGATGTGATCATTCAAGAGTAAGATGGATGGATTTAATTAAATAGTGTTGGGTGTGGCATTGGAAAACCTGAAGGTTAGGGACAGATCCTGGAGAAAATCTATCTACAGGTAGTTCTCTACTAATGACTGTAATGGTGACTGCCCACCACAATTGTATACATGATGATTATAAAATGGCTTGATCTCATGACTGATCAATTTTACAATCTTTTGTGCAGCAATTGAAGCAAACAAATTGTTGTGTATGTACCATAGTTAATCAAGTATGAGCTTGAGATAATAGTGCAGGGTTCTGGCCCTGCACTTCTGATTGGCTGTTAGGCGGCCAGATCGGATTGGTTAGTTCTTAGGAATCCAATTGGCCCTTAACAGAGGATTATTATTGGTTTAAAGAGCTAGTGTTCATAGCTCGCTATTGGACAATTCTCACAAAGGTTGCCTATATAAGGCAGAGTTCACTGTTATTGTTTTGAGAAGTCACTATGCAATAAAGAGCTGAAAGTTCACATTCAAAGGCTGCCTCCATTTACTCCAACCCATGTCCAAGTACTTAATACTGGCGACGAAGGTGGGATGTGGAAACGTCTGAACTTAAGAAGCCAGGAAACAATACCGAGCACGTGATAAGATGACGCCAACAACGGAACCATGTCCGGCGGCATCGTACCACCTGCTCCGTTCGATCCAAACCAAGAAGATTGGGAATCCTACATGGATCGCTTCCAAATGTTTCTTGAGACGAATAATTTGAAGGACGCCACACCAGCAAAGAAGCGGGCACTGTTCCTGACGCACTGCGGCCCAGCTGTATTTAAAATGGCTAAAGCACTCGCCAAACCTCGAGAAGTGAAAGCCATGAGCTGGGACGACCTCGAACCCATCCTGAGAGACCATTATGCGCCAACCGTGCCTACGCTCGTGAGACGGCACAAGTTTTATCAGAGAAATCAGTGAAAAGGAGAGAGCATGGCCAATTTTGTGGCGGACCTCCGGAATTTAGGGGGCCTCTGCGGGTTCGCCGATTTAGAAGAAGCACTAAGAGATCGAGTAATTCTGGGATTAGATGCACTAGGCGTGCAAAGCAAGCTGATGGTGAAAGGCGACATCCCATCGCCGAAGCCACAGCTGCGGAGGCGACCAAAAAGTCGGCTGTACAATTACGGCGAAGCCGCACTCCGGCAACACAACCGACTGGCGAAATCTTACCCAACTCAGAAGGGCAGCTTGCAACAACGCACCACGAGGACCTCTCTTCGTCGTCAGACAGCGACGAAGAATGGGTCCATTGACTGCGGTCCGACGAGGACCCTCGCCCTAAGCCCTTATGCCCTTGCGCTGGCTGTGGAGCAAACCATGCCAGGGCTGAATGCAAATTCCGTGACGAACTCTGCCATGAGTGCGGGAAACGAGGCCACATCAGCCGGGTCTGCCGCAGCTTACCAGGACCCAGCCAGGCCTCAAAAGGGGCCAACTATCGCCAATCGACAGGAAACCGTCCTGCAAGGCGAGAGCCAGTAAACCACTCCTACAGAAATTGAGCTTTGCAAAAAGAAGAGGCTCACCATACTATCACTATAGGTCACGCCTCAGTTTGGGACACTAAGAAAATTCGAGTCACGGTAGCCATCGAGAACCAGCCTTGCCACATGGAGGTCGACTCGGGATCGTCCTTCTCGATGGTGTCTTGGAAGACACTCAAGCAACTTATCCCCACAATCCAACGCCAAGACCTCCAATTTCAACGCCTCATCCTCAAGGACTACCAAGGAAATCGAATCCCCGTGGTTGGGTCCTGCCGAGTCCGAGTCTCCTTCAAAAAGCATACAGTGTACTTACCTCTAACGATCATCGATAGAGATAGGCCTAGTCTATTAGGCCTCCAATGGTTCGCGCCACTCGGCATTCAAGTGGCCGGCGTGAACCGAGTGGGTGGTTGTGAGTGGGAGGAAGACCTTATTTCTGAGTTCAGTGACGTCTTCGCAGACCGTTTAGGCGAGTATAAAGGGACCCCAATCTCATTTAGTCTAGATCCAAAAGTAGCCCCAATTCGCTTGAAGCCCCATCGAGTTCCATTCGCTCTTAAAGCTAAGATCAACAAACAACTCGACAAGCTAATTGCTCAAGGGGTGTTGAAGCCCATCGATCACTCTCCATGGGAAACCCCTATTGTAACACCCATTAAGCCAGACGGATCAATCCGAATTTGTGGGGACTACCGGGCCACTTTAAACCACGCCCTACAGCAGAATGCGTATCCAGTTCCTGTGGTACAGCACCTCCTCCATTCCTTGGGGGGCGGAAAGGTTTTCGCTAAATTAGATTTAGCTCAAGCTTATCAACAATTACCAGTGGATGAAAAAACAGCCCAAGCCCAAACAATTGTAATGCACAGAGGTGCCTTTAAATGTACTCGATTGCAATTTGGGGTTAGTGTAGCCCCGGGGATATTCCAAAGCCTCATGGAAAGGTTGTTACAGGGAATCAAGGGCGTGGTTCCGTATTTTGATGACGTATTAATTGCAGCCCCTACCAAAAAAATCTTGCAGGATCGTTTGAAATGTGTTCTTAAAAAATTCCAAGAGGCAGGACTTAAGGTGAAAAAAAATAAGTGTCACTTATATATTGACAGTGTTGAGTTTCTAGGGTACAGGATTGATAGCCAGGGCATTCATCCTACCGAAAGTAAATTAAAGGCGATAAAAAATGCTCCCAGGCCACGTAACAAGGCTGATCTCCAGGCATTCTTAGGCCTCATTAATTTCTATAATGTATTTTTACCACACAAGGCGACTGTTGCTGAAACGTTATACCGGTTATTAGATAAAAAAGCATTGTGGGTATGGGGTTACCGGGAAGAACAAGCGTTTCGGAATGTTAAAAAATTGCTCACATCTGACTCTGTACTTATGCAGTATAACGAGACTTTACCATTAGTTACAACCTGCGATGCCTCGCCCTTTGGGGTGGGCGCCATTTTGAGTCATGTACTGCCTAATGGGAACGAAGCCCCTGTTGCATACTTTTCAAAGACTCTTTCACAAGCAGAGCGGAACTATGGACAAATTGATAAAGAAGCTCTTGCAATCGTTTCAGCTGTAAAGAAATTTCATGAATATGTGTATGGAAGGACATTTACCATTATAACTGACCAGAAACCGTTGCTAGGGAAAATAGCCAGGGACAAGCCAACCCCCTACATATTATCCCCAAGAATGACCCGATGGTCAGAATTCCTAGCTGCTTATAATTATCCCCTGCAATATCGCCCGGGGAAAGCTATTCCCCACGCTGACGCATTAAGCCGAGCACCGCTTCCAGAGACTCTCGACGATCCGGCACCAACGGCAACCACGTTGCAGATTGAAACACTCAACTTGCCACCTATGACCACCTGAGACATCGCAAGAGAAACCAAACGAGACCACACCCTAGCTCGAGTCCTAGGCTGGGTAGAACGCGGATGGCCACTGGACCAAGTCCCAGATGACTTCGTGCCGTTTAAAGCAAGACAGACTGAACTTTTTTCCCAAAAAGGCTTTGTCATCTGGGGCGATAGAGTCGTTGTCCCAGAACAACTCCGGAAGACGCTGCTACAAATTCTGCACAAGGGCCACCCAGGCATCGTGCGGATGAAAGCACTTGCACGAAGCTACGCATGGTGGCCGGGCATGGACCGGCAAATCGAGCAGTGGGTCAAAGCTTGTACCAATTGCCAACAAGCCAGCAACGCCCCACCAAAAGCCATGCCTACTGAATGGGAGACGCCACGTGGACCCTGGTCCAGAATCCACCTGGATTTCGCGGGGCCAACCAAAGGATATACCTTCCTGCTGACAGTCGACGCATACTCCAATTGGTTAGAAATTCATCGTATGACGGCCACAACTTCCGAGGCAGTGATCAAGATCCTAAATAGACTCTTTGCAACCCACGGATTGCCTGACGTCCTGGTGTCCGATAACGGGCCACAGTTCACAGCATTGATGTTCGAGCAGTACCTTGCTGACCGCGGCATCCGCCATGCGCTCACCTCGCCTGCGCACCCTGCGACCAATGGCCGAGCATGGTCCAATTTGCTAAAAAGACTTTGCAAAAAATGGACTATGACAATATCGATGACAAGGTCAACCAAATTCTCTTTTTGCAACACATAACTCCACATAGCGTCACCGGCAGAACTCCCGCGGAACTACTGATGGGACAAAGACTCCGTTCCCACCTCGACCGGTTGCACCCTGCTTACGAACCGGAAAAGCCAATAGGATCCAGTGGCCGCTATCGCACCTTCCAGGTAGGAGACCACGTTTACGCACGAAACTTATCAGGTGATCTGTTATGGATAGAGGCAATGGTAGTGCGAGTGACCGGCCCCAAATCCTACATAGTGAAATGCTGTGACAATAGACTGTGGAAACGGCATATCAGCCAATTACGGTCACGATTCACAACGGCCAGTCAACAACTCCCCCATGACCAAACTGAGGGGGGGGGAGGTACAGAAGAAGATGACGTTCCAGGGAACCTGCTCAAAGGGAGCGACGAATCAAGTGAGACTCAGGAAATGGAGCAGGAAGGAGAATTGTTTGCACCGCAAGAAATTGCACCTGAGCAAGAAGCAGAGCCACTGCCAAACGACAATCTACCTCAATAGGATTGCAATCAACCAGTCCAACGAAAATCCGAAAGACTTAAAAGACAACCATCCTATTTAAAGGACTATATAACTACACCGTAATTAAGAAGCCAGGGGGAAGGGGTGTTGTGTATGTACCATAGTTAATCAAGTATGAGCTTGAGGTAAAGTGCAGGGTTCTGGCCCTGCACTTCTGATTGGCTGTTAGGCGGCCAGATCGGATTGGTTAGTTCTTAGGAATCCGATTGGCCCTTAACAGAGGATTATTATTGGTTTAAAGAGCTAGCGTTCATAGCTCGCTATTGGACAATTCTCACAAAGGTTGCCTATATAAGGCAGAGTTCACTGTTATTGTTTTGAGAAGTCACTATGCAATAAAGAGCTGAAAGTTCACATTCAAAGGATGTCTCCATTTACTCCAACCCATGTCCAAGTACTTAATACAAATAGGTTGCAATAGGTGTGGTTTTGCTGAAAACCTGAAGTAAAGGCCAATTTTGGGGAAAACTGTTGTAAAATGTCATGTGATTGCAAGGATAGCAAACAGAGATTTGTGTAGTAGTGAAAGTGCTGCCCTAGAAACCTGGAGTTAGTGAGTTCTAGTCCTGCCTTAGGCATATGAAAGCCAGCTGGGTGAATTTGAACCAGTCACTTTATCTTAGCTCAACCCACTTCACAGAGTTGTCGTTGGGGAAAATAGAAGGATTATGCACGGCCAATGTCTCCAATTTTTTCTTCTTCTATATCTATATATCTATAAAAGTCAAATACCACTCATTCATCATCACAAAATCTCTAGAACCGTAAAGCCTTCAAACTTCAAATTTGCCATGTATGTTCCTCTTGGCTTCTAGCTGCTCACTAAGAAAGGATTTTTTTGAAATGACCATCAGAGTATTAGTATTTTGTATATTATTATTATTAACACTCTCTGGTGCTAAGGAGTTCTATTCCCCCTCCCCACCTGAAAAGAAATCTGTTCCAAATGCAAAACACAGAGGAGTTTCAGTTTCAGTTTCAGTTTCACAGCACCAAGCAACTTTAGTACAGAACAGTTGAGCTAAGCCATGCCCAGGCTCCTTGCTGTCTCCTTGCTCACACAGCAAATACTGTTTCACTTTCCAAACAGCCTTCAACTCTCTCACACACTGACAGGACGCTGGCCAGATGAATACCAATGGATGCTGGTAGGCAAAGGCCACAATCCCACTCCCTTATTTTCTTCCCCCAAAACTAAGCCTGACCACATAGTTTCGTAGCGAAGCATGGTTACTTATAAAGTAATAAAGATAGGATTAAAAAAAATTCTAATAAATAAATTCTAATAAATACAGCCCAGTTTTGAATGCCTGAAGTCCAGTCACACAACTAGAGGGGCACCATCTGATGTTGGTCTAATCTCGTTCATTAGTACCTCCAAGATAGGTCAATCAGAGCTTTGAGTGGCTGCTAAGCAACTGGTTATAAGTTGAGGACTACCTATACATGGTTGTTAAGAGTTGACACCGAATTGATGGCACATAATAATGTATTTTCAATGCAAGTCTTTTTTTTAACACTTAACACTGTTTTTTTATATTTCCTTCCTATAAAATTCAACACACTTGGCATTCACTGTTTTGGTTAATTTTTATTTTAAAGACAATAGTATCTTTAATTTAATATGTTTATCATAATACTGTTTTTCTATATCTCTTTCCTGTAAAATTAAAACACTATTGACGTTTACTGTTTTGGCTAATTTTTATTTTAAAGACAAAATATCTTTAATTTAATTCATAATGTTGCATGATACAGGAAGAAAATAAGGGAATTAATAATGTAATTTTTGATTTATGATTATAATTGAGCCCAAAATTTCTATTGCAAACCAAGAAAGTTAAGTGAGTTTTGTGCCCAATGTTATGACCTTTCTTGCCACTGTTGTTAAGTGAATCATTGCAGCTGTTGTTAGTAACATGGTGGTTAACTGAATTGGCTGCTCCATTGACTTTGCTTGCCAGAAGTTTTCAAAAGACAACCACATGACCTCAGGACATTGGAACCGTCATAAGTACATGCCAGTTGCTAAGCGTCCAAATTTTGATGACATGACCACAGGGTTGTAAGTGTGAAAAATTATAACTTTGGTCACAAACAAATGGTTGTAAGTCAAGGATTAATTATATCTCAGGACAAAATGACAATATCAGATTAAGGTTTGTTATGTTATGGCTACAATAGTCAATGGCCCTTTGAAGAATTAAATCAGGATTGTCAAACTCGCAACCTGTGGGCCAGATGCGTCATGCACTGGCCACACCCATGCCCGGTTTAGCGAAGGGGGAAAAAGGTCACGATATGCCGTGTGATGATGCAAGTTTGACACCCCTGAGTTAAATACTTAATGGAACTAGGCAGAGAGACCATGTCTGGGAACTAATAGGAAGTTGTTATTTGTGAAGTATGCAGATGATACATGTTCTGCATATTAATATTTGGATGGCATCAAGGAGACAGATCAACTCTACAAAGCATCCACACAAAGTCTTTTTTATTGGTTCATCAGGCATCCTGTCAACTCTCATTTATGACGAGATTCTTCTGAATGTCCAATCCTTTGCATATATGAATTGTGGTGTAGAAAGACAGTAAAGTCTCAACGCCATGATGATTGAAGTGACTACATGGTATGGTGGCTTCAGGCAAGAGTGAGGGAGCCTCCTCCAACCCAACAAGGGTCAATTTAGTGACCAATCAGGATTACAGATGTGACCACATGACATGGACTACATTTCCCAGGATACCTTAACTACATTTACCATGATGCATTCCCTTAAGGGGACAACTCACAATTCCTAACTATCCCAAATCCCATTAACTCTAAACTGTCTACCCAGCAAAATACAACAGCTTTATTCAGGATGATAATGAGGACAATTATGAGGAGGAGGTAGTGAGTTTAATGAACTGGTGTAGTAAAAACAGCCTGGTTTTAAATGTAGGGAAAACATTATTCTGTTGCACCATTACTATTGTTATTAATATATATCAGTGATGGCTAACCTTTTCCATGTTGCGTGCCAAAAGTGCCTGCATCCTTGATGCAATGCATTTGTGACTCCCCGTTCTCCTGCGCATGCATGCGTGACCCTCCGCATGCACCCCCTTGCATGCCGCATGCCTCTGTGCATGCATGCACATCTCCCATGCGCACATCTCCCCCCACGCATGCATGGAAGATACTCAACAATCAGCTGGCTGGCAGGGGGCACACAGGCATGCACAGTGGAGCTCTTCTGGGCAACCTCTTGCATGCTGGTGGAAGTGGCTCTGCATGCCACTTCCGGCATGTGTGTCATAGCCATCATGGCGGGATTCAAATTTTTAACAACTGGTTCTGTGGGTGTGGCTTAGGTGGTGGGCATGGCTTGGTGGTCATGTGATTGGCTGGGTGTGGCCAACTCAACATCACTCACATCAAGGCACGCATCTCCTCGCCTGGCCTCTCATGACTGTGGGGATGCTGCAATAGTCATAAGTGTGAAAAATAGTCATAATTCCCTTTTCTCAGTGCCATTGTAACTTTAAATGGTCACT